>CM055107.1:20403996-20869999 GCA_029204225.1 Diphasiastrum complanatum | reverse complement strand
AATGTATCGAGCCTTGCCATCCCGATAAATTACCCTCTTCCCCAAAGCTTTTGCCTCAATAAATGCTTTTTTCCGATCCACAACTTGCATGGGAGTGAGATCATCATCCATAAATATAAGTGTACCTCTAAGCTTGGTCCGCAGTTTGAGAGCTGCCCGTCTCTCTTCCAGATTCGTGAAGCGAACTATGAGTGTAGAGGGGTCTCTCTTGGTTCTCCAAGTTCTATCCAACCCTTCAGAGAGTGTGCTTGAGAGAAAGTTGGCTGCTTCAGTCATTGGATCGTTGGTGTCTTCAACTCCGCGGACCCTAATATTCAGGGCTTTGTATTCTCACATTCGCTCTTCGGATATGGTGGCCGAAATGACTCGGTTGAAGGATGGTGTACCCTCCCTAACATCCTCCTTGAACAGAGAAGTCCACGATTTTGTCTCAGCCTTATGTTGCTCTATCTTCTCTTCCAACTCTTGAATCTTAGTAGGTTCTCCTTGGTTACTTATTGCTGCCTTCAAAGAAGTAATCCGGGCTAACATGATTTCTCGTTCAGCGGCCATAGTGTGAATGACCGTTTGAAGCTGTCCCATTTCTTTCCGTAGTGAGGTGGATTCGTTCTTGATTTGCTCGAGAAAATGTATTGCTCGAATGATTTGGCAGGTGTATAGATCTCAGGTATCAAGAAAGAGGAGTGAGCAGGTGGATGGCAAGGAGTATGGACTGTAGGCAACACTGTCTCATCTTTCATACCGCATATGATTCCATCTGTAACCACAACAGTGCCATCACGAGGTCTCTGAGCAACATTGAGAGCATTGGCATACTGATTAGAAACAAGAGTGAATGCCTTTGTAGCGCTGGTGGACAGCGAGAGAGGGACTGTGGTATCCTTGGAATCTGGAGCGCTGGTGGAAAGAGGAGGAGTTGTAGCGCTAGGAGACAACGGATCTGCATCGATGCTGGAGCCGGATGCAGCGCTGGTGGACGATATCAGAGCTGGAGCTGATTTCATCAGTGGAGCTGGTGGAGCGATGGAGCTGCTTTCATCAGTGGAGACCCGTGGAGAGGCCTGGCCAGCTAGCGATGGTGTAGAGACCCGCGACTCAGCTGTGGAGACGAGATGGAGGCTCCTGATCCGTGGAGACCCGCGATACCTGGCCATTTAGCTCATCTGTACAGATCCGCGATGGAGGCTCCTGGCTACTCAGCGTCAGCAATGGTGAAGGGGCCATCTGGCCACGAGTAGAAGTCCGTGAGGGGGGGGAGAATGGGCTCCCCTTACCTTTCCTGGCCATGGACAAGGATCACTCCTACTGCAAGGCCCTCGCGAGAGAGAGAGAGAGCTTTATTAACGTCTTTTCCATGCCAAAAGGCGTATAAGACGAACTAGTACATCAGATAAAGTTGGACACAAGACGGATCAGTGCCGTCAAAGCAAAATAAAAACTAACTAAGAAGAGATTCATATAGCCAAGATTATATGGTGCGTAGACCATTTACATGTTCAACTGGACCTCACTTCATTTCTCTATCTCAGACTCTATCTCAAAAATCTTCTCATTAACTATAGGCTTCCGATCGACAAGTCTGATAATACCATCACGATAGATAAGCTGCTTGCCAGTTGATAGAGCTTCTTGTCTTGCCTTCTTACGTTCTCGAACTTGGATGAAGGTAAGATCTTCGTCCAGGTAGACTTTGGTATCCTGCAATTTGAATCTCTTCCCTGAAACTTCACACCGGTGAGACACTGATGTGAAGCAGATGACAAGAGTATCCAGGTCCTTCTTAGGTCGCCAGGCAGTTTCCATACCTTTGCTATGGTGTTGAAGATTTCCTTCCAAAAACTTCTCAGCTTCTTTGACAACATTTTGAGAGTTCGGAATACCTCTAACACGAACATCGAGAGCTTTATGTTCTCGCAGACGGCTCTCAGTGAACGTGGCTGAGATAAACGAAGGTGAAGGCGAAGGTGGAGAGATAATTGTAGACGAACCTTTAAGCACATCTGCCCATGACTGGACAGCCGTATGGTGCTGTTCCACCTGATTTTTGAGATGCTGGATTTTAGCTGAAGTAGTGATTTGAGAAGAAGCTTCACTTTTTATAGCTGCAACTTTGTTCTTGAGTTCTTGAATGGAAGTATCCAGCTTTTGAAGATGCGATTGCACCCCTAGAAGAAAAGAATCATGAGAAGCTAGTTGCTCTCTGTGATTGTTAAGGTATTCAAATAGACAGAGTTGATCATCCCGAAGAAGTTTGGCCAAGGCATATGGAGGGAAAGAAACAAGTGGTACTGGAGTGTCTGGAGTCAAGGGAATAGCTACAGTAGTGTCACTATTATCAAAAATAGGGTTTGATGGGGAGATAGGAACTGCGACAGGCATAGAAGGAGAAGGGGTAGGTGGATCTGGCTGTAAGGAAGATGCTGAAGCCATGCTGAAAACAGAGGATGGTTCAGGAGTAGAGGCAATGGCTCCTTTGTGACGTGGCATATCTTATTGTGATGGAGGGCGGCGCTCAAACCTGCAGAAGATCAGCAATAGCAAGGGCGCACTTGCAGCGGCAGGTCACCAGCACACACAGAGAGAGAGAGAGAGAGAGAGAGAGAGAGAGAGAGAGAGAGAGAGAGAGAGAGAGAGAGAGAGAGAGAGAGAGAGAGAGAGAGAGAGAGAGAGAGAGAGAGAGAGAGAGAGAGAGAGAGAGAGAGAGAGAGAGAGAGAGAGAGAGAGAGAGAGAGAGAGAGAGAGAGAGAGAGAGAGAGAGAGAGAGAGAGAGAGAGAGAGAGAGAGAGAGAGAGAGAGAGAGAGAGAGAGAGAGAGTAGAATGGAATAGAATGTCTACAGAGTGCCCTTGGGCACGTGAGACAAAGAAAAAGTACATCAGGATGGAGCATTGTCCATGTCGGACTTATTTCTATCAGCTAAAACATAGAATAACACAGAAATAAAACGGAAATAAACCAAAGGTTAACCTCCAGCTATGGTGAGGGTACAAAAGCAGTAGCTTAACCACCAGCTACGCGGAGGAATAAGACTTACTAACTGAGAGACAAAAATTGTGTGATCTGGTGTGAGACACATGGAGGTCTCTGGTGGTGAACTTTGGATCTGGATGGTCGAGGAAGACGTTGGAGTTTCGGTCGTCGAGCTGGAATGTCAATCTCACTGTCTGAAATATCATCTCTGAATCTTTTCTGAAAGAAAAGTGTAATATGTGACTAGCTGTGGTCAACATCCCGATCATCTGACAGAAGAGAAGATCTCAAAGAAAACATCTCTCGTAATAGCAAACCAACACATCTCGCATCTGGATAGGCAAAGAAGGAACCAAGTGTGAGTGGAATGTCTCGATAGAGACAGTGATGTCTGCCTTTGATCTCATAGTAAGTTGGACATCTGAAAATAAAGTGAAACTCATCCTCAACCTCCTGTAGTGTACAACACTGACAGATCCGTAAGGGTCGTGGTGTGTCTATGTATCTGCCTGTCTCAATAGCCAGCTGATGAGAAGAGACCCGAAGTTGACCAATGCGGTAGCGTGGGCCAAAAGACAATACCTGAGAGAGATAACTCGGTCTAACGGGAGGCCCTGAAGTGTCAAGGTGAAGAAAGTGAGTGTGATAGAACTGAAGCTTAAACCGTGATGGATCCAGGTGAGAACAGACAGTGTGTATGTATGCTCTGTAGATCTGTCGACGAATGAACGTATGAGTCCCATTTGGGAGGTCAGACATAGATAATCCCCAACTATGTAGAAAGTCCGAAGCATACTGAAACCATGAGGACTTAGCCCTCTCCTCGGCTAAAGTGCGAGAAAATGTAAAAGCCGCTACCACGTATCCGGAAGAATCAAGCTCTGAAACTCTATGAATTAATGTGATGATCCTGAAAATAGCCTCTACAATCGTTGGGGGAGAAGCAAACTCTGCAAAAATAATATCGTGAGGAACTGACTGCTTGGCGTAAATCATCCGGCTAAGCATGAGAATCTGCAAATGCGAGATGTCACTCCAAGTATCTCTAGATAAGCCTGGGCCCCATGTCTCTGCTGAATACAGTGCAATTGGAGAAACAGTCGAAGAGAAAAGGCGGCAGCATGTACCAGGGTCATGTACGTAATAAGTAGAGGAAAACCTCTCCATCTGAACAAGAGCAGAGCGCCCCTTACGGAGCCTTGGTCTAAAAGAAAGTAATGGACTCGAGAAGAGAACACCCATCTAAGTGTAAGACGCTACTATCTCTAGAAGCTATCTATCATAATAAAACATAGTGTCTCTCCCCCATGTCTGACAGAAAGTATACAAGGCATCCAGGTGTCGTTGAAGTCCTGCAGTCGAACTAGATAATAGAATCACATCATCTGCATAAAGAAGAATAGGGATAACAAGATCTGCTAGAGGACAACCATCACCTCCTTCTTCCCGAATGATCCGGTCAAGGTCGTCAATGTATAGAGCAAATAGGGTGGGTGACAAAGGACACCCCTGCTTTACCCCGACTGTACTATGAATATATGAAGACCAGCTCCAAAAAGTGAATCCGGTAGTAATCAGGCTTAACCGCCAACTGGCGTCGCCAAGTACGGTCAAGATATGATCGTCTAATGTATTGGTGTGTACCCAATGGGAGATTTGTGATAGTGATACCGAATGTCTCCATGAGGAAGTGTGATGTCTGAGAGGACCATGACAACCGGTGTCCCTGAGCCTGAAGATGGTGGGAGGACATGAGTGCAAGCCGTGTGTATCTCTGCTTTGTATCAGGAAGTGCCTGAGCTCTCTAGGTGTACGTGAGAAGTTGGAAGGCTGCCTCTATCTGGATAGGGGGGTGGCAAACTCTACAAGAATGATCTCATGTGGGATAGAGGGTTTCGCCCGAATCATGCGAGCTAACATGGTTTGTAAGCGTGAAGTGTTGGCCCAATGTGAGGAGGAGAGGCTTGTATACCATATCTCTGCTGCATACATGGCTGAAGGGGTGACGATGGTGTCAAAAAGTCTGCACTTACTCGGGGCATCCCGCAGAATCTCTCCAACTAGACCAGGGAAGAATGACCCTTCCCGAGTCTAGAAGTAGCCGCCTGTCTCATACTGAAAGTAGGACCAGTGAAGAGCACGCCAAGGTAAGTATATGAAGAAACCACCTCTAGAGGCTGTCCGTCAAAGGTAAGCTCCTGACGCTGCATGAAAGCCCGAGAGGTATTGAAGACCATGATTTTGTTCTCCGAGAGGTTCACCCCTAAACCCCACTGGGCACAATAGGTGTGTAAGCAATCCAGCTTTCTCTGTAATCCCTCTCTGGTATGAGAGATAGCACCACATCATCCACATAGAGAAGGATAGCGATCAGAATGTCACCAAGCCTGCAACCATCCCCGCCACACTGAGAAATGACCCGCTCTAGCTCATCGATGTATAGTCCAAAAAGAACTGGTGAAAGAGAGCATCCCTGCTTAACCCGAATAGTACTCCGGATTTGCTCAGAATGCCACTACTATGACGAAAGCAACCCAAAACCCTCTCATAGAGAGCCATGACAACTAGAATAGTATCCGTCAAGAAAATCAAGTCGCGAAGCCTCTGGATAAGTAGAGAGCGTGGAACAAAGTCAAATGCTTTCCTAGTGTGGGCGCAAGGGTGTCTGAAGCGTGAATCAATAGCTCGGATTCAAGATCTTCAATGTCTCTAGTTCAATGTGTAGAGGGTGAACCCTAATTTCAATTTTTTGACTACTGCCTGGACCAAATCAAGGGTGTAGAGGGTGAAGTCTAAAGGTCAAGGAGAGATGGAAATGGGCGTATCAGTGGATATAGTGTAAAGCTAGGTAGCATAGTCAGTCCAGGTATGTAGGTCATCCAGGAGAGGGGGTGGAGCACGGGGGATAAATTCACGCGAAAAGGCACCAGAAGAGGAGTTGAAAAGGAGGTTCACAAGGCGGCTTCCTTCGGAGTCATCATAGGGACGCTTTTTGTGGCGAAGTGTGCGGTTGTACACTTGTTGTGAGGAGCGAAGGAGATGGGGGGCATGGAAACGAGCATGTGTGACATTGTGGTGAAGGGAGCAGCATTCCACGTCGTACCATGGTGGATGGAAAGGTTGAGGTGATTGTGGATGAGTTGGTTTGTTGTTGTGAGGTTTAGATGGAAAGGCTAAAGTCAACAACACTACTCCCTCTGCTATGTGGAAAACAGGTAAAGTCACCTGAATCAGGCCACTGCAGTAAGCCATTATAAAGGGCCAATCCGTGAGCCTCGCCCAATTGAAGCATCAGCTCTCCATATGCGGTAACTGGACCCTTTGCATGTGCTGATCGTCGCCGGAGTCCAAGATCATCCCAGTCTAAAGCATGTATCCGCTGTGGATCATCCTCTGCTCTGTGAAACTCTGTCTGCCTGGATCCAGTCCTGGCATTAAAGTCGCCAGCTAGGAGAATTTAACCCCGCTCCTCGTATCTGATAATGTCTGAAGAGATATCCAAGTAAGGTGACTCCTCATCTGATGTGAAAACTGATGTGTCTGGTGGAAAATAGCAAACGGCTAGAAAAAGGTCTCGGTTCAGTCCCGTCAGAGTCCGGTCCACCTGAATCCAAATACAGCGAGCTCGCTCATCATTATGCACCAACTCGACCCAGGGCCGAATGAAGTCGCGGACTAAGCAGGCCACCCCACTAGAACCTCGATCTGTCAATGCTCGTCTCCCTCCGATGTGCAGAGAACCAACAAAAATTCGCAACAGCCGGTAGACCTCTCTCGGGACTCTCATGTGTCTCGGTAAGTAGTAAGATATCATCCTCAGTGCAAAAATCTCTAAAATCTCCGGCGGTAGCTGAAGAATGAATGCCATTGCAGTTCCATAATCTGAACCGCAATGCTCTAGAAAGAGCCCCCGAACCGCTACCTAGTCCGGAGGGCCACGCTCCCTATTTGTCAGGATTCGGAGGATCAATGTATTGAGCTTTGCCATCCCGATAAATTACTCTCTTCCCCAACGCTTTTGCCTCACTGAATGCCTTTTTCCGATCCGCAACCTGCATGGGAGTGAGATCATCATCCATAAATATAAGTGTACCTCTAAGCTTAGCCCGCAGTTTGAGGGTTGCCCGTCTCTCTTCCAAATTCGTGAAGCGAACAATGAGTGTAGAAGGATCTCGTTTGGTTCCCCCCAAGCTCTATCCAACCCTTCGGAGTGGTGGGAGAGTGTGCTTGAAAGAAAGCTGGTTGCTTCAGTCTTTGGATCATTGGTGTCTTCAACTCCGCGGACCCTTATATTCAGGGTTTTGTACTCGCGCATTCGCTCTTCGGATATGGTGGCTGAAATGACTCGGTTGAAGGAGGGTGTACCTTCCTTAACATCTTCCTTGAAAAAGAGGCCCACGTTTTCGTCTCAGCTCTATGCCGCTCTATCTTCTCTTCCAATTCTTGAATCTTGGTAGGTTCTCCTTGATTACTTATTGCTGCCTCCAAAGAAGTAATCTGGGTTAACATGATTTCCCGCTCAGCGGACATAGATTGAATGATCCCTTGAAGCTGTCCTGTCCCATTTCCTTTCGTAGAGAGGTGGATTCGTGTTTGATCTGCTCGATGTAGGAAAGAATGTACTGTTCAAATGACTTGGCAGGTGTATAAATCTCAGGTATCACGAAAGATGGGTGAGCAGGTGGAGGGTAGGGAGTGTGGACTAGATTGGTAGGCAACGCTGACTCAATCTTCACCCTACGTAAGACTCCATCTGTATCAGCAGTACCATCACTATGGCTCGAAGCAACCGTTGTGAAGGAAGTGGCAGTGATGATAGGTTTTGGAGCGCTGATGGACAACAAGAAAGGGATGTTGTCAGTAGCGCTGATGGACAGGGGGTCGCTGGTGGATGAATCTGCATTCAGTGATGTGGAGGGAGGGATCTGGACCAGCGATGTGGAGGGAGGGACCATCTGTGATGGTGAATGCTAGACCAGTGATGGGGTAGAAGAGGTGGTGAGCGATGTGGAGGGAGGGACCAGCGATGAAGAGGTGGTGAGCGAGACTAGTGATGGTGAAGGAGGGACCATCGGTGGAGGAGAAGGTTGGGCCATCGCTGAGGGAGCGTGGACACGGGCAGAAGTGCGTGGGGGGGGGGGGGGAGCGTGGGCTCCCCTTCCCTTTTTTGGCCATAGATAGCTTAGGGACACCCTGCTACAGATCAGGTGCCATGAGAGAGAGAGAGAGAGAGAGAGAGAGAGAGAGAGAGAGAGAGAGAGAGAGAGAGAGAGAGAGAGAGAGAGAGAGAGAGAGAGAGAGAAAGAAATCTTTATTAATGTCTTTTTCCATGCCAAAAGGCATATAAGACAAATAAGTACATATCAAGTATGTGGATCATCTGGGGATGAAAAACGTTTCCAAAACTGAAAGAAAAGCATATATAGTAAATCTAAACACAAATACCAAAGTTAACTAAACCAACATGTATGAAGCCAAAAATGGCTATGTACAATGTAAGCAAGCCGCAGATCATGTCTTGGAGGTGATGCTGCTACTACTGAAAAAAGATATAATTAAAGTTGTGGGCAGTGAGACTGAGATATGCTGCCGATGTCGAATGTAAGAGGGTCGTCTCCTCGTGGTAGGACAAAGAGGTCTAGCTGCTAGGTAATGCTGGGAAGTGCGCTGTCTCTGATCTTTGTGGGAAGTCGTGTCCTCATCCTCGTTATCATCATCTGAATCTGGGACTGTCATGAACGTCGTCCAGAGAAAAAGGAGGTCATCTGAAGCTGTGTCAGGAGCAATCTGACGCCAAGGCTGTAGATCCCGTCGTAATAGAAACATCTCTCGGATCATAAGTGCAACACGGCGTGGATCCTCATAGGTAACAAGTGAACGCAATGTAAATGGTGTATCCCTAAACAAGCAATAATATCTCCCACGAATCTCATAATAAGCTGGGCAAATAAAAATAAAACGCTCCTCAGTCTCTACTGCACCTAGGGAACATTGCTGGCAGATCCTGTCTTCTCGTGGAGTACCCTGAAACCAACCAATCTCAATCTCAAGCTGGTGTGAAAAGACACGGAGCTGACCCAATATGAATCTGAGATCGTGTGATAATCCACATCGTAGGTAAAGTGGTAGAAGTGGGGACCCTGATACATCTGTCTCCAAAAAATGAAGTCGATAAAAGTCGGGTTTGACACCCAACTGGTCATGCCATGCTCGCTCAAGGTAAGCTCTATAAATGAATCGTCTGATGTAGTCATGGGTACCATAAGGAAGAGCGATGATAGAGATACCGAGTGTGCTAAGAATTCTGGAGGCCTGAGAGAACCAAGCCACATGGTAGCCCTGACTATGAAGATGCTGAGATGAAATGAGAGCAGCCTGAGTATATCTCTGCTCAGAGGACTGGAACGCATTGACGCGCTGAATATATGTGATGAGCTGGAGTAAGGTATCAAGGTACATAGGCGGAACCGCAAACTCAGCAAGGATGATTTGGTGTGGTACTGAAGGCTTAGCCCGAATCATGCGTGAAAGCATAGCGATCTGTAATCGCGAGATACTGGCCCAGTCAGATGAAGTGAGGCCCGTACACCATGCAGCTGATGCATATAGCACTGTAGGAGAAACGATGGTGTCAAAAAGCCGACAACATGTCCAATCATGATAGTGCAGAAATTATTGGGATTCATGGGGTCATCATTTTTATGAATGGGATGGATGATATTAGTAGACCAGGGAGATGGGAAGCCAGAAGCAACAACACGATTGAGAAGGTTGGTCAAAATAGGTGAAAGCAGGTCAGCAACATGGATTAGTAGTTCGGATTCAAGGTCGTCGAGATCTCTGGTTTTACGTGTCGTCATTCTCTTAATGGCAGCTAGGACCATGTTTGAGGTGAAGAAGGTGAACTCGGATGGACGACGAGAGATGGAAACTGGAGCATTAGTGGGTATGGTGTAGAGTGTGGTGGCGTAATCAGTCCAGCGACGTAGGTCATCTAAAAGAGGAGGTGGAGCGTGGGGGATGAACTCACGCCAAAAGGCACCTGTGGAAGAACTGTAGAGGAGGTCAACAAGATGTTTCCCCTTGGAAGCTTCATAGGCACTCTTTTTACAGCGAAGCAAACCATGAAGGGAACGACGGGCAAAATGAAGGAGGTGTGGTGCATGTATACGTGTGCGTGTTACAAGGGAGTGTTGTGAGCGGCATTCATCATCAAACCAGGGAGGGTATGGGGGTCTAAAAGAAATGGACCTTTTGTGTTTGTAAGGTTTGGAAGGGAAAGCCAAAGAAGCAGGAAACCATGAAGGGAACGACGGGCAAAATGAAGGAGGTGTGGTGCATGTATACGTGTGTGTGTTACAAGGGAGTGTTGTGAGCGGCATTCATCATCAAACCAGGGAGGGTATGGGGGTCTAAAAGAAATGGACCTTTTGTGTTTGTAAGGTTTGGAAGGGAAAGCCAGAGAAGCAGCGGTGTGGAGTGAGGTGGTGAGGAAGGAGGCTTGTGATTCTAATGGGCTATTTTGTGGGAAATGATGAAGTAGCGAGGCTAGAGACTCTTGATAGAGCGGTTTACACAGGTGATCAAAGGAATATATGGGTGCACGATGTGTGGGATGGGAAGACAACTGTGACGCAAGGTAGTGCCAAGACTGAAGGATAAAAAGGAGTGATCGGAAAGAGTGGTGTGAGTGATACAAAAATCAGATATATGTGGAATGGAGGATGGTGACCCTATCAAGTAATCAAAAACACTGTGGCCTCCGCTATGGGGATGGCATGTATATCTGCTAGAATCGGGCCAGCATGCTAGGCCATTGTAATTGGCTAGCTCATGAGCTTCTCCTAGCTGTAGCAAGTACTTTCCATTTCCATAAGTAGTAACAGGTCCCAAACTGTTGTCAGCCCTGGCAATAAAATCACCAGTGAGAAGTACATGTCCCCGCTCTGCGTATCTGACCACATCCATAGAAAAATCCAAAAAAGGTGACCCAGTATTATCAGCAAAGGAAGAGGACTCAGGAGGAAAGTAACAAGCTGCAACGAATAAGTCTCTATCTAATCCGATGCCGTGTCTATCAATATGGAGCCAAATATAACGTGCATGCTCGTCGTGCCTGACAAACTCAATGATAGGACGCAGGGACTCCCTGTACAAGCAAGCAACTCCACCTGAACCTCTCCCGGTCATGGATCTAGTCTCTGGCGTATAAACTGAATCCCATCTGTATCCCAGAAAGGTAGGAAGACCTCACTCTTGGCTCTCATGAGTCTCCATAAAGAACAACAAATCTCTCCCCGCAATGCAATCTATCAAATGCTGACAATGAATGGATACCATCACAATTCCACACTCCAATCCGTAAGCGGTGTGGGTGGGGCCCCGGGATGCTCCCATACCCGGGGACCCCAATTCCCTATCTCTGGGAACTGCTGGATACATGATCAACATAGTGGACCTGGCCATCTTTGTAAATAACTCGTCTACCCGACGCCTTAGCTGGCCATAGAAAGGGAGGGGCAGGGGGGTAGTGCGATGGAGGGATGAATGTGATGGAGGGCAGGTAGGGGGCAGAGCCCAGCTAAGCCAACGCCACCTCCATGGTAGAGAGAGAGAGAGAGAGAGAGAGAGAGAGAGAGAGAGAGAGAGAGAGAGAGAGAGAGAGAGAGAGAGAGAGAGAGAGAGAGCTTCTAATACACATTGTTGCTTTTCAGGTGCCCATTGGGAAAGCAACCTCAATTATTCCAATCCAAAGAGAAGTTTCAAATCATTTCAAGTTTGCCTTCAATGGTACCTCAAGCACTTCATTGGCAAAAGTTGTTGCCAAATCAATTGTGAGTGCTGTTATTGTCATTTCACAAGTTGTTGCCACCTTCCAAGTGACTTGAAGGCCAAGGCTACATTCAGAAATTTATAACTTTAAGACGTTGATGGCAGTATGTTTTGGAAAAATGTTTGATTTTATCTCGAATCATTCACAACAGAAATTTTGCATGCTATTAATGAGAGTGCGAGGGATACAAGATTTTTGCAAAGGTATTGAAAACTCTAAGCTCCTCCAAGTTGAAAGCTATCTGTTTTTTAAGTCCATAGCAAGTCATAAATGTGGACGGCTTCTTGCCAAGTATGTGATGACTGTCATCCAAAATCAAAATGTTGAATTTGAGTCAAGATGCATTCACTTAGAAGATAGCTTTAGCTGTTCAACTTGTCTCCAATGCAATAGATGTGCGGAAGCTTGCTCATGAGATTCTAAGAATTAGTGCATGTACTTTTCTTAATGGATTTAATCCAGGCATGGACAAATCTGTATTTTGATTTATTTGCATCATCTCATAGTTATAGATAAAGGCAATCATAACTTGTTAAATTTTATAGCTTCAATCTTGAGATTAGTTTGTAGTTTGTATCAATTTATTGGTTGTGTGGAATTGTCCCAGGATAATGATGAATACAAGATGATTGTGCTAGACTAAAAGGGTTGTCAAGCTGAGACCTTTTGTAAAACTTTGGTATGGTTTCAGTATGGTCTGACATTAGCATGTTAAAGGGGATTGTTGTGAGTTCCTTGTACTTTAATGTCTGAGCAATTTCCACTTATTCTGGAAGAGCATATTCCTCCTTTCTGATCAGGTGGAAGGTGGGAAATGGTCAGGTTTCTTGTGTTCAAGATTCAATAGATCACGATCTTCGTGGACACAATTGAATCAATTATTTAGCAGAAGATGTTTGCTGAATAAAAGACAAATTTCACAAATTTTCTACGCTTGTTTCCTGAACACAGCTGGTTTGGCTTGAAAATTTTAGCATTGGCTGTCCTTAAGGAGGTACTTCTACTCTTTTGTAGGTTTTCTTGCTGCGCCCAAATGGATCAGCGCAAGACCATTTGGAGGTTCTAATCGATCTTCTTGAACAGTTATGTATTTATCACTTACAAATATTCTTTGTAGTAGTTGTTTTTATGCCTCAGTTTGAGATCTTTCAGGTTTTTAATTCATAAGGTCGTTTTCCTCCCTAAAGTCCTTTTAAAATTCCTCCTAAATGAATTTTGTTGACTTGTGCAATGGCTGTTAGTTAGTTCCTTGTTTACTAGAAGGGATGAATGTGAAAATTGGCTTATGTACAGGTATTATCATCCTTCTAATGGTGGCTCATGGACGCCTTCTTTGGAGAAGTTCTTGCGTTATATTGTTCATTTTTTTCTAAAGCGTCTCGCATATGAGCAGAAGTAAGTAATTTCTGTCAAATTTCTTCCAAGGTTTTCATAAGAGAATTTCACAAATTCAGTAAGTTTATGGGCTTTTTGAGGTCTCTATGTATTACTTGATCATAAGCAGTGACGTGCAGAACTCTTGAGAAGCTCAATGAATGTCCTAGAAAGAGCTACTTTTTGGGGTTTTCGGAGAGGATTCGTTTTGTGAAAGCAGTAATGCGTCTTATTGAAAGAGGGCAATATAGCAAAAGTGGGCGACTAGCTGGAACAGCCGCAAAGGCAGCTTCTTCTCTAGCTTTTGTTGGACCTGCAGTGGTGCTTCCTGTGATTGCTTCTCGTTTTCAAGCTGCTTTGGACACCGTGAGTATTATTTTTTAAAGCAAATACATTCAAAGAGTTTCTATTTATTTTGTGTGGCAGCAATCAAAAAGCAGCTTAATCTTCAATCAGAACTACAGAGAGGCCTGATCTCCCGTGATCAACTACAAAGTCCATGTATGTAGGTAAAAAGAGCAAGCAACCTTTGACAGGTTAATTTGCATGGGTTACCTTGCTGGCTCTTGCCTCTGATAGAGAACTAGATACAGGTTTTATGTTCCTCTAGAGCAGTAAGAAATAAATCTCAAGGACAATTTTGAAACAAACTTTCATGAGATTTTAGGGGCATTGGTGTGAAGATCCTGCTATATTTGTGACTTGTGAGAATGCTATGAGAATTTTGTATAAAGGACAGAATGCTAGATGACTGTAGGTCATATGAACTGCTGGCTGTTTCAACTGGACAGGTAACTGCCACACATCAACTTGAAGCTGCCGTGACCACACTGGCTCTCTCCTGTCGTGCCATGTTGTTGGCATCCGGGAAAGAGCAATCAGGCGAATCTGGAATTGACAGGACAATGTTGGATTGCACTACGTCGGATAGAATTGTCTCAGATTCCAGTGATTCTGTGATTGACTATAAGTGTCTTGTGGTGGATGCAATGTTTCATACTTTGCTAGGACTGGATGCCAATGATCCACCCAAAACATTAGCAACTTTGCAATTTTATTGCTCAGTACTTTCAAGTGTAAGTCAATAACCAAAATATTCCATTGTTTGATGGTATTTGTGTTGTTGAGTCCACAATGAATGTTGAGAATTCTTATATGATGTTGTCTCAAATTGCGACGAGTTTTCTCACAAGAAAATTGCTTAATTGTAGGTGGAACCACTGATTGGTGAAACGATATTTTTGCCAATTGATTGGTCATTGTGGCTCGATGAATTTCTCGGTCGAGTTTTTGTTCTCCTTGTGCACCTGGAGTCAAATACCGAGTTGTAAGAAAATTTGAAGAGCTATAGGATTTGTACCAGTTTCTGAACATGTTCGTCTATCACAGATTCCTTCATTTGCCTTCATTTGCTTTGGTTCCTTGATAAGTTTCAGCTGCATCTCTTCCTTCCAAGCAGTGGCATGCTAGATGCTGATGATGTCGAGTTTTAATTAGTTTATCTTCAAGATGATACACGTTGTCGAGAGTCAGTTGCTGTGTCATATTTGAACACAATGTAGTGATGCTTGTGCTTTTGCCTATCACAAGTATCCTAACTACAAATCATGACTGTATAGTGTGATTCTGAATCATGCAGAGGTGATGTCAGCTTGAGTGATGGTCTTTATCTTTCTTCCCGAACATTTCTCATGCAAGAGCAGTCCTTATGGACATCCTTGCTTGAGCTTCTATTTTCTCGATTGTCTACACCTCTTTTTAGACAGGTATGCTGATGTTCACTTTTTTGAACTGATGCTTACAATCTTTCAAGATAAACCACGGTTTTTTAGCAGGATCATTGCAGTTATATATTGTAAACTAGAATCTACAAGTCATCTTACCTGGGAAAGTTGTGTCGCACAGGCACTGAAGAAGATTTCAAAATTTGTACTTGGGAATATCCTTCCAGGAGCTGCTGCTGAAGTGGGATTTCTATGTGCAGTCATTGTTTATGCACAGCCAAAGGAGGGAGTTTTGAATCTTCTTGAGCCCATTCTTGGTTCTGTCATTTTGTCGTTGACTGATACTCCATCAACTGGATTCAGTGGAACTAACTCCTCAATTGATTTGCCAGTTCTGAAGGTTTGTATCTAAAGTTAATCCAGTCCGAAGAAATTCTAAATGTCATCAGAATAGTTTGATTGTTAGTCAAGGGGCTCTGGAATAAATTTCATCTTAAAGGTGTTTTTGTAACTGCCTTTGTGTGAAGATGTAAACACAAATTTTGTCCTCCACAACACCTAGAAACTGAAAATCTGTGGTACTCATGTTATTTTTCTCAAGGAAAGTGAGTTTGCTTTTCATGTATGATGACGGATTCACACTTGAAACGGTAATATTTTGTTTCCATGACTTTTGACAAGTTGATGTGTCTTTTTTCACGGAAGTTTGGTTCTTATTAAGCAGGCGGCTCTATCCCCAGGATTGGAAACCTCAGTTCTTTATCATCTTAATATCTTATCAGTTGCGGTCATGTATAGTGGGCCTGCTGTCCTGCATTGCAAGGAGCTCCTGAAGAAAGTTATAGCATGTTCATTTGATGCTCCTTCTCCCAAGGTATTATTGTGTGCCATTTTGGTTCTTGTGCTAATTTGTTACATTGTGGCATCCATTGTAGTAGTTGCATGTCTGTGTATTCACAGAACGTTGTTGACAATATGGACATATGGATAGGTTTGAGTGTATTGAAAGTCCAACAGAAAAGAAATTAGTTTAGCTTGCCTCACTCCCATGCTAAATGGAATCTTATTATTTAGATCTTGACTCAAAGAAGTTGAATACAGGCCAAAGAGTGGAGGTGAAAGTGGACAACCCTGTTCGAATATCCACCTCTGGCGATATAACCCAAAACGTCTCCGAGTACGTAACGAAAATGCATATAATGTAAATCTAGGTACATATACCAATGATAAAGAAACTACATAGGTATGAATCATGAACTGGCTATGAATGAAAGAAGCCTCAGATCATGTCCTGGAGGTGGTGGTGATGCTGCTGCTGCTGCTACTGAAGAAGGATGTAATACAAGCTGAAGTAGGAAGTATAACTGAGATGTGCTGCCGTTGTCGAATATGAGAGGGACCTCTCCTCGTGATGGGGCGAAGAGGTCTAACTGCAGGATAGCGTAGGGAGGTGCATAGTCTGAGATCTATGGGAAGTCGAATCATCATTCTCATCATCCTCTGAATCTGGGCCTGGTCATGATCGCCGTCTGGAGAAAAAGGAGGTGATATGAAGTTGTCTCCGGAGGTAATCTCATAATAGGCTGGGCACACGAAGATAAAGTGCTCCTTTGTAAAGACCACGGTCCACCAAGAAGACTACTAAGATGAGGACATGATCAACATACATAGAGACTAGTGGGGGCCAAACCACCCATCCAACTGAGATGTATCCGAATACCTCACCCCCGAGCCATAGTGAATACCTGAGGAAAGGAGAGAATCTGGTAACCTAGAGCCAAAAGCTTAGAATGGAGGAGGGCGTGTCCCTATCCATATACATAGGGGTAAGAAGCCTGTGCATGCAGCCATGCCTCCCATGCAGTCCATCTAAACATAGGTCACATATCCCATGCTATCCTCATGCATATGACTGTCACAGGCCATGCACTGCTCCACATGTCTCAATAGGAGTGTTTGGGTCCTCTCAAGGTTATTAGTGACAAACTGGCCTTGACATGGAATTAAATCGAGGCGTAACCAACAATCTCGACAACAATCCCGATTAGAGATCAAGTCCAAAAGCTAAAGAAATTCCATTTTAATCTAGTCTAAAATCTATCCACAATTTCTTGTAGATAATAAGGTTTCTTGGTACGTATTAATCTTAGAATATCCAAATATTCCAAGGCACAACAATTCAATCAACTAAAATGTCTAGGAGATCTATCAAGTCTCAGACAACTATACTAATCCAGAGCACTGTAGTTACTCTAATAAGTTGAATGCCCCATTTTTGCATCACATGCAAGAAATCAACAATCTATTTGAATCTCAATAGATTTATCTGTCTCCTATGAACGATCTAGACTGATTTACGTACACAAGCACTTATAGACTACAATCTGTAGCAGAATACCATCCACTGAAGTAAGCAAAACTCTTTATAAGCAAAAACAATTTACTTTATGAGAAATACCTGTGAGATACATAGTCTCAATGAAACACTGTAGTAAAGAGATTTAGATTTTCAAAATACTGATATGAAATCTCACTCATTTAGTAGATCAGGAATTGCCCAACATACTTAAGAATCAACACATTTTCTTATTATCCACTAATAATAATTAAGTATCCATTTATGATCCGTCAATCATAAATAGTTAGATTCTTATGATTCGTCAATCATAACTCACTGGAATCCCAAACCATATTGGAGTATATGTCCAACCAAAGTTTTGCTGAATTCCATAAAAATTCAGTTATCATTCTTGGAACCATTATGATTCGTTATCCAATTGAGCTCTCTGGGATACAATCACTAATGAACTGAGTCCATTTCTCAACTGAGAAATACTCTACCAAGAATTCCGTATATCCCATGCACATAATTTTTTTTTGATAAATCCAAATGACTCACAAATCATGCGTCTTGTCTATGTTCACCGACTAGGTTAAGTGCACCAAATAACCCTAGTAACCAGGAATACATAATAGATCCATACAAGATTAATCGTGCACATATGAGAATAATCTCACTATGATCCAGTATGTAAACACATCTTTATCTGGCGAATTCCTCCAAAATCCGCATATGTTACATAAGTCACTGAGAATCTTGTAACTCAGCTACTAAAGAATTCTATTCCTCATGAGTAAATAACATATATGGGAAATCTCTGAGACTGGGAACACATCCTCTCTCACGAGTTTTCCAATCCAACTTACCTCTTACCACCAAATTTCTCCCCCTTAATCAACCCCTTCATTGATCCTAGCATCCAAGCTAAGATTAGGTTGATTCAATATAGACATTCCATGATCAACCTTATTCCTATCCCTAACAAACTGGGAGTAGCTTTTGATCTTACTTCGTACTACTAACAATGATTTCCAATTTCAAAGCACTTCTAGTTTAAGATTGTTCCACACAACCCCTAGAGGATTTCTCTTATTTGGAAAGTTTTAGTCTTATATCTTACTCTGGATTTGTCTAGAAATACTTGCAGATAATCACATTTCTATACATCAACTGGTTCTTTTCCAAAAACTGTGCAATCAATATGTCCTCTGATAGACTTTTACCCATCACTTCACCCCTCCTTTTAAAGAAATTACCAATTTCTTACAAAAGTTAACTGGAGAGATGACATATGAATATATCTGAAAAGTCAATAGTAGGTGTCTTCCCAAAAAGGATTCGCTCTATTATATTTAGGACTTCTCTTTTGAACATTCAGTAACCATCATCTATCTAAGATCTAGCTATGCATAAGAGACAACCTGGGTTTTAAGAAATTGAAAACACAAAAGACTTACGAATCTACCCAAAGATTCCAAGCCTTAATGATACAAGTAGTAATCCATATATGATAATAACAGTCCTTTAGAAAAAAAAAAAATTTACGCTGGAAGGATCATATGAATCTAATGTGATGTCTAGTATTTGAGAAATTCAAAAGAAGTAAGGGTTCTTTAGAAGGTGAGAAATAACTTTAAGGGTTTTCGATTTGTAAATTATGAGATACCATTAGGGATCCGGATCTATATCTCATGATTTCCCAAAATACCCTGAAACAATTAACCAATGGATTTACCCATTAATATTACCATCATTGTAAATACTAACCATTGTCTACTGATCACTCTCGCACAAGAAATTATATGTCCCATACCATCAGCTTTCCCTCCAAGTAAGTTCTTTGCTTCTAGATTTGTTCACCAGAAACTCAAAAAGATTAACTAGCTATCATGTATCCAAATATAGGATCTGATCTACAACCAATTCAGATGATACTTTATGCCATCGAATTCTCACATGTCTTTTAAGTAATTCACTGTAGATGAAAATATCATCCAAGAATACCACTAGGCATTGACACAGGTATGGACGAGAAATATCGTTCATAGACTATTGAAATAACATAAGTGTATTCATTAAACCAAAAGGAAGCATTAAGAATTCAAAATAACCGAAGTCATATGATAATAGATGTGCAATATCTATATCAAAATCGGTACGAGAAATTTCATTCCCTCATGAAGATCCTTAATCGTCTCATTCGATATTCCAGAGATCTTAAAAATCCATCTGGATTTCCTATACCGTATAGGCACATATCTATCTCAACCAAGCATTGGAGAATCCATAAATTCTGTTCCTGATGGATAACAATAATCCACTTGCGATATTATGATCTAACAAGAAGGAACACACATGGTTTACCATCACATTCTGAAACCCTTTTGGTTAGTAACAAGATTATTAATCCCTCCCATCTGAGAGTTTCAACTCTTAAGAATAAGGCTCTATCATGTACTAACGGTAGAAATGTGATCCATGTATCACTTCTTATTTCTCATATACAATTCACACTTAAAATTATGGTCATACTCACGGTCATATGAATTCAACTAAACGAATGCAAAGTTTAAAAGATTCTTTATGCAATTTTCCTACAGGGATGCAAATCCAAATTGCATAATTCATACACATATACTAACTTAGATGTCCATTTCTCTTCCTCTCTTAGATTTTTCGGTCCCCCAAAAAATTCAATCAGCTAAGGTATAACGAAATCTTATAGACATACGGTAAATGCTAATAATAAGTCGGTTTTCCTTTTCATTTCATTGGCTTTAGCATTACTCCGTTAAGATCTATCAATCTAATACAACTAGTGAAAGTACATAAATGGAAAATCCACAAAATTCCGGTACTTCTCTTACTGTATTCCACAAGAATTCTTTTTGTCGAATACAGAGTTTACCACTTCATTACCATCAGTTACTTCATTAGCTCAAACTGCAATTCACCTTCAACAAGTATCTTGCTAGTACCTTGAGCTTGCCAATTCCTAATGACAGAAATCAATTAGAATGCAACAGCAAAACCATCGGTGTCTTACTGATTGAAAAAGAAAAAAATATATGGGTTAAAAAAATCCACGAGCACCAAATTTAACTCTATTCATTGGGAGTAATCTTACTCCAGAGTGTAAAAAGCACGGTACCAGGATCCCCAAGATTCCCACTAACGGGTACCTGCTCAAATTTTTTTCAAAAAAACTAATAATTTATCGTCAATCTAATCCATGAACCTAGTTCATAGATTGATAGTTGAGATTATCCACAAGCAAAATTATCCTTTTTTTTTTTTCACAAAAGCTTCATTTCCCATCACGAATGCAACAAGTTTCTTGTAGATAATTGCTTTTTATGGAGATTCAAGCAATATGCAATCAACTATTCCAAACAACTATAATTGTTCCATCAGGGAATAGTTAATTTTACCAATCAGGGTCCTCCGCAGTCTATTGCTTCGAAAACAACCCAGTACTCTCTCATAGAGCTCCATCACTGCTAGAACTGTGTCATCAAAAAACCCAAGGTCTCCAGCATAGTCACTTCTTGTTGCAGGCCTCTTTGAGATACCCCATCTCGGTCTGAACCATGTGTTACACTGTTTCCCTAGAAATCTTGTAGCGCACACTCAAGCTAGAGGCAAGATAGGACTCCATTGCCTTAGCCGGAGTGTAGGGCTTCTGTGAAGAAGGATATGAAATGGTAGGAGTTGAGGTAATATAGACAGAGAAGAAGAAGAGGAAACAACAGAGGAAGAAGAGGAAGAAGAAGAAGACAAAGGAGGGACAAAAGCAGATGAAGGAGAAGAAGAAGAGGAAGATGGAAGAGATGAAGGGGGAGTGTTAGGGCCCAACTCCCTTGGGTACCAACCCCAAAGGGATGATGACTGGGCTTGTAGACTTGACCGGTGACTCGTGAACCTGCATGGTTGCCACGTGTCATGGTCTAGGTGTGCACATGGCTTGGAGTCTCTCTCCTTGGAGGTATACAAGGGGAGGAGGACTTATTTGCCATCCATTCTATCTACCTAGGAGGAGGTGGATGGAGAGCTTGTGCACGGCCAGGATGTATGCTAGCTTGAGGCAGGAGATGGCTGAGAGCCTAGGCAGTGGTATGGGACACTGTGTAGGATGGAGGTCGGATCTCGCTTGATACGGTCACAGGCCAGGGCACGGAGGGTGGACCCGGATTAGGTCCTGTGGCGGGGTGGAACGTGAATCGTTCGGTCTCTTGTGGTTAACCGGCACATGGAGGTTTCCAGTCAGTACGATTGTAACATATGGCATCAGAGCCACTGCATGCTGAACGTTGATCTGTAGAAGTTTTCTTGTAAGTTTGAATCCTTTGACGGAATTCAAATCGGGCGTGAAATGTGTTTTTACACACTTTTTTCAGTTCCTTCTTTCGCTGTTTTTTTGGAGTTTTTAAGGATTTAAAAAAAAAAAAACAGTTTGTGGGCCCCTCAACGCCTGCCACGTGGACTTTCCAGGGTTGGACAGGTGGCATCTCCTGCGGTTTGCAGTTCCACTCAGGTAGAAGGCGGCGGATAGGTATTCTGCAGGCCCCCACTTTAAAAAAAAAACGATTTTTTGTCTTCTAGCCCCGCTGACCAGCAACGAACACCTGTTTCGCAGATCTGTCCGCAGGGAAGAGAAGCAAAAATCCAGCGTGTTTGGGGGGGGGGGGGGGGGGGCTGAGGGCTAGCTGCTTGCTGGCAAGTTTCAGGGCAGGTGGCCAGGTTGATTACGTGGAGTCCAAGGTGGCAAGGCAAAGCCACATGGCAAGGTTAGATCAAGCATGGAGAGGGAGGTATGCCTCTCCTATGCAAGGTTCATGAGAAGAAGAGGTGGAGGTGGTGGTGCATCTGTCTTCTTGTTGCTTTCTCTTATTCCTTTTGGCAGCCATGGACAATACCATTTGGTTTGTGAAGAGACAGCAAGTGTAGTCTTGTATCTACCTTCCTTGAGTTTCTTTTGATCTTTATCATATCACTCTTTCTTAATTCACCTCTCTTGCTTTTGTAAATGGATCCTAATCCTACCACACAGCCTATGTCCCCTGCTAAAGAGGTTACTGCATCTACCTCTACCATAGATCCCGATGCTATGTTGCTTGCAATCAACAATCTATTGCAACAGATCATTGATATGCAATCCAAACACAATCGGGATCACAGGAGTTGATGCAGTTAAGGCAACTAGTGCATCAACCCTTGTTCACCCCTGAAGTTTTTGCTGGGGAAAAGAAGGATAGAACCCCGAAAGCGGTCTTGCAGTGGTTGGATCGATGGAATTCACACTTCTCCATGCACGATTCATCCGACGACAACAAGATCAATGTAGCTGTCATGTACTTGCGAGGTAAAGCTTTTACGTGGTGGCAAGATGTAAGGGGTAAGTGTAAAGACCCTAAAGGATTACCTCTAAGATGAGGATAGGAAAACACACTAAGAGAGACTATGGAGCCAAACCGCCCAACCAATCCTAGATCAAAGTTGGACCTAGCCCCCAAGCCATGCCATGTGAAGCAAGAGGAGAAGAGAGCAACTAGTAACCTAAACCCCAATATGTCGACGGGAGAATCCCTATCTCAATATATAGAGAGTAGAGTCCTATGCATGTAACCATGCAATCCCCATGCAGGTCAACTATAAATAGATCACATCTCTTCATGCAGTCCTCTTGCCTATAACCGTCACACAGACATGCAATACTCCATATGTCTCAATTAGAGTGTCTGGGTCCTCTCAAGGTAATTAGTCACAAACTGGCCTCAACATGGAATTAAATCTTGGCGTGACCAATAATCTCGAGTACTGGAGGGCCGGTCTAGCATATTAGGACTATTCCAGATGCTTAACCGAATATGGCCATAACATTCTTCCCTCCTTAAACTGCTTCTATCCTTAGAAGCTCCTCAAAAAAGGAAAGAATTACAATTCCTTTAACTTTCAATATTAACCGAGAAAATCATTATCCTTAGTTTGACTTTCATATCAAACAAGTACTCAAAGATAATCTCTGCACGAGTACAACTCAGGTTTGAAAAGTACACTAAGCAATAAATTTCTCAACTAGGTTACACTCAACACAAGCTAGTAATATCACTTTCATGTAAAATACTTACATGAACCACTGAGTGAAATATTCTCTAACTTAGAAGATTAAAGTTAAAGAAAATAAATAATAATTACAGTCTGAAATTATCCACAAACTCTGGCAGACAATTCATAAAAAACTTCCAAGTACAACTATCCTTAGAATCTAATTCTAAGATATGATAATTCATTCAACTAGAATCTCTAGGAGAATCATTAAGATACAGAATGATTAAAACTCAACTCTGAGTATCCCAGATACTCTTTTGAGTTAAATGCTCCTGTTTCTAGCACCAAATGCAAGAAAATGGCATTCATTCATCTTAATAGACTTGTCTGTCTCCTATGATAACTGGAGATCCAAGTAAATGAAGAACTGTACTCAAGCATCTGTAGACTATAAACTGTAGTAGAATAGTATCCACTAGATAAATTAAATTCTCCACGAGTAAAATACTTATCTTGTGAGAATGTCTGTGAGATCCATAGGTTCTCTTCCAAAACTATGCAATCTACAGATTTCCAAATAGAATTTTATCCCACCACTTCACCCCTCCTTTTAAAGAAATTATAAATTTCAATAAAAGTTAACGTGCTCGTGAGAATTGTACCTATCGGGAATTTGAGAATGGAGAGTGGGTGTATTTACTAGTCCCTTCGAAGTCGAAGGTGCTACGCACAAGAAAGTGCGCCAAGTTATCTCCTAGGTATTGTGGACCATGGTTGATTATTAAGAAGGTGAGCCAAGTAGCTTATAAGCTACAGCTACCTGTGGGATGCAAGGTGCATCCAGTATTCCATGTTAGCAAACTGAAGAGATGTTTGCACGATGGCGATAGCCTGGTGGCCTATACCTGGCCTCCTCAATGACAGCTCGAAGAGTGAAGACATGATCCGTGGGAGAGTGGTGAGCAGTGAGCCCTTACTCCAGCTAACTAATTAGCAATAGTGGGGCCTTTGGACAGTAAAAAATGAAAGTCAGTACCAAAAGATTCTTCAGCCTGTACATAAATTAAATGGTCCGTGGCCCACCTTAGAATAGAAGGTACCAATATGGATATGATATCCACAACAGTCCCAGTACATCTCTAAGATCTAGAATCCATGATTCTTTAATTCAGGACGTGCTTGAATCCAAATTGAAGGATACTGTTTTAAAACTAATCAAGCTCTACGGGCTTAAACTATTAAACCTAGAGGAGGTTAATAGACTCTTTTCATGACTAGCAAGGGATATAGCAAGCCCTAATGCACTATACTCCAGATGAATACAGCCTAGGTCTACTGTCATGAGATTGTCTCAGAATGTGATTTTGTCAAAATGTGGTTGAGGAAAATTTAGAATCATTATAGAGCAACCAACCGAGCAGAAATAACTCTGCCCAGCTATGCTTTCATCCATGTCTAGAACCTCTTTTTTTAATATTGTCAGTTTCTTCACTCCTGGTGCAAAATCAATTTTCAACAAAATTTAAGAGGCAACTGTGTGCATCTGTCCTAACAAAAAATCACTGAAATTTCTGGTCAGCTTGTAAGCAACTGCTATCTGGAAAAGTTTGCAGTTACTGGAAATGGATCATCGAAGCAATGTACTATGTTTTCTCAAATATTACATGATGTAACGATCATGTTAGTTTACCTAGTATTTTTGTTATTGTTTTGTATTTCTATCTTTGTGAATATGCTTTTGAATAAGCTATCAACTCAGATGTAGCAGGCACAAACTTGTTATTGTTTTGTATTTCTATCTTTGTGAATATGCTTTTGAATAAGCTATCAACTTGTGTCTCTTAGGCACAAGTTGTGAGAGGAATGCTGATGATAACAAAAGTGCGTATCCATGCGCAGCGTGTTAATCTGCATTGTGTGTACAATATATTGTATAGTCTACTGATTTGGTCTTTTTGACCTTAAATTAGGAAACGATAACATGGTCATTAATTGTAACTGTAATCTTTCTTTTTACAGGTGAATGAAGCTGGGAACCGTGTGCTGAGTAGTTTGCTTGGAACTTTGGTCTTGTATTTCCCACTTGAACAATACAAGTAAGGACTACCAATCTCCAACTCATACATTCACTCAACTTATCCTTTCTTAGCTCACCAAAACATAAGGAATGTTCAGTGAGGTGTCATCTATTCCCTAATGCAGAAAAATCTTTGATAGAGGATTACCCCAAGAAGATAGGTTAACCTCTCACGTGCACTCTTTCATAGAGAGCTTTAGGTCAGCAAGGTCATTTGAAGCTCAAATATGAGAACTGAGTGCCATAGTCTTTACCTCAAAATATGAGAAATGTAAAGGCAATCCTCATACAGTTAAGATCAGTTGGAATCCTGTCATATGTCTCCTTCTCTGTCTCTCAAAACATCTTTTGGGCCAGGATAAGAAGGGTATGCAATCCATTGATCAGGGTAGTACGTCGAGGTTAGTGGAAGGAGCTTAAGAAAAAGGCTCTGATGTTGATCTTATGATCTTTAGTCTTGTTCATGCCACCAAAGTCCATACATAATGTTAAACTATGTTTGTAGCTTGCCTCTCAAGATAGTTTGTGGTTATGAGGTTCGTAACACTAATATATCACATCAGTGATCTATTTAGTAATTGTGTATGGAAATGATCTCATATTTGGAGCATGCAATGCCTAGATGTTTGCAGGATCACCTTTTTCAACATCTTATTATGAAAATACAAGTTTTGTATTTTATGTGTAGACAGATAGACATAAATAAAGACAATCCACAGTAAGTTTAGCTACTAAATAAAGGTGAAGTACAACCTCCTCCGAATCCGCTTTCAATTGATCGCTTACTTCCTCAATTGTGATGTTTTGAGCATTGAACATTCCTGCTAGAATATAAAATACCTCCATGCATTTGAAAGATGGAGGCAAATTACACTATTTTTTGGAAATTAATGCTGTGTTGCTATCCTAGTCCATGTCCTACTGTTTTTAGAGAAGGATAGCTTCCAATAGGGTCCAAGTTGCCGCAAGCAGACTTTTCGCCTCTAGTTTTTTTGCACTTTTCTTTTTGCAGTCTAATCAGTTTTTCTCCTTTGTTGATTAATTACATATTTATGTAAATTTCTTCTTGGTCCTGTTCCAGAACAGAACATGTTCCGTTCTGGAATGGGCAACTATGCTCCAAAGTTGCTAATCAATGAGTTTCTTTGGCAGCCTGGCAGGAACTCGAAGTAAATTTCATTTTCATGCACGTCCTTAGGTGTTTGTACTGAATGCTGATCAACTTCGTGCTTTTTCCAGTTTTGTGATTCAAGCTACACTAAAAATGCAGGTCATGCTTGAGCTACCCTGGAATAAAGGGATTGGAGTTGTGGATCAATGCCTCACACAATCATGATGTTAGTATCTTAACTGGTCCAAGATGGCATATTGCTGAAAGGGATGAAATCGAATATGCGAAAGAGCTGGTAAATTTACATCTTACGGGTGCACTTTTGGATCTGCAGAATGTATGTCAAGGTCGACTTCATGGTAACGATACTGGTAATAGAAAGGCAACTTTGATCCTAAATCCTATTATCAAGTCTAATCTGTCTTAAACTGTCTTCCTGAAAGCTGGATTGAGCTAGATTTTTCCTGCAAGTTGTTCTCTTCAGCTAAACAGTTGTTGTTGGCATACAGGAAAGGAAAAGGAACACTTACGAGTTATATTTCTTCGACTGGATGCTTGTCTTCGGGGTTTACGTTCCTGTTTACCTGATTTCAAAGCAATCCCTGAAGTAAGCTCTTGTCAAAATAATGAGGCAATATTGCCATTGTCCATTGTGGGAGAAGCTGGAATTGCAATTGGTGATTCAAAATTAAGGGAAGAGGCTGCTGAGACAGTTCACGAGGCATGCAAGTAATTGTTCAGATTACACGTGTTTATGCCTACTCTGTATTGATGTTTATATTTATGTTCTTAGCCCTATTAAGATGCTTCATTTCTTCCTCTTAAATTTTATGTGCAGATTTCTACTCAAGGAAAGGGCAGATGACACTACATTATTGATGCTTCTGATTCGTGTCATGGATCTCATAGGAAACTATGGTGAGATGGTCCTTAGAATGTTTTTCAAGATTTTTACCTGGTTGTTTTGCTTGTTATCATGTCCTGAGCTATTTTCTGAACCATACAGGATCGTTGGAGTATAGTGAATGGTCAAGTGGGAGAGATTCATGGCGAGTTGTTTCCGGAAGCCTAAGTGAGCCTCATGTGAACTTTATCACCGACCACCATGCTCTTGGCCTACGTAGGCAAGTATAGGCTACCACTTTACATGTGCACATTTTCCCTTTCGGAATCCAGAGCTAATGGATCTATAGATTAGTCCATGTCCATACTATGTTAATTATTGGAGAGACGACGTAGAAAGTGGTCGTTATTATTTCAATAATTCTGTTAAGACACAATGTTGGCCTTTTCAATGTAAAGGTTTGCGTAACATTCCAAGATTTCTGATGTTGTTAATAGATAATCTTACTGCTGTTCAGAATATTCTTTTGGAATCAAGTTTTCTTGTTTGCTCTTTAAGATTTTTTCCATCAATTGTTGTTTTGCAGACCACAATGGCTAGTTGTTGAGATGACTTCTTTACACAATACATGGCGTGCTTCTCAATCAAAATATCGACCTTTTTATGGTGACACCATCAGCCATGTTCCACATCATATTACATTGTTGTCAATGGACCTATTAAACTTATGTCTTCAAACTTATGATGCTGTACGAGTGTGAGTCTCTCTCTCTCTCTCTCTCTCTCTCTCTCTCTCTCTCTCTCTCTCTCTCTCTCTCTCTCTCTCTCCCCCCTAGATGATGTTAGCAACGATCAATATTACCTCCTGCTACAGCTCGCATCACATCCTTTTTCAGCAGCAGTGCCAGATGAAACGATTTTCTTCTTAGCAGTTATTTTGCTCCCACTTACTGACAATTTGTAGTTTACAGTTATGTTGTTCATCTTTTATGCATAGTTTTTTTTTTCTTGAAGACGTTTTATATACGCTCTCATGATTACCACATACTTGACAAAGTACTTTTTATTTGTCTTATATGCCTTTTGGCATGGAAATGACATTAATAAAGCTTCTTCTTCTTCTTCTTCTTCTTCTTCTTCTTCTCTCTCTCTCTCTCTCTCTCTCTCTCTCTCTCTCACAGTTTTGGAGACGTTCTATGCGCTCCCATGGTTACTACACACTTGACATGTACCTCATTAGTCTTATATGCCTTTTGGCATGGAAAAGACATTAATAAAGCTTTCTTCTCTCTCTCTCTCTCTCTCTCTCTCTCTCTCTCTCTCTCTCTCTCCCACCCTCCGTGATGCCGCCTCAGAAGGCGGCTCCCCGCTCCCCCTGCCACGCAGGCTGCCTACGTGGCAGATCTGCAGCCTGCCAGGCAGGCAGCACTTGCGTGGCAGGGATTGCCAAAACTGCCGCCGCTTTCGCCGCCGCTGTTGCCTCCTCGGCATCTGCTGCCACAAAAACGATTGCTGGTCTTCCAACTCAGCCATCCGCTCCTACTGCTGGCCTCCTTCGGATCCCTAAACCTACTGCTTCTTCATCAGCTGATTTCCAGAATATGAAACTAGAACTCTTGTAGATGAAGGAAACGGTTGCACTGCTGATTACGGAAAGGCATATGATGCGGTTCAAGATTACACATTTGGAGCAAACAATCGGCACGAAGCAAATTTCAGCCTCTGAGTCCACCACCACTATGATAAAATTGGAATAAAAGATCGAGCAACAAATGGAAAAAGCCCTTTCTTGGGCATCGGTAATAAAGCAAGGTACTAAACCTAGTGCTCCCATCACATCAGTCATTTCAGCCACGATCCAGGAAGAGAAATCTCGGGAGCAAAAGGCTCTCAACATTAGGGTCAAAGGGATTCCAGACACACAGGATGCTGTAACAGAGGCCAAGCGCTTCTAGGATACCACATTGGGACATCAGACAGATGGTTTGGACACAACGTGGAGGACTACTAGAGATACGGCCACATCATTCGCTTTATCTCATTGGCGACTAGACGAGATGCTCTACGATGCAGAGCTAAGCTCTGGGGCTCCACTACTTTTATGGATGATGATCTTATTTGCATATAGGTGGAGGAGAGGCGTAAGGCCTCTCAGGAAGCCAGGGAATCAGGCATAGTATCGGCACTCCCTGGCTACACTCCTTTCCCCATGATAGTCCAGTTGACACCCAAGCCGCTTTTCTCACCACTACCCTCCACACTGCCACTTCACTAACGTTTTCCACCAAGCCCCATCTCAGCAAAACCCGACACACATCTCGATCACTGCACCCTCCCTGGTATGATGCCGAGTGCCGTTCTCTTCATCATTTAGTCACATATTCATGTATCCATGCTCCGCACTTGCTTCGATCTTCCCGACGCTCCTATCACGTTGCTCTCCGTTGTAAAAAGCGTGCCTTTGATGACTCTGAAGGGAAACGTCTTATTGACCTCCTTTCCAGCTCTTCCTTGGGTGCTTTTTGGCATGAGTTCATTCCCCGTTCTCCACCACCTCTCTTAGAAGACCTCCGCATTTGGAACGATTACGCTACTAGTTTATACACCATCCCCACCGACTCACCCATCTCCATATCTCCCCGACCATCTGAGTTCTCCTTCTTCACACCCGATATGGTACTTGTCGCCATCAAGAAGATGAAGTCCCATAAAGCCAAAGATATGGAAGACCTAGAGTCTGAACTCCTTGCCCATGCATCCGACTTACTCCCTCCCACCATCGCCACTCTTCTTAAATCCATAGTTGTTTCTAGTTTCCCTTCGTCATGGTGCACCAATATCATCCACCCCATCCATAAGAATGGTGACCCCATGATTCCTAGTAACTACCGCACTATCATGATTCGGCATGTCCTGGCGAAGCTCTACCTATACTTCAGTCTGTTGTGAGTTGAGAGGCAGAGACTAGGCGACTACATGCTATGGGTCAGGCAGGTTTTCGGGCTAATTATTCTACTACCGATCACATTTTCACGTTACGGGCCCTGATTGAGGAAGCTAAGCACAGGAAAGAGAGGGTTTATTGCTATTTTATGGACTTCAGGAAGGCCTTTGATTCTGTTCCTCGCTCCTTACTTATTCAGAGACCTCGAGATCTTGCCTTCTCCACCGACATCATCTTGGTTGTGATGGCACTGTATGATCGCGTCCTGGGATGTTTCCGACATAGTAGTGGCATCTCTGATCATATTGGAGTACGATTGGGGTGAAGCAGGGTTGCTCCCTTTCACTGGTCCTTTTTGGCCTCGTTGGAGAGAGTCATTACATTGCAAGCTTGGAGATCTCTTGATTGCTATCCTTCTTTATGCTGATGATGTTGTACTAGTCTCACCTACTAGAGAGGGCCTACAGCGACAGTTGGATTGCTTATAGGAGTTCTGTACCAGATGGGGCCTAGGGGTGAACATTGGGAAGACCAAAGTTATGGTCTTCAACACTTGTCGAGCATTCATGGGTCCTACTTTCAGTATGAGACAAGCCGCTACCACTCGACTGGGGAAGGGGCACGCCTCCCTCGTTCAACTGGAGTAGCTTTTGTTTTTGAAAGTCCATTCAGGATGCTCGCAGTAAGTGTCGCCTCTTTGATACCATTGTCACCCACCCCCACGGCTCTATATGGGGTAGAGGCATGGTGTACGGGTCTTGCCTCTTCACACTGGGCCAGTCTTTCACGACTATAGACCACCATGTTAGCTCAGTTGATTCGAGCGAAGCCTTCTGTTCCACATGAGATTCTTTTAGCTGAGTTTGTAGTTCCGCCTATACAGATAGAGGCAACTCTTCAGCTCATCACTTGTATCCAGAGGGTGCATACATTACCAGAGATGGACAGACGCTACACACAGCTTGCACTATCCTCCTCACATTATCTCCATGATCAGGGCTATAGATTATCATGGTTCTCTCAGGCATCTCACTCCTATTTGAGTCATTTGGTATTTCCATTACAGAGCTTCTCTCAAGCACCCATCAGTATATCAAACAATTTCTCTATCGAGCATATTTGGTGCGGACCTGGAATCGCCAATTAGGACTGTCACATTGCCTCAGGTTCACATTGGGACAGCTCAGGGTGTCTTCTGACCAGCTAGCTATCGAGACTGGGAGGTTCCACAACATTCTTAGAGAAGAGCGAAATTGCCAATTATGCTCTCTAGATGAGGTGGAGTCTGAGGAGCATTTTATCCAGTATACTATGAGATCAGAGGGAGATATCATTGCTTATTTCGAGACATGCCTACCACTCTACACTCTCTCATAGCCATACATTATGCGATCAGAGGGAGATACCACTGCCTGTTTCGGGACATGCCTACTACACTCAAATCACTTATTGCATATGAGGACCCTCGCTGTGTTACGCTCATGATACGAGAGATGGTCTTGCTACGACATGATATGTACCAGTCAGCTCACCAACCACATTCTAGCTCTCAGGCTCAGATTACATCATTCTTCTCCAGGAGACGACCACGCCGAGACCTCGAGTCGGATGATGATGTCGACGATACACCACCTCACAGATATCAGAGATAGTGTATCATTCAGTCATGTGGCAACTCGCACTACCTGCCTGTTATGAGAGCACACAATTTTCATCCTCCTAGACGATGACGACGATCCATATTGCCTCCTACTACAGCTCGTGTCACATCCTTTTTCAGCAGTAGTGCTAGATGATATGTTTCTATCCTTAGCAACTATTTTTGCTCCCACTTATGGACAATTTGTAGTTTACAGTTATATTGTTCATCATTTATGCATAGTTTTCTTCCTTGGAGACGTTTTTATACGCTCCCTTGGTTACCACATGCTTGACATGTACTCTTATTGGTCTTATGTGCCTTTTGGCATGGAAATGACATTAATAAAACTTTCTTTCTCGCTGCCGCTGCTCGCTGCTTCTGTTGTTGCCTGATCGCTGCTGCTGCTCGTTGCCAGCTGTTCCCTCCATCATACCTTCCTTCCCTTTCCCTCCATCACCATCTGCTGTCCCTCCTGTTAGGAATTAATGTTTATTTGATACCCCTTAATAATGGTTTGGCCATGCCTGCGTGCTATTTTTAGGGGCCATTCTATTTATAGTAAATTCGTTTTTTAAGGCTTATGCATGTAGGTGGGTGCACTACAAATATAGATTAGGATCTATTTAATACTTAGAAGTTCATTTTTGGTTCTTACCATATATAGGTAGTATTATTAGTAAATAGCTTTTGTTATTTTGCTATTTACTTTAGGCTCATTAGCTTTTATCAGTCATTAGAGAAACTATATAAGAAGGCTGGCGCCCCACCACAACTATTCCATTCAATTCTATTATGCTAGAGCTCTCAATTCTCCTATGATCTGAATTCTCTCTATGCTTGGTTTTGTGTGAGTGCTAGTAGGACTAGTATCTCCATCTAGAATTTGTATCACAAATTCTGACATGGTATCTTAACAGGCTTTTAGGTGAGAGAGATTTCTTATTGGTGGATCGCTGGTTGTAGCTGCGTGTTGGATCGCTAGTTGCACGTTGATCAGTCCGCTGGAATCAAGCTTGGTGGATTGCTGAGTTGAAAGCAGATCTGAATTGCTGTTTGAATCAAAACTGGCTTGGTTATGATAATCAAGAGAAGGGATACAGGTTATATGACTTGGAGGGTAAGAAAATAATCATAAGTAGGGATGTAGTCTTTGATGAGGAATCAACTCATAAAGATACAAAGATATATTTTGATAAGGATCAAGATGGAGGAATCCCTATATTATGTGATGAGTTATTATAGGAACCTGAATTGACGCATGTATTGTCTACGCCAATTCAAGAACCTAGAGTGACCTTGGTTGAGATAGGAAAGAGGAAGGAGAGGTCAAGTATATGGGAGACTTACTCACCGCGATTACAGAGCACTATGCTTTTCGGTATGATACAGGCTAATCCCTCAGTTTCACATCAGATCATCCTTGCAAAGTTTGCGGTCCTGCCCATGTACCTTGATGCCATACTCCAGCTCATCAAATATATTCAACGAGTCAATAAGTTCCAAGCGTCCTAGAAGAGATACACACATGTAGCTCTCATCTCATCTTAGTGCTCACATTGTTAGGGTTATCAGTTAGCCTGCATAGATTATGACGAGGAATGCCTCTCTCTAGGCTCACTTATGCACAATCCTCAAGCACCCCTTAACTCTGACCCATCCTAACATTGACACATGGCAACTCGATGCACAGTCGACACTTGCCACTTGGCAGTACCCTGACACAGGGGCAAGTGAGTAGGCTAACATGTGTCACTCATACACTGGACCAAGTGTTCCAATGAGCATGTGACACATGTCAGGTTTGACCAATCAACGCTAACATGTGTCACTCATTCACTGTCCAAGTATCCCAATGAGCATATGACATGTGTCATGTTGACTAGTCAACTATCCTTTTTAGGAGGTCAATCCAGCCACTCACAAAAGCAATATGCACTTCAGAGGGTCAAAAGCTCAATTAATAATTTTATTTACATTTCTGTATTACAAAAGTACATCTATACATAAAATAGTAAACAATCGGGAGAGAGAGTGAAAGCTGTAACATCCCTTCCCTCCTCAGGTAACATCATCTGCGATGGTGAAGCTAGGGTACTGAGCATGCAGACTGTGCGCGCGGTCTCCCAAGCAGCATCAAAAAGAGGCCTGCCATGCCAAGCGACCAAGTACTCACGGATCAGACGGTTGTGTAAACGCCTCTCCCGCCTATCCAATATCCTCGCTGACCCATGGATTACTTCTTCATGCTCTTGAAATTCAAACAAACCATCAGACAACAAGTTATCGCCATTATGTAAAACCCGTTTGAATCTAGAACAGGATGCACTTTACAAGTTTCAGGCAAACCTAACTTATAAAAAACATCACTGATTCTTTTAACTACTTTCCAGGGTCCACAATGATGATGGGATAACTTGTAACATTTGCCCATCTTAAGGGTCTTAGAGTCCTTGGGTACTTGGAGAAACACCATGTCTTCTACCACAAACTCCCTAGGCGTGCGATACTAATCATCATAAGACTTAGCTCGATCCATTGCTTGCCTTACATTTACTTCGCTAACTCAAGCATTTCATTCATTTGAGTTAGGAAATTAGCCGCACTAAGCACTTTCTGGAATTTGTACCGTAACAAGGCTAGCTGGCCTAAAACCATAATTAAGCTCAAAAGGGCTCATTTTAGTCTTTTTTGTCATTGTAAGCAAACTCTAACAGTGGCAAGTACCTCTCCCATTGGGCTTGCTTATCCCCAACAAATGCCCTAAGCATATCCTCTAAGGTTTGGTTGACTCTCTCAATTTGGCCATCTGTTTCAGGATGCTCCGTGCTGCTCATTCTCAATTGGGCTTCCAATTTGGCCATAACTACCGTCCAAAAGCTCTCAGTAGATCGAGTATCTTTGTCAGACACTATGGATGACGGTAACCCATGAAGTCTGAACACATGCTCGATGAATAGGCTAGCTACTCCACACACATCAATCTTTTTTCGCATTGGAATAAAATGAGCCATCTTAGTGAGTTTGTCAACTATGACCAAGATAGAATCATGTTGTAACTGCGTACAAGGCAAGTTGGTGACAAAGTCCATGGAGATACTCTCCCATATTCCTTCTGGCACAAATGTAAAACTCCAGAATTTTTAATCCTTTCGGCTTTATTGACCTGGCACTTCAAACAGTGCGTCACATAATGGTAAAACATCATTTTTAAGCTTAGGCCACCAGAAGTTACGTAAGATCAACTCATAGGTCTTATCCAGACCAGGATGACCTGCACTAGGGCTATCATGACATAAATGGACAATCTTTTTATACAGCTCCTCACAAGCTGGAATGAGAAGTTTGCCATTTCTTTTTACCATACCATCATCTATGGCATATTTAAGGTAAGTGTGAGCAAAGAGATCAAAACTCTCATCTTGAGATTCTACTTGCGCAATATTTGCCTCTCTCACAATTCCTTGATCCTCTTGTTGAGCCTGTGTAATCTTAGCAATGAGGTCATTTTCAATGACCACAAAAGATATCTGATACAATAAACGAGATAATGCATCAGTCACACGATTTTCGCACACTTCTTGTACCGAATTTCCATGTGAAATTCCTGCATCAACTCAGCCCACTTGGCTTGCTGCCCTTTGAGGTCCAGCTGGTTGTAGAAATATCTCAAAGTGTTATGGTTGGTGTACACATAGAATTCCGCACCATACAAATAATGCCTTCATGCCTTCAAATCGTGGAATATGGTATACAACTCCTTCTCATGAGTTGGATAATTCTTTTGTGCAGGGTTGAGCTTCTTGCTGTCAAAGGCCACAGGCCTACTCTCTTGCATCAGAACTGCCCCAACGACTATGTCACTTGCATCCGTTTCAACAACAAATGGTTTCTAAAGGTCAACAATTTTTAAAGTGATGAAGTCAATTGTCAGCCACAGCCTGTTTCAATGCATCAAAACTTTGCTGTTGAACCTCTGTCCATTCTTTCCATTAATTCTTTTGCAGCATATCGGTCAATGCCACGGTTGCGTGTGAATAATTTTTCACATCTTTACGATAAAACACAAATCCAAGAAATCTTAATGCTATCAAGTCTATAAGAACATGCCAAGCAAGAAGAACCACAACTTTCTGTGGATCTGGTTTTATCCCATCAACTGACACTTTAAAACCCAAATATGCAATTTCCTTTTTAAACAATTCGCTCTTTTTATCATTAGCAAATAATATGTTTTCCCAAAGTTGACTAAACAGTTCTAAGGTGACTCACATGTGCAACGTCGCCACAACTGTAAACAAGGATGTCATCAACAAAGTTAACCACAAATTTGCACATAAACGGTCTAAGCACATCGTTCATTAACATTTAGAAATAAATAGTGTCCAAATCGAGTTCGGAAGGCACTCTTATACACATTCTCTTCGCAAACTCACTTGATGATAACCACTCTTCAGGTCAATTTTGCTAAACACTGTAGCACCAATGAACTTCGGCGGCTTGAGATCCTTGATTGAAGGTAATTTCCTCGTCTTCGATGGAATTTCGGCTTCTTTATCAACAGTCACAGGTTCAGTAGCTACCATAGCCGTTCCATTGACTTTTTCAGGTTCATGTGGGGATCTTGTCGACGTCAACTGCTCAAGAATTTGCTCTCTCTCTCATTTTGTTTTATACGCCCCTATGGTCACTACGCACTTGACATGTATCTTATATATGCATTTTGGCATGGAAAAGATATCAATAAAGTGCTCTCTCTCTCTCATGACAATTGTACAACCGCACACTCCGCCGCAGAAAGCGTGCCTATGACGACTCCGAAGGAAACCATCTTGTGAACCTCCTTCACAGCTCCTCCTCTGGTGCCTTTTGTCGTGAGTTTATCCCTCGTGCCCCTCCCCCTCTTCTAGACGATTTACATATTTGGACCGACTATGCTACCCAGCTTTACACTATACCCACTGATACGCCCATCTCCATCTCTCCTCGACCTTCAGACTTCACCTTCTTCACCCCTAACTTGGTTTGGGCAGCAATCAAAAAGCTGAAAACCCACCGCACCAGAGACATTGAAGATCTTGAGTCTGAGCTACTGATTCACGCCCCCGATACCCTTGCCCCTACATTATCCACTCTCCTTAACCATGCTGTTGTTGAGGGCTTCCCATCCTCTTGGTGCACCAACATCATACATCCTATCCATAAAAACGGTGACCCCATGGTACCTGGTAATTACCGCGCTTTTATGATTGGACATGTCATTACAAAGGTTTTTGCGACTCTTTGGATTCCATTAATCTTAATTCACTCCCATTGAATGGCCATATATCGCAGTAAGAGCGTGGTTTTCCAATGAGGTCATCTGCATAGTGAAGACTTTCTGAGTGTGTGATGACATTATGGGAGGACCCATTTGAGTTGTTATGCTATTGAGAGGGTAGTCAGTACTTCTGGACCAACGGTTTTTGTTTACAGGGCAGGGACCTTGGACCTTGGTTGATGGGGTACATTAGTTTAAGGTGGAACTACTCATGTCCTTTAGCCCTAATTCTATTAGAGTATGAATAAATAGCAAAGATATATATTCAACAGTTTATGATTTGGATTATTAATGAGTTTTTTGTAGCAGACTCAGTGCTCTCTTTTGTAGGGCTAATGTGAACTGTGGCTATATTGTATTCTTCTAGCATTGTTAGTTGGAGAGTGCTATGTGCTTTGCCTTTTATGGCTGATTCTTCTCTGCTTTTGTTGCTTTGATGTTGAGAAGCATAGCTGTTCAACTTCTTCTCTATGGCAGTTCTGCAGGGGATTCTCTGAAGAAAATGCTAAAGCGCTTTCCTCCTCTTATCAAAGATTGTATCCCTCTGTTAACATCAAGTCTCAAAGATCCTCAAGCTGTTGAACAGTCTGCTTTGGGTGCCTGTATGGTCTTAATGTCCAGACCTGTGCTTCGACATTTGACAGAGGTAACTTGGTAGGCTTAGTAAGCGGAGATATTGCAATTTTCAAATTTCGAATCTATATCAAACATGCATGCTTATTGTTATTATGCTTTTGAGACCCTTGACCTTACTTCTATGCAGAACTGGAGCTCTTTAACTTCATTCATATCGGCAGTTCTTGGAAGGTATTTGAAAGTTTTATATGTATTATGGACTGTTGTCACTCCTCGACAAATTTTTTTTTGATGTTGATAGGATGGTGCGAATTGATCTGAAATAATGCAGAATTTTGTTATAGCATAGGCTTACTTCGTGTGCCCTTTGCCTTGGTGTGCTTTATGGCAGTTCACATCATGAGTCTCTCAAAGCTCAGAGGGCCATCAATGAGGTACAAACATCTCTAACATGTTTACTGCCTTTCAGATCATAGAGATCTTGCACAATGTTCATTTTCTTTTTGGATTTGAATGTTATCTGGTTTTTGTTACAAAAGTTCCTTATGGTAGGTCCTTATTGCAGCTTTTCATTTCATTCCAAATTCGCTTTGGTGGAGTCCGCAGAGGAGCTCTGACCCCATCATTCAATCCAAGTGAATGCAATCAGGCGTTAACACATGATGGACTGATGTTATATGTTAAAGAAATTCTAGAGAGTGCAGCTTCAAGTCTTCATTGGAGGTGGGCACTATTACTTCCTACAGGATTGTTCATGGTCAATCATGATTAGATTGGAGTCCTGAGCTTGTATATTTTCTATTCTTCTCTGATTCAACATTCAACAACGATCCTATTTGAGCACAATGCCTGCAGGTACAATTTAATGGGACATGGGATGTTACTTTCTCTGGCATCACTTCTTCCAGATCGTAACGACGTCTCTGAAGCAGATGTTGGTCTAGCCTTAAGATATAGTGTTGCAGGTAAATCATTATCTGCCACCAAGTATGTACAGCTCTTATATTTTGGCATGCTAAATAACTAATATATATTTTATTGAATTTTTTAAAGAGCGTCTCCTTACCTCCTTAGCATGAATCAGGAATACAGGCCTTGTTTTGCAGGGTTCAAATCTCTTAGAAGTTGCGTTTTAGTTCATTTCACTTGAATTTGTGATTATTTCCAGGTCATTTTCTCAGGAACCTCAAGAGCGAACTTCCACCACTTCGTCCTATTTCTGCCATTGCGTTGCTTTTGCTTCTCGGTACATCTCGACTTAAGCAAGTTAAGACAAGAGAGGAGACCTTATCCACTGAACTTCAGCCAATCCATGAAAAGGGCGAAATGGTAAAATCCTGCACAGAAAGTATATTGGTACCAATTCTTAAGGATCATTCCTTTTGTGAAAGTATGGTTCATAGTCTTGCACTTGATCATCACTACTCTGAAGGCCAAGGCAGAACTGGCAGGGGTGGTGGAAGATTTCAGCTTGCATCGGATCTTGGTATAACGGCCATGATGCCTTCAGTTTCACGAGGATGGCCCCGTACATTGTCCTGGGAGTCAAGTATGAAGGGAGAATCGTTTTCTCCTAGAATTGCAAAACTGTTCAAATGCCTTTTGCAGGAATGTGGTTCAAGTTTCTTGGAGGTTTTGCACTCTCCTCTACAAGATGTAATAAATGAAGTGGACGAACGCAGCAGGCAATGCATTGCTGCAGAAGTTATGGCTGGTATCCTACATTCAGACGTTCCATGTATTTCAGAAGCCTGGGACTTATGGCTTGAAAAGCTTTTGTACAAAGCTTTGATGCAAGCAAATGTGGAATCAGTCCCTGAGTGGGCAGCCTGTATACGTTACACAGTGACAGGCAAAGGTAAAATTGGGCAAAGAGCTCCAACTTTGAGGCACAAGATTCTTGTTACTTTGGCTCAGCCCTTACCATCATCATCTTCCACCAGCCTTATTGTGAAGCGGCTTGATTTTCTTCTTGCTGCTACTGTTGAATTAAGCCCTACTTTTCTAGAAAAGGAGCACTTATTTCAGCTGGCTATTCTGGAAGAGGTTGTGAAATATATGACTCACTCGGCGCCACAGGTACTTACTGGATTCTATCTGCTAACATCATAATGGACATTTCTGGTTCAGAGCAGGTTCACATAATGAGTCAGAATTCACTATCCCACTTTGGAAGTATTTTTGTAGCTTTGCCTATTTGCTGCTCCTACAGTACTGACGTTGGATCCCAGGTATAAGCCACTTAGCTTGCTTGTGTTAGGCAACCTCAACAATGGTTCATGTAGTTGAACCCTCAAACATTACAAGGTGTATGTATAATGAAGGACACATATGCTATGAAAAAGCTCTATTTACTGGTATTGCCCAACAAGTCATTCAAAAACACTTTGCGTGTACCTCTGGAATCTAACCAAAAATGAACGAAGAAAACGATAGGATTCATAAAGATCAGGTATGTTGTGTCCATAGTGTCCAAAATATACAAAGTGGCTAGAACTAAAGACACTGGAGAAAGTATGATGCTATGAACATGGCATGTCATACCAGAGGTTTATGTCTAGTATAAATTCTCAATTTTAAAAAGGCAAGTCTCTCCATTTCATGTACAACAATAAGAATTGAAGTCTAAAATTCATGTTTGCTTCAGAAGATACCAAACTTCATGAAAACCTTCCGAACATAGCTATGTACTCTACATAAAGGCTATCTACCAGCCACACCTTTCTCTAAATACCACCACTCAGCTTTTGGAAAGAAAAAGCTTGGGCCAAAATCAAGCACGATACACCAACTCACCACGTGTGGGAAGATCGGTGTACTATTAATGGAAAAGCTTTATTGCCTATCTTATGTGCCACATTTTCCTATCCAAGTTCAATAGGTGCTAAAATTTATGTACTTGTAAACGTGTTCTGTTGGTTGCAGGTTCGTGAGAGTGTGGGAAGACTAATATGTATTCTCTACTCAAACCTGTTCCAATCCTCAAAATCTCTTCAAAAGAGTTTGACCCGGGCTAATTACCAATCAGAGGAGAAAGTTAAGTTTCCTGGAAGCTCAATTTCAACTGATTGGGAAAGATTTCTGGTGGATGGTACTCTTACAGCTGCAGCCAAGATAGAAAGGCATGGGCGGGACTCTACTGATGAATTATCCCCAAATTTGGCAATCAGCAGCAATAATGATGATGATGAAAGCTTGAAGGACTCTGTAAAGTGGATGGAAACGGTATGAATCCTGTAACAGAATTGACAATTGGGCTGGAATCATGCTGTTGTTAGTTGATAAATCTTCTTTATTTCAAAGGCATTGATGATGGGCCCTTGCACTTCTTGTTATGGGGAGTGCTACCCTTTATTGGCTTTTCCTAAGTATGTCAATGTCTTATTTGATCATTGCAGATTTTTCATTTCACAATAGGTGGCATCAAATCAGGCAGGGCAGCTCATTTGGTTCCTGTGTTCATTGGAATTCTTCATCCTTTACTTTCTTCACAGGTACTTAACGGATCACACATTTCTAATGTTTCACACTTGAAAACCTGTTCCTGTAGTTCTGTCAAGAAACATGTAGGTCCATAACTGAGAACATTGGTAATTTCAGTAAATTGCTCGCAATAGTCACAGTAGCATGCCACCAATGACTATAAGAGGTGGTCAATGTCACGAATTTTCTGTTCTTGACTTTGTTTGATCACACTTCTGCCAAGTTTTTCTCCCTTTCTAGCATGAATATGTCACAAGGGCTGTTATCTTCTATCAATTGACCATACACACCATTTGAGTGGTGCACCACACAACATTTCACCTTCCCAAAATATGTTGCGAAGTAGAACCAATTTGAACAGTGATTTTGATGTATGTCTCATCAATCTATATTTGCACCAATGTGGTATATAAATATAAGTAGTACAACAGATAATTGATGACATGTGTATGCACATACCTGTAACATGACTTGCGATTTGTTTACTTCAGGATCACTCAAGGCTTGTCTCTTAGCGAGCTTGAAGTTTTCCCTTGAGATCTCTGTGTGCTATCTCTGTGTCCGTTTATTTAGTGTACAATTACGTGTTACTGACTTGCTTCAGTACATTAGACCTTTCAGTCTACCAGATCTGCAGATACTTTACATTATTTTTCTTTACTTGAGTAGTTTTGAGTCACTATATTGCGAGTATTATGACCTATATATAGCATAGTATGGTCTGTCTGATTTTCTTACAGGAAAATTTTATGATATCAAAACATCAGCCATTTATCCTCCAGTGGCAGGCACACACTTGTGTCAAGCAGTGGTTGTGCTGACTTTTTATTCCTGATACTCCAATGTTCTTGGTGACAGGATACCGCACATAAGGACATGTCAGCTTTGGCGAGGTCCACAGTTCATCTTTTGAAGTGGCAGACATTTGAGGGCACATATGCATCACAAGCCCTCACGGCCATTCTAGGTGCTGCGGCTGATAGCAACTGGCGCACAAGGATTGCTGCACTAACATTCTTGCAGATATTTGTGTACAGGTATCTGATTTGATTCCTATTCACTTGGCGGCTGGCTATAATTCACTCAATGAAAGAATCTAAGCTGATTTTTATAGCACAGAGATAATCTCAAATGTACAGATATTCATTCTTCAAAGGAGATTAAAGTTCTTAAAGTCATTTGACGTTCATGAAAGTGATTGATCTTGTAGGCATGCCTATATCCTGGAAAGAGTTGACATTGCTTTGGTATGGGAGCGTGTCCAATTACTTTTATCTGACCTTCAAGTGGAGGTGAATGGAGTTAAACTATGTTGTTTGTACCATAAGTAAAAATTTGTTAAGGTCTCTACATAAATTATTTCTTTCAATGTGATGTGTGCATTTTTTGTAGCTGTTATGAAGTGGCTTTGCATGCTACAGGTGAGGGAAATGGCCACTGCAACATTATCAGGTTTCATGAAAGGAGTGGATAGTCAGTGGGCATCAGCTTTTCGAGATAGAATATTGGATGCAGCGTTATCACTTGTCAAGACTAAATCCCAAAGCAGGTATGCTGATTCACATGTCATATTTAATTTATATAAAAGAGTGCGTTATGTTCCAGTTTCCCATACCGCTTTCAGCATGTCCTTTAATTTTTTAAAATCGTACTATATGCTAGCAGCTAATATACAAGTTGATTATTTTGTAATCAGCAGGGATATCAGATCTCGAATGACAGACAATGGTAGCATCGCACCTGTACATGGAGTGGTATTGGGCCTTGTTGCCTGTATACTATCAGCACCATATGATATTCCGAGGCAAGTAGTAAGCTGCAAGCTGGTATTTTGAAAATAATAAAAGTGTTGCAGTTATTTCTTTTTGATGTCTAACCAACTTTTTGGAACTTTGTCTTGATAACAAACTATGTTTTTGATCCTGCAAAACACACACTATCATGATTGTGTGAGGACCTTTTTAAATTCCATAGCCTCAAGTTTGTGTCAACTTTATTGTGTGGAGAGTTTTGGAGTTTGAGGTCATTAAATTGGATCGTTGTATGAAAAGGTTACATATATTTCTTTTTGACCTTTCAGATGGCTTCCAAACATGATTCTTGCGCTCTCAAAATTTAGAAATCAACCTGCGCCAATTCGCGGCACAGTGACAAAAACTATTAGTGAGTTTCGGCGTACACATGCTGATACATGGGCATTTGATAGGATTCACTTCTCTGAAGATCAGTTGGAGGTAAGTCTGTTGTGTTCTTTTTTTCTGTGTATATATTTCCTACGGACAAGATTTTATATATTCTGTCGTAAGCAATGAATATGCAGATATGGAATGTACAATGCCATCAAATAGTTACATTGCCTTGCTACAAATTGCAGGTGTTATCAGACCTGTCCTCCTCAACATCTTATTTTGTGTAATTTCACTTTGAAAAAGGAATTACACTCACTAGCTCTCATAGAAGCAGAGGGGCCTGGTGCTTCCAGACTTTCAATGCCATAGAATATGTACTGCTGATCAGACGTAGCTGAATCTGTCAGGACCACTGGAGTAGATAGTGGAAACTAATTTTGGACACTGGAGAGGCTACAGTTGTAATAAGTCAAAAGGTTCCAAAAGGCACATTCCGCTATCAGCATTTTGTCTTTCGGAACCTAAACTACCATGTCATTGAGAAATTCCGAGTTCCCCATCAGAAAGTTGAGCAGGCATACAAGGCTAAATTTGTTACCACTTGTTATTTGCAGAGAAAGGTTTTTGAACTTTATTGTTTCTCTGAGGCACTGTTATCTGCTCAGAAGGTTTCAATAGTTGAATGTAGAGATGCGCTATTGAATCTATGCAGGAGTTTTGTTTTATGTCAACTTTTGCCATCTTTTTGTTTGAATGTAACAGCTCAAAATTCAATGAAAAATAGCTCAGAATGATCATGCTCAATGTTGTCAATGAATATAAAGATACTGTCTTTTAACTTTTCATGGGCATAAGAAGTATTGCAAACGAATGCATACATCACATTAAAAATTGCTTGTCTAGAGAGAGATGAGATTATGGTGGCTGAATATCTCACAAGAATTGGAGAGACTTGCAAGTAAGTCAACAAAGAATTTTGGAAATTGTATGCACTGATTTTTCAATCTAAATTTGACTTGATAATCTGTGCAAGAAATAAATTGTCAAGGAAGAAGAGAGATGTTTCAAGTCTTCAAGACCACATTTTTTATTTTCCATAGTTTACCATTCAAAGTTTGTTTTAATACGAGTATGAGCCACATGTTTAAATATAAATATTTATTGCATACTACATCTTGTTGTTGAATTCACGATCCACCACATAAGACATCCTTATCGGAGAATCATATGCTTGTTTTATGATAGTGGGATACATGATTGCAATGTGGTATTTTATAGATGTAAATATAATTGCAATGTCTCTTAATGCTATCATGACTATGATGTGTCTCGTAAACCCAAGTCTTGAACATTTATGTGGTAAACATTCTAGCTATTTAGCCTTCCACATCTGAAGATAAACAATCATGACAATTGTTGTCATAACAAATATATCATAGCAACATGGTTTGAGTGCCACCATCAACATTTTCCTTAAAACTTTGTGAGAAATCTATAGGCATCAATTTATGTCCGATGCATGATAGGAATTGTAATACATGATATATGTGACTTGGATTATAGTGATAATGATTTTAATGCATCTATAGTTATGCAATTTATTCATAATGTCTCTAAATCTAGCTCTGTATGTTTTGGATAGGTAAACTCTGGAATAGAGTCTCAATAATGATCATTGGAAGTTTTCAAGTGTTGGAGAAGCTCATTTTGAATGAGAGATAACTTCCTCAAAAGGCTTGCCAAAAGATCTTCCTATCAATCATCCAAGCTTCTAAGTTTTGCCTAAAGTTGCATATCGTTTAGCTTTTGGACCAGTTCTTTCAACATATGTTAGTAAAGTGCGTGCCTCCTATATTGCACAATACTATCACTTGCTTACTCCTGTCACCACCAACAGCAGCCAAGGCTTGGCTTATAAAATTAGGATTGCGCTCTGCCAGTATTCACAAGTTATTCAGAGAAGGGTTGTTCTAGTCTCATCAACAATTCTGATTTGCCAATCAACTTTATTCAGCTGTCAGATGAAGATACTTTGAAGGACATACGATGCACAGAATGGAGACATGAAAGAGTGTTGCTCATAGAAAAGATTTCAAATACAGTGTTTTGGCTCAAGTAGGGAGAACTATTGGGATTGCGTCAACACATCTCACCTGTGCCAGCAAAATCTCTATCATTTTTTACATGTATTAGGGCACATTTGGCTGTGGGCAAGCTAGTCACTGGTAGAGGCTTCCTTGAGAAGTACTTCCCATTGTATTTAGAAGGATAGGGTGTACCGTACCGACTGCAACTACCTGAAGAAGATCTCCCACTTGGCAACAAAGGAGCAGCGGTACAGCTTTCAATACAATTCCTATTGCTGGTCTTTCAGAGTTTTGCTGGGCGCGTTTGTTTAGGCAAGTTTTACACAAGGTTTACAACGGTCGACGGCTCCATCGAGGTTAACGACATTTCGTGTGAAGAAAAAAAAAAAAAAAGATCTCAGTTCAGTTGGTGAGGTGGATTATAACAAGGATCCCTTTGTACAGTTGTTCTCATGGCTTCGGACATCTCTCAACTTCGTCCTCTCAATCTCAAACGACCTGCTTCAATTGTATCTTCCCCTCCAGACTCCTCTCCTCATTCGCGTCAGGCTATGCTGGGTTCCACGCTTGTCTCAACACCCTATGTTCCTCCTTCGTCCAGCTCTTCCCATGGCATTGTTGCCCCCTCGCTTGATTGTGAACCTCCTTCGACCCTTGTTGCATTGCCTTCACAACCCCCTAAACGAGTTTCTTGCCATGATTGTGGTCGTTTCTTCTCTCCTAGAGGAGGTTTTGCCCGTCATTAGCGTTCTTGTCCTACGCTGCTTCAGTCGTCTCAAGATCGCCCTCCTCTTTCAGCACCCCATTCGCCTTCTGCTTCAGCTTGGTCTTGGATTTCTTCTCTTGATGTCCTCGGCGCTTTTCACTTGGGCTTCCCTTGTCCAAGACTCTACTTTCATATTTCCCTCGCTCTCCGTCGTGAAACTCAAGTTGCTATGCGTTTGTCTCTTGATCGCTTGGCTATTGACCCCTTTGACATTGCGGCTTGGAATCCATTTCTTCTTTTTCCCCTTTGGTGTCTAGTCCTCCCTCCGAGGGGTAGAGATGCTGGTCATAGAGAAACTCGTGCTCGCCTTCGTCGCTTTCTATCGGGAGATTGGGAAACACTTCATGATGAACACTTTGCACGTTGTCAGACACTTGCTGCTCGCCACTCACATGATTCCCAACCTCAAGGCGCCCCACCTCTCCACCGTCGCCTTCGTCGCACCCTACATCTTCGGCAAGTTGGTGAGTATTTTCGTGCAACTCGAGCTTTAGCTCCTCTCACACCTGCTCCCTCTTCTCTGATACTGTAGCTGCTCTCCAAGCTCTTCATCCTGCTTCTGAAGCCATTCTTCCCTTGTTTGTGGAGGACTTTGTGTCTGATGTTGACTTGGTGCTTGATCATGATTCTTTCTCTCGTGCCTTCCATCGTAGTCCTCATCTTGTTGTTGATGGTCCCTTCGGTTTGGTCTATGAACACCTTCGTGATTGCTTTCCACCTGAGGACTCTGCTAGTGGCTTTCTTCAACTCTTTCAGGTCTGCGTCTCGTTTGATCGCCATGACTAAAGCCTCGGGTGGCGTCCGTCCCATCGCTATTGGCGAAGTTCTCCTCCGTCTTGTTAGTCGCTCTATCTGTTTTCAGTTTCACCATATTTTTGTCTCTTTTCTCTCCCCTCATAAGTTTGGCGTCTCTACTCCTGGCGGCTGTGAAGCTGTCATTCATGGTTTGCGTGCCACCCTTGATCTCCATCCTGACTGGGTTGTTCTCCAAGTGGATGTTTTCAATGCTTTTAACTTTGTTTCTAAAGCTGCGATCTTTCGGGAGCTGCACGCGGCTGGTGGTGAGTTGGCTCAGCTTATCCCATTTGTGCGGTTGTTCTATGCTGCTGAGACTCCTCTCTTTTATAGTCACCATGTGCGCTTTGGGGATCTTTCTACTATCCAGTCTGCAGCAGGTGTTCATCAAGGTGTTCTTTTGGGTGGTCCTCTTTTCGCTCTGGCTCATTTTCGTGCACTTAGAGCTTCTGCGGAGGCCTTTCCCTCCTGCTTATTTCTTTCGGTTGCTGATGACACTCATATTGTTGGTCTTGCTCCTACGGTGCTCCTCGCTTTTCATCATTTCTCTGAGCAGCTGACTTCTCTTGGTTTGTCTATTCAACCTCACAAGTGTTCAGTGTGGTCTCCAGCAGGTCTTCCCTCGGACCTTGTTCCTCCTCAAGGTTTCCTTGCTCTGTCGGATGGCATTTGCATTCTGGGTGTTTCTTTTGGGTCTGCTTCCTTCAGCTCTGCTTTCCTTGGTGAGGCTCTCCAGGAAGATGTTGCTCATTCAGATCTGCTCCCCCGGTTGGACGACACTCAGGTCGCGTTTGGCATCTTGTCGTCTTGCTTTATCCAGCGACCTTCTTATCTGCTGCGGACTTTCCCCCATGCTCAGGACTTTTTGCATCTTCTCTCTTCCTTTGACAGCTCTATTATGGACGATTTTGGCCGCCTTTTGGGCCTAGGTTCTTTGGATGGTGTGGAAACCCTTTCAGCTCGGAACCAGGCTCGGTTACCCATTTCTTGTGGGTGGGTCTTCTCTCTACAGTTTCTTCTGCACCTGCAACTTTTCTTGGGAGCTGGGCTCTTGTTGCCCCTGCTTTGTCTTCTTGGTTCCTTTTTGGCTTTCGCCCTCTCTTGGCGGATTGCATTGCTCATGTGGATAGCGGTTCTCTACCTTTCCAGCACCTCCTCATCGTTGCATGAGAGCTCCTCCCCCTCTTTGCCCAAGCTTGTCTTCCTCCTTTTGAGGAACTCCTCACTTTCAGCTTAGATTGCCTGCAAGAGACCCTCTTGGAGCTTGGCACAAGCAAACCCTTTCCAGTATGCTCTCTGAGGCTCCTTCGGTGTTGCATCGAGCTCGGCTTCTTTCTTGTGTGGGTCCTAGTGCGGGGGCTTGGTTGTCAGCTCGGCTTGTTATTCCTTCCTTTCGGTTGTCTTCGGCCATCTTCACCACTGCTCTTCATCTTCGCTTGGGGCTACCACATCCTTCGGTCTTGGGTCTCTCTAGGTGTGTTTGTGGTCACCCTATTGATGCTCTTGCTATCCACCTCCTCCGCTGTCCTTCTAGGAGTGAGCGCACAACTATGCATGATGTTCTCAGAGATGCAGCGGCCGCTATAGCCAAAGATGGAGGATTCCATGTCCTCAGAGAGCAGCCTCGTGTTGTTGTTGATCCCACGCCTGCCGCTTCTCCTGGTGTGAAGGCAGAGCGAGGCAATAGGTCACCACGCGTGGGATCAACAACAACATGTGCCAAAGTACGAAGCCCATCCCGAGAGAGGACAATGTCAACATGCCTGCGAGAAGAGTGGGAGCACAAGAGAAGGAAAAAAAACTACTCCGATAGGCACCCCACTGATGCTTTCCTTCCCTTGGCAATTGAGACTTATGGAACCTTGCATCGACGCTTTGAGGATTTTCTTCGCATGTGTTCTCATCAGGCAGTAGAGCGTCAAGGTATTCTTGGTTCTATTCTCGTGGATTCTTTCAAACAACGTATTTCCATTGCCCTGCAACGTGCTCAGGCCCTATCAGTTCTGCAATGGGCGACGGTGGCTGGGTCTGCTACATATCATCTCCCTTCATTAGCCGACTCACCACCTCTTCACTTTTCTGATCTGCTGCAGTCAGTTGGCAGACTCCCACTGACATCATCATAGTTTATGCACTCTTATTTTTATGCCAAAATCTGGATTAATCTTAACTTTACTACAAGCTTTGCTCTTGTTTGAGCTTACTTTTGTATAAACTTCCCCTTCGGGGTGTGCATATCTTTTTCATCAATGTACTTACTACTATGAATAAATGCACCAGGGTGTCTTCTTTATAACACAGACAAAGCCGCTATAAATTTGATGTCACCTTAACAAAATGTGCTGCTATGGCATGGTTGTTTTACACAACTCATCATCCTTGGTCAAAACTAAAGCCATAGAGATTGTCAAATATTGGAATTAGACTAGTGAAAGTTAGGACCATTGACTCCTAGTCTTGGTCTTGAACTTTGACTACTAAATCCTAATCTGCAGGTGGTAGGCTGTTATAGTGACAAAACTTTACTAGTAACAAGTTGTAAACCACACCTCTTGCTTATCACCCCTATATGATTTATGAATTACATTTAAGTCATTTCCACTCAATACATTTTTCAATTTCCATTGTGACTCTCCATAACTAAGCAATGGAAGAATGAAACGAAGTCTAAGAGTTGATATGGAGACGCTAGAAAGACTTGGTGAGTCACAATGTGCTATCTAAAACTACAAATATCTAGTTTGAGTTGTTTGAGTTTTCTATATGTAAGGTAAACAAAATTGTTATCTTATCTACAAAAATGAATGTGGTCTTGTTTAAGATTACCAAAATCCAAAACACATTGTACTTGACAACTTGAGAATCAAAGTTGTAGCGATGAACTCCCATTTCGAACATTTATAAAGTCATATCCAATGTCTCTTTTTTGGAGCATTTAGCAATACACCTCTATACCATGAGTAGGATTGTTGTATGTACATTTGAGAGTATATAGAACTAATAAATGTAGCAACAATCCTAGTGATACACAATTTGAAACTTTTGAAAATTGATCAATATTCCCATATGTTCAATGTTCAACACATCATCGTATCTTGCTCTACATTAGCTAAAAAAGGGTTAATGGCTCCGTGAAAGCATACAATGAAGTTTATGGAAGTTAGAAAAATGTTTTTTTTTTCTCTAGTGCTTGAAATGCACATTTTTTGAATGCATGTTGCTTCAACTATAATATAAAGCTTGCCCATTGGCATTGGCTAACAACATCATGTTGCACCAAATAAACTAGCAATTTATCAAAGTTGATGAAAGATGTAGTAATGGATTCAACCAAACTAGCTAGCCTCAAACTCTTAGATGAATTTTGATGTAGATTATTTCGACGATTCAATTTCAGCATTATTAAACTTTCACCTAAAAAAGAGTAACCTTTTTTGGTATTTCTTGAGATTACCTATTTTTAGGCCAAAATCATGGTTTTTTTAGCTCATCTCCAATTTATACAAAAAAGATGCATTTTTACAAAAAATCATTACAATTTTTGTTAACAAACTTCATAGAACCATCATAATAAAAAAATGAAACATCATTTCAAGACAACACATGAGTTTTTAGAATCCAAATCTCATAAAAGTACAAAATGTCTTAAAATATGTATACACATATTTTTTCAAAGTACATTTTCTAACGAATTTTCATTAATGCCTCTTAATTTGGAACTTGACATGCTTTAAAAACTCTTTTTCAATTGATGAAGTTGTCTAACGTAGGCAAAAAACCTTGTAAATCTGCTTTTCTCCATTGGGTTGAGAAATAATGGTTGTGCCATTAACCCAAGTCGTTCTTTTAAAATAGATATAGTTGACTTTTGTAAGTCATTGTCAACTTAAAATTAAAAGCTAAAACATCTACATCATTTAAATTTAAATTATCAATCCTAGGTGGATTTTTAGACAAACATTTTCTTTTGCTCTTTGGATCTACTTGCTACAATTTTCCAAATCGCACCTTCCTAGAAAAGTATCTTTTGATATGGTGTGCAACTAGTGGACTCGTAATACTTTTGACTGATTACTATTTTGAATGAATCCAAGCACTTTTGCAATCCAAAATGGATATCCACTATTTTTTGAAGCCAACAGTGCAACAAGACTCCCAATTTGAATTTCATTAAGCTCACTGCCACTTTATTTTGTTAGCTTTTATCATTTGTCTATTTTTGTGAGCCCACATAAATCACTTGTTCTTCACCACACACAAGTTGCAAAAAATCATCACTTTGTGGAAGATTTGAAGGTTCACCAATTGTCATTGAATTTCCTATTTTGATAGGCCAGTAAAAAATTTCAATTGATGACACATCTCCAAAGTTGAACAAACTAGTTCTTTGTGTTTCAAAAAAGTCAGGATGAACCTCACGATGTTCTTTTTGAGCCTTTTGTTCTTCTAACAAGGATTTTAAATGAGACAATTGTGCAAATCTTGATTTGAGCAGAGGAACCTTAAGCCAAAATTGAACTCCAAGAGGTAGCCATGATGCTAAATTAAAATATTGTTTTTCTTGCAACAATGTAGTACCAGATTTATTACAATTAATCTTAAATTGATGTTGAAAGCTAATGTTGTTAATATTAGCTATGCAACACTCCGTCTCACCAAACGCTTGAATGTAATGTCAAAAATCATATGTATGTCTAATTAATGACACAAACGATGTTGGCACATATGATTCCTCAACAATATTTTGAAGCATTGGTTAAGAAATTGCTTTCTTGCGTGTATGTCTTATTAAAAAAATAGCAAAACATTTGATTGGCCGACTAACAAGAATCCTATTTTGATTTTTTTTAAAATAAAATTTAAATAACATAGACAAATATGCTAGCACGGTCTGATTCTCTCGCTTAAAGTGTTTCTAGAAGATTCTCACCAAATTTGTATATTACTTTGTGTACAATAATAATTGTCAAATTTGGATAATTTCTAATATAAGGATAATTGAAACAAACTTTAGTCAGTAAAGTGTCATTAAATACAAGTGCCCAACCAAATGAAGTTAAATGAAATCAGGATCACTTATATTTTTTGGCCTAATAAAATGAGACAAAAATGTCCATTATTTTATCTATGCCATCAGACCCAAATACTTTTGAAGATAGTCCATATCCCGAGGAAGTACAAATAGCTTAAATGTGGCACAATTTTTTGCTTTGGAGAAGTCCTTGTACATTAGAAATATTTTTAATTTTGTAAAATTGTCAAGAAGGTGAAAACATAAAGAATTTGGCAATTTCTCTCCATGTACATCTATGAAATGCATTAACCAAGCGGTTGTATTCAAAACATCTGGAGACATTGTTCATCCTTGCAAAGAGCCTTGTAATGTCAAGTCTTTTTGCAATTTTACATGCATTCTTTGAAGTTTAGAATTTCCAATTGCATGAATGACATTGTAAGCCTTATCTTCTGTTGCGTTCAAAGAACAAGAATAACAACTTTTGTCCGGCCTTATGATTGCACATGAATAATACTTTTTTCTCATCTTTGGTATGTAGAAAAAAAATCTAATTGGAATTCTTCAATTTCCTTGAAACTTAGTTTCTGCAAGCATGAGGATGATCAAAAAATTATTTTTCGTCCTTGACAAACCTCAAGTCTAGCAAGTGATTACTTTTAATGACCGGTTGAAAGTGGTTTAGACTAAAAGTCGTCGTCGTATTTTTCTTTTACTTTTGGTTCTAATTTGTACGATGATCCTATGTCACCTGCGTTTGTTGGCATTGATTGACCACTTGCTCCCCCCATTTTTGAAAAGAGTCAAGCTTTCTAACTTTGGTGTGAACATATTGATTCTCACTTGTTTCAACATGCTGAAAATTGTCAGAGTTCCTGTGGACTATACCAAATAAAGCTATCTTAGACTTTGATTGACTAGGATTACTATGAGATCGAGGCATTTCTTGATTTAAAGAAAAGTTGTCTCATTGAAAATCAATCAATTTGCAGGGATCCGTAGATGTTGTGTGTGTGTGTGTGTGTGTGAGAGAGAGAGAGAGAGAGAGAGAGAGAGAGAGAGAGAGAGAGAGAGAGAGAGAGAGAGAGAGAGAGAGAGAGAGAGAGAATATTTAGGGAGTCATTTTCCAATTTTCAAGCTTTAACTTATTCATTCATGTGAAGATATTGTATTATATCAATGTAGATTCTTAATATTAAGATAGAAAATGAGAAGTTAGCTAGTACACTCATGGACTCTTTCACTAAAGTGCATATATCCATTGATTTAAATTGTCTCAATAAAAGATATGTTTTTATGATGTAATATAATACCTTAAGAGGTGAAGAGAGAATGAGGGTCAAATATGGAGAGATAATTTGATATTAATTTGAATATACATGATGAAGTGTAGACGACCTAGATATGATCTAACATAAAGTAGTCTCTAAGCGAAAAACGGAAAGCCATCTGAAGCTCTGAAACTTCGGTAGTTCCCTAAACTGACTCTCATGAGTTTCTGTGAAAAGAAGAATATCCCCCTGTGCGACAAAGTCTGCTAAATCTCTTGCTGCTGATGAAGAGTGAATTCCATTACAATCCCATAGCCTGATGCGAAGGTGAGGTAGATGTAGGTGGCGCGGGTGAAACGGAAGGGGTCTCAGGCTACTCCCACACAATAGGAGGATGGGCGAGTTTCCACTAGACTTATTCTTCTCAAGAGAGAGAGAATATTCCCTTTAGGATCTCCATGCAACCTAAATTGAGCTATTGATCTCCTATTCTTGCATTAAAGCAGTCTTCACCATGCATGTGCTCCTATGTCCAATTATAGGTCTGGGCCCTCATATGATTATTAGTTATTTAATACGACCACGTCCGGAATGACGTAGCATAACTAATAACCACATACAACTGGAGTGACCGGTTATCCACGTCAGAAATAATTCCGATTCCCTTGTACAGGACATGGACATAACATTCTTCTCCCCTTAAACCATTTCTATCTCTAGAAATGAAAAGTAGGGAAATTCTTCTTTATGCTCTCGACCCTTTACCATGAATCATCATCCTCAGTCCGTCCCTTCCACCTGATCAAGCACTCAGAGATAAACGATTTCTCAATTGTTTATCTCTGGTTTTGAGTACCTTTTGAGGTTCCAAAGGAACACTAAGCGATGAGTCCTCCAAATGGGTAAGAACTTCCTCTGAACCAACTACTTCACCTTCATGCAAACTTAATTTCAATCGGCTTACATGAAACACTGGGTGAGCTGTAGTCTTGTTCTGAAGATCTAGTTCAGAAGCTAAAGAACCAATTTTTTTTATAATCCGAAACGGTCCACAATATCTCGTAGACAATTTATAATGCTTCCCTGTACTCATAGTCTTAGAATCCTTAGGTTTTCTAAGATATACCCAGTCATCAACTTTAAAATCTTTGGGAGACCTTTTAAGATCGGCATAGTGCTTAGCTCTATCCTGAGCACTCCGGATACAATCACGGGCCACTTGCAACATTTCATGCATATCATGCAAGAAATCTGCAACTTTCTGGATCTTAACAGACTTTGTCTCCACATTTACCAAAGATCTAGGTTGAAAACCGTACATCAGCATAAACGGACTATAACCAGTAGCAAAATGTTTCCTACTGTTATAAGCAAACTCAATTAAAGGAATGTAATCTTCCCACTGAGATTGCCTGTGAGACACGTAAGTTCTCAACATATCCTCCATAGTTTGATTAGTTCTCTCAGTCTGGCCACCGCATTCAGGATGATTAGAAGAACTAAAACTAAGCGAGGTTTCAAGCTTATGGAATACAGCTGACCAAAAGTCACCTGTAAACTTAGGATCTCTATAGGTACCAGAGCTCAGTTGTAGGTCTATTATCTCAACAAAGGGATCATTAGAGTGAAAGAAATGAGCATAGCGTGGCAATTTGATGCCAATATAATAAATTAGAGAAAAGAGCTACTGCCATTGCCATTGATCACCAGAAGAGCAGCAAGTGAGAGAAAGGGCCCATTCTCAAAATGGAGTATTTTGGCCTACCCAGAAAAACACAACCAATTAAAATAGAGCAAGAAGCAATGTTTTATAATAATTCCTACCTTAGACAATATCAAAAGCCTTCAAGGTGAAAAGGCTACAGGCATTGCTGGCTCCATAGAAGGCAAGCTTCTCATCACAGCCATGGTGTCCAACCTAAGTAAGCAGGATAATCCTTTTCTCATCGCTTTTGGAAATTGAGGAATTTGATGCAGATGGCAAAAGTGCAAGCAAAAAGGACCACAAGTCCAATGTGAACTACAGCAACAACACCCAAAAGGTCATGATGGAAACCAAAGTGCTCTTCCAGAAAGTGTTTCACAGTTTGTTTTTGAGATTCCCCAGGTATGGACAAGTTGCTTGTGACATCGCCTAATTGTGAAGTGACTAATCCGTATAGTGTCCATGCAACTGGATTAGTCCAACTGTACCACCTCCACCATATTGGGATACTCTGTTGAAACAGGCCAAAAAAATCTATTAATAACTTGTAGTATTTTTGATTTGCTAGACCATATACCCTAACACTAAAACTATGATTTGGGGGCGTGGGGTGGGGGGTGGGGTGAAATTGAAGGAATTACTTACCGGGCGTGGAATGAGAAATCCGGAAAAGAGGTTCCATAAACCGTAGAATAAGGATGAGATGATAGCAGCAAATTGATGATTTGGACTTATAGCCACTGTCATCATCCCATAGAATGTGAAGTATAATAGTGTCATATACATGAAGAATAAATACCAAAAGAATTTAGCCGCAGTCCACTCAAAGGAGATCATTGAGTACACTAGAAGCCCATATAACACTGCTTGCACAAAAACATATGGTATTTCAATAACAACCTGCAACAGTTTCAGATCAATCAAAAATTTGTTTCAAGATCTTAATAAATTGTTTGTTGCAGATGAAACTCAGCACTGTATGAAAAGACCAGCAAAAGAACAAGCACGCTCTGCAAAATAACCACTGTTGGGTATAAATCCTAAACCTGAAACCAGAGGTGGACAAATCTTGCTGATGAGAAGCATTAAGAATTAAGAACCTGGCCGAATGCATAAGGGAAAGCTGAATACATCCCAGCAGCTCTCTCACGGTAAAAAACAGTCCGTTCAATTCCGACGACAGGCTGTACTGAAGATGAGTTATTTACACCGATAAAAAGTACCGCTGCATACATTGATCCCATGACGTTGAACAGATCTTGCTGTGTACCTCTGCACGCACAAACCATCAAGTTATGCAAGAATATCTAAGTTATGTATACCTACATCTAGAAATTGAAGTCATACAAGAATTGTAATTCAGAGGCATTTGAATTAAAACCAAGAAAAACAATTGGGTGGTATACTTTATCCCATATCTGATATTATGGCCAGCTGCGATTTTTTATATACCCACCTTTTAGTGCCCAGATTCCAGAATATGGTGCCAAATAGAAAAGCACAAATTGTTGTGAAGAACATGCGGACAACGCAATAATGTGGGTTCCGCCAGTATGAACAGTGCTGCTTCCAAAGGCAGGCTTTACATTGAGCTGCCAAAGATTGGGAGTATTGGCTTGAAAAGGAGAGATCCTTGGTGCCGGGAACTGGTGTACTTAGCTCCTTGATAAGTTCCTGATTTTGCCTTCAAGGAACAGAAGATATCTATTATTGAATAGTTCAAATACTGTGCATACTCTCTACGATAACATCATCTGACATAGGGTATTAGCTTACTGGTAGAGAGCTGAATTTCTGTAGATTTCAGCAAAGTCTATTCCAAGCTTAGATTCTGTGGACTGGGAAGTTACTTCCAACATCCATGTTGCAGGATTATACCCTTCCTTGATCCTCGGCACGCCATCCACAGCCTGCACTCCAAAATGTAATAACTCTACAATCGGATCAAAAAAGACAATGGCCCCAGTTTTCAGTAAATTGGTCTTTCTAACTAGCATAGTCACAAGTCTACTTGTATTGAGTCAATTTGAATCCAGTGAAAAGAAAATTTGACACTTCAAATCATCCTAGTGCAAAGGACATTTCGAGTGTGATTACCAAGAAATTTTTTTTTCTTGAGATTTCAATTTGAGCTGCTAATTGATCCTAATCGGTTTAAAGGGCTTCAAACCTCGATTTGTTGTTACTATGGTACTTGACTTACTTGGAAGTATTCAATGAGTTTGTGGGAGTGCCTTCCTAGGGAGCCTGCATATATCACTTGACCGCCACGTTTTAAGAGCAAAAGCTGCAATGCACATTCAACAGAATAAATTCAGCTTTACACTTTAAAACTCTGATGGAGCAACTTAAGTTCATTTCAGCGACTTGAATACATGGTTGAGAATAAACTGTAAATGAAATACACCCTCAAGCCAAAGCCAAGTGAAATGGCTTCAATTTTAGCGACGGAATATGCTCATAATATACCTCATCAAAAGCTTCAAAGATGTCAATGCTGGGTTGATGGATAGTGCAAACTACGGTTCGTCCAGTATCGACAGTGTTACGAACTGTCCGCATCACAATAGCTGCAGCTCGTGCATCTAAGCCTGAAGTTGGCTCATCCATGAAAATAATGGAAGGGTTGGCAACAAGCTCTACAGCTATGGTCAGTCGTTTGCGTTGCTCAGTGGAGAGACCAGTCACACCAGGAAGACCAACCAGAGCATCTCTTAAGGGTGTGAGCTCCACAAGCTCCATGACTTCCTCAACGAACATCTGCATTAAACACCCAAAAAGTACAGCAAGGTGAATTTTATCACTATGGAGGCACGAAGAAAAAATCCATCATATACAAAACATATTCACAGTTGAGATGAATGGAGTGGATTCAAATTGTGATTTAACTCATAAGACTTGCAATTGGCACTGTTCCAATTCCAAAAGAAAACCTATCCTTTTCAAAATTTGAATTAAATGTGGGAAAATTCAATAATTTCCAGGAAAGAAAGTATTGCAAATCAATTTGAATCAGTTTACAGAGCTTCGAATTGCGGTTCATTCTTACTATGATACAAAATGGTAAGAAACTTTGAAAATGGATGGGTGCAGAGGTAGCCAACTCACTTCTTTGGTTTTCCAATCAACTTCTTCAGGCAAACGAAGCCACCCAGAATAAAGGAGTGATTCATAAACAGTTACATGAGGAGAGTGAATATCATTTTGCTCACAATATCCTGAGATTCGGGCAAAAGTTTCTTGCTTTTTAGGAAATCCTGATATGCTTACATCTCCTTCAATATATCCACCAGTCTTCCTTCCAGCCAGGACATCCATGAGTGTGGTCTTGCCAGCACCACTCACACCGACAAGAGCAGTAAGTACACCTGGCCTAAAAGCACCACTAACATCTCGTAGAAGCTGTAGTTTGTCTTGAACCTCACCCTGTGACTTCATTCCCTGTTCATTCCAGCAAGCAAGCACAGCCAGGGATGCATATTAGGACCTGAAAATATCATGGGCAGAATTCTAACCTTTTGGAAAGGATAGGCCAAAGTGAGGCTTTACCGAGGGCATGTCGACAAAATAGTTAATGTGGTTGAATGCCATGGACAATGGCTGGAAAGGTAACACCATCCCTCTTTTAGGTTCGGCATTAGCAGTCTGAGAAGCTTCTTCAAGCTGATTTCCTCTATCCTCACGTGCAGTTGTAGATATTCTAGCTGCCATTTTCTCACCTTATTGAAAGATGGCAAGTGTCAATGCGAGGAAAGATTCCTTACTATCAAATAAAATATAACAGCTTGTTCAACTTCCCTACTTGTTCTGAGATTAAAAAAATTGCAATTCTATTCAAATCATTAAACTTGTCCTACAGCAAAAAGATCCAAAAAGCTTCTTAATTTTAAATGGCAAAAATCAAGTCACCTTTGAAAAACAAGGTTTTCTCAGAGATTTAATTCAGATCGTGAATTGATTCGAATCAGTTTGGAGGGCTCCGAATCACACTTCATTGTACTACATATGATTATTTACAGCCAAAAGACTACTGGTTATCCCATGAAAACTTATTGTTGAGCACCAATGAATCTTAAAAAAGAGCACGACCATCTATAGCACAGGGCGAAACCTGAATTTTCTCTCATCATGGAGCGTTTTATCATGGACATTTGGCCTGTCCTATTTATTAGTTTTTCCTCCAAAGCTTCTTCAGAGACAATGGCCTGAGGTTTACCAAGGGCTGCAACATGCCACAAGATCATTAGTGAAACAAATGATCACAAAATTTACTTGAGAAAAAAAAACAAAATTTACTTTACACCTCTTCACACGTTTTGCCTCTAGAGAACTTCAATCTGCATTTACTTGTATCACACTTGAAGCTACAGCATGCAAACTTGAATAGTCTAAAAATACCACTTACGGTTCAAATAGGTCAAGGCTAAAGTGAATATGACATTGAAGAGAAATGCATATCCGATCAAAACTCCAATTGAAATCCAATACCAGTACCAATATGGAAATAGTCCCCGAGATTTTAAGACTGCTACACCGATTGTCTCTTGCGAATTATTTAATGGCTGCATTGACATCCAAATACATCAATGATGAAAAAAAAAAACATTTACGTATAGAAATCATCACAATTGATATCTAGTGAGAACCTTTTGCCACCTATGTCCCAGAAATTCATTCACAGCTATCGCATTTTCTCCATACATGAGTGGTGAGATCCAATAACCCCAAATCCACCAAGGTCGAACATTAGCTGCAAGTAGAATGTAGCAAGCTTTCAGTATTGACTTGACCGCCCCCCCTTACCCCCCCAACTGGTCTCTCTCTCTCTCTCTCTCTCTCTCTCTCTCTCTCTCTCTCTCTCTCTCTCTCTCTCTCTCTCTCTCTCAAGAACGAAGTTCATGCCCAGGCAATCACTACAGAAAAAATACAAAAGATTAAAAATTAAGTTGAGCAATACCATATGAATGTAAAATCATGGGCTGACGTTCTTAAAGGTCAAAGTAAAATCACTCCAGTTTCTTTTATATCAGCTACATTCGCCAAAAACTGACTGCGAGAACAAAAGGCCCAAAATGTTCATGTGCACGGAATCCCTGATTCACAAGACCCTATTGGGGAAGCCAAGACGTTTTTGACGGATACACTTCCACATCACGACACCGGACTTGATGAGGCAAGCCATACCAAGAAGGATGGAGAAACGTTGGTTATACGTTTCTCATCAGCAGAACATAAGAGGGATGTACTTTGCCAATGAGCTAAATTAAAAGACTCTTGCATCTTTCTGGATGAAGACCTAACTTTTGTACAAGTAGAAGAACGTAAAATGCTCGGAAAGAGGATAAAGACATAGGGAAACGTCTTATTTATAGAGACGGAATCATGAGATTTGTTGAGAATAGAGTAAAAAAGTAGAGAAATGAAGAGAAGTTCAATTGATTTGTAAATGGTCGCAGTACCATATATTCCTGAATTAGATACCCTCTCTTCATAGGTTTAAACAATATTTTTTAGATAATAGTTTTAGTTGATGGCGTTGATCCGTCAAGTAACATGAATGTAATGATTTTGGTCTTATATGCCTTTTGGCATGGAAAAGATGTAAATGAAGCTTTCTCTCTCTCTCTCTCTAAATAATTTGTTGCCGTCTTCTCTCCCTAGCCCTTCTCTCGTGGATAATCCTTCTTCTTCTTCTTCTTCTCTCTCTCTCTCTCTCTCTCTCTCTCTCTCTCTCTCTCTCTCTCTCTCTCTCTCTCCATTGCAGCACCCTAGGCTCTGCTTCATCTCCCTCTTCTTCTCCATCATGGTACCAAGAAGGAAGGGGGGAGTTCTCCCCACCATCTATGGACCTGCCTGCCCAACTGGCAGGCGCTGACCTGCCTGCACAGGCAGGAGATGTCTTGCCTGTGCAACAGCCAGATGCTTCCTTTGCCCTCCCCTCTTCTGCCTCTGCCTCTTTCGCCTTACCCATTCTAATTTCTCACCTTGCCCAGTGCTCGTACCCTTCCTACTATTACTGACGGTACTCCTCAAATTGATGCCATCATGCCTATTTCAGCAGATGATTTGTACACACCAAGAAAAGCCTATGAAAGTTACGTAAAGGCTAAAGTGGATGCTCTATGAATTGAGGTGCAGAATCTTAAAGTGGAAAAGGACAATGCAGTTCTCAAAGAGAAAGTTCAGCTACTGGTAGGAATGCCGAACCCAATGAAGATTATGATTCATGAGTTAGAGAAGAAATTGGTTGAACATAAAGAGGCTACGAAGACTTGGGCTTCATTATTCAAAAAAGAAGAAGGTACTTGTACTCAAATGTCCACTTTTATTTCTGCTACCATTTCTAAAGAAGAAGATAGAGATTTAAAAGCTCTCAATGTTCGAGTTCGAGGAGTTCCTGACACTCAAGATGCATTGAAAGAAGCAACATCATTTCTAAAAACTTCATTGAGTTTTAATGTTGATGGAATGGATAATGCTTGGCGCACCAAGAAAGATAATACCACCCTTATCATCCGGTTCAAGTCAAAAGAAGAGAGAAGAAAGGTATTGCGACTCAAATCTAATTTAAAGGGCGCAAACATATTCCTAGACGAGATCTCACATATATACAAGTGGAAGAACGTAAGAAAGCTTTCCAAGAGGCCAAGGCATCTGGTAGAATTGCTATTTATCGTGATGGTCAAGTTAGATACTTGGATCGTGGACCATCTATTTCTAGTGCCTAGGAAATTGGGTCCTCGGGATAGGGAGCATTTTGGGGGCCCATCCACACAGATTGCGGATTGGAGTGTGGAATTATGATGGGATTCATTCATCATACATATCTGGCCTCTAGTTGATTTTATGGCACATGGTGATATCTTGCTATTTATTGAGACACATGAGAGCAGTGAGAGAGGTTTACCAGATTTCCCAGGTTTTCAGTGGTATTCTACATACCAGACAGTGACACATTCCACGAGTGGCAGAGGTTCAAGTAGAGTGGCACAATGTTAGATGTGTGTTTTGGTTACAAATATACCCTTTCTAATCTAGACTTTAAAAGTGTAAAGCTCAAAAGCATCATATATATTATAGGCATTCTAGCTCCAAGGAGCACTTGATTACAAAACATAAAGTACTAGTATAGGAACTTTCAATATTTCGACAAGTAGAGAAAACATACTTCTTGATATGATGAAACCGCCCAAAACAAAGAGGATTAATAATGTAAAAGAACCAAAAGTACTTGCAAGGATCATTGTACGACCCAGAGAAGCAATGAATCTGAACAACCCCTGGGCCATATTATTTATAAAGAAGAGCAGCATAAATTGCCTGAAAAATCTGCATAAGTACAAAGGCAAAGAGGTAAATGTTTTGCTATAGTCAATGCTCATGTGGACATTCGGTTCTGATATATGCATTATCAAAATTACTTGCAACATAAACCGTATGGTTTTTTAATAAAAGTGCTAAAGAAATTACCGTCCAGCTTCTGGATCAAAGCCAATGACCCAATAGGTCAAAAAAACCCAGATAAAAGATTCCATGAAAGATAAGGGTACTCTCAAGATCCACGTTGGCAAAGAGAATGCCCATGGAGGAAAGAAGAGTAAATCTCTGTGTTTGTAAAAAACTGGAAGTCTGAAAACTGTTAGTGACAGCTCGGCAATTCCGTTGAACATAACAACAATTAGGCCATAAAATAAAGCTCCCATGTACAGATTCCCATCAGCAACATTCCTTTGATGCATAGTTGTTCGTAAGAACACAGTCATTGTGATGGTTGCCATCGTTGAGAGCTGACAAGTTGTCAAAAAAAATTCATGAGTCAGAACCTCTCAAATGCATGGACTTTAGCTGACTTCTCAAACGCAGAAACAACTCTAAATTATATAGCTAATTTTCTAACTTTCATAAATAGGAATATATGTTTTAGCCAAAACTTTGTATTCAAGCCAGGATATGGATCATCAGAGGCTTATCTTTTTTCTACCTGGATTGTTTTGAACACATAAATAAATGAATTCCTCTTCATAAGAGTCCATTCCCTTGCAAAACATGCCTTGAAAAGGTTCAAATTGCTTAAAGCATATTTTTCCATCACTAATGCTGCAGGATGGCTTTTGGATTTATCATAAGGAACCGCAAGCTCCTCCTTTAGGGAATGGCCTACATGATATTCAGAAAATGCTCTAGCGAATTCATCAACTGACACGTAGTGGTATGGCTTTGTTGAATCTGACCAATATTGTTGCTGATCTTTTTGTGAAGTAACCTGAGCAGAAAAGAAAATTCAGCTCACCAACCAACATTCTTGAATTCAATTTTGAACCATTACAACAGCTGAATCACCAAGGACAAAAATGTTCGTATAATTCCTGATAGGTAATTACTCATAGAACATCGAAACATTGAAATTCACAAATAGCTCACAAAAAAACCTCTACTGAAACAAAGTTGAGAATGCCCTATAAAATGGAGAATTAAGCATTCCTTATCTAACAAAATCAGAAATGTTTCAGGAAAAATGAGGCATATGAATTATGCAGGCCTCTACCATCAGCTGAATCACCAAGGACAAAATTGTTTGTGTCTATAAATGATTGAACTTTTTCCATAATCACTGAACAGGTACTACTTATGGAATGACACAACATCAAGTTACATAAGTAGTTCACAAAAGCACCTCTACTGAAACAAAGTTGAGAATGCCCTATAAAATGGAGAAGTAATCATTCCTTATCTAACAAAATCAGAAACGTTTCAGGAAATATGACGCATATGAATTGTATTGCCTTTTATCATCAACCAAAAAACCTAAATTAGCCTGGTTAATAGAGAGCCAAAATTTCAAGTGTCATCACAAGATGTAGAAATGAGTTCAAAAGGAGCTTTGTTGAACATGAGAGTCTTTATACAGAAAGTTACCAAACCAGGAAGATTAGGGATTGGTTTCATCTGTTACATGTCCCATCTTATGACATAATCTAAAACATACAAGAAAATTCATAGAAGAGAGTAAAAGTTTGCTGGGTGGATTGCCCATTATGTATGGGAAAGACTTAGATAGATTTACTAATCATCCAATAGGAAGTGATGCCAAGAACGAACACCATTGACTTAAACAACCTTAACCTTTTCTTCTCTTTACTTACTGTTTTTGAGCCAACAAAAATCGAAGTGCAAATTGGTTTTTGCAACTTTCAAATATTTGCACAGGTTTTTCTTGCCTTGCTGCCAAAACAAAATTCAGCATTATTTCCTTTGAACATATAGGTGCACATACCTCTTGTAAGAAATCTGCAACTCCCTTCCTCTCTGGACATTTGAAACCTAAGGTCCCAAAAAAGTGTAGGACTAAATCGGATGGCCCTTGATAAACGATCTGACCTTCAGATAACAATATGAGGTCATCAAAAAGTTCATATGTTTCTGGTGCTGGTTGAAGTAATGATACCACCATTGTAATATCCATAACATGAACTGACTGCCTCAAGCACTTCACAATTTGATATGTGGTTGAACTATCAAGCCCTGTTGATATCTCGTCCATGAAAAGGGCTTTGGCATTTCCAACCAGCATCTCCCCTGCACAATACAGGAACATGTGTGATATTGTGACCACCTTCATATTGAGATTTCCCTATGTAATAAGTTTTTGGTTTACCCTACCTGTTGTGACACGTTTCTTTTGACCCCCAGAAATGCCTCGGCGCATTTCATCTCCTACGAGTGTATCAGCACAAATATCAAGTCCCAATATCTGTACATCAATATTGTAAGTCAATCAAAGCTTACTTAAAAATAGGTTTAAATGGTCAGCATATACAAAGTTCATTTCTAGAAGATTGCAATGCCATGATGCATAACAAGGCAACCTTCAAAACATAGTCAGTGATAATGCTAGATTCTTGTCCCTCCACAGCAGTTGCCTGCATGAACATCAAAGGATGGTTGTCTTTAATTATTGATGTTGTAGCAGCTACATTAAGGAATTAGATTACATGGTACATAAAATATAAAATTCAGCAATTCTCCCCAAAAAACTCAAAAGCATTGTGCAACTGAAAAATGGTTGTTTCATGCTAATATCGAAACCTTCATAAAAATATCAACGTCAGGATCTGGTTTGATTCCTGCAGCCCTCTCTCTTCTGGAAAGTTCCATGAGCATCTCTGTAAAGATACACTTAAAATTAGCATGGATGGCCAAGCAAGCTGTAGCATTTGGAAGACGACAATACTTGTCAAGATAGGATTGGACTAGTACTCACGATATCTTGTTCCAACACCTTGACATCGGCAAGAAAAATCTAAGGTTTCCCTCACAGTCAATTCTCCAATGTGTATGTCATGTTGACTGATATACGCTGATGTCTTTTGGGGAACAAACTCTCTTAGCTCGTAACCATTGTATGTCACCCGACCAGAAACCTGATAGTGTATATATCAACAGAATAACCCCAAGTTAGACAACATAATTCCTGTCTGTTTCCCAAGTATTCCTTATCTTATCTCTCAAGCTTTCATCGAATTTCTCATTCCCACGCAATGGCTACACTAGACTTTCATTTTCTATTAATCACCCCTTAAGTTAATCCTTTAAGGAGCATCCACTTGAGAATAGCTTTCAATGAATTTCTAGAAAAAATTTGTAAACCTGAAGAAACATTTTGACTGTCTGCCAATCTTAAGTATAGACCACTCAGCAACCGTCTTTATCTTATCATAGTCAATTTTCGCATTTTGAAAAATACAATCTTGAGATTGTGTACATGCTGTTTGTAGGACATAGAACATGTAGATCCACTCAGAGAAAGTTTATTCACAAAATGGAAAAATAATCCCTTCTACCCAGATTATGATTTTGCACTAACTTTTAACAGAGAACTCAAGTTGATGTGTCATTTGCTTCTTTAGGAGCTCCTTGATCCTATGCCTTCAAATAAATATTGCTTCCAACTTTTATCATCGAAAAGTACAAAAGAGATGACTTTTTTTTAAAGTAAAAAATTGAGGTTTCCAAAAAATGGCTTACAAAGCAGATCGCTTTACCAAGAATGTCCAGCTACTAGGAAACCAATGTAGATGACAAAATTTAATCTTGAGCACAAATAAAAAAGTTATGGTGAAAAATGTCTATTTAGGTATAGAGAAAGAAAAATGGCCAAAGTAAAAATATGTTGAGAGAGAGAGAGAGAGAGAGAGAGAGAGAGAGAGAGAGAGAGAGAGAGAGAGAGAGAGAGATAAAAATTCATCAACTAAACAAGGCAAGAAAGTGCTCTGCTGGCATGTTATGAACTCAATCACAAATATTGGTTTCAATTGAAGTACAAACACAACAAACAGAATCCACAACGCATTCTCCAACTAAGAAAACTTGATGAAAGAAAAAAGTTGCCAATAGCTCAAGCAGATCTTCAACCACGACTTCCACATTCCCCTACAAAGGACTCAAAACACCAAACTCATAACCGAGAGTCTATGGCTCCTATTAATACTTATTCAAGGTAATCTTGAAAGTTTCCAAAATAGTCTTATCTTATTAAGGAGGCCCAAAACTAATAAATAAATGCAAGTTCCAAAAGTGGTCGTGAGGCGTGCGTATAGAGAACTTTCATAGAATTTCTATATCGAAATGGATTGATTGTAAGAGAGGTCTATACATTTATTCAGAGAAGGCTCTATCAAAATTAGTTGAATTTTCAATTTGAAGCAAAGAAACTTTTTTCTTGCTGAATGTTTTTCTTCAATTTCATTAGGGATGTGATTCAAAATTATGTAGCATTAGTTGAGCAATTCCTCTTGTTCCTTTATAGGAAAGATTCTTTTCTCCTTTCTTAAAAACACTTGATACTCCCTTTCCATTCTATTCATTCCTTGCAATTCACCTCTTGCTTGTTTGCACTCCTCATCACACCATGCATTACAAGGTAAGCCCTTTGTTCTACCTTCACAGAACTTGAAAATCTGGGAGATTGTCTAGAAAAATGGTGGTGATTTTTCATCACATTTACTAGCAATCATCTGGCCCATAGTTGCTAGGGCAAAAGAATGAAGAAATGTTTTCAAGGGAAGGGGAATGAGGAATGAGGGAATACCACATCATCCTATTCTATGTAAAAAATACAAAAAGGAAATGAAAATTATAATCATATGATTTTTAGAACAAAATATAAGTCACATTATAGATGAAAGAAGAAAACTGGGAAATGGACTAAGAAAGATGTATCCTAGTTGTATCTATCTCCTCATCAGCTCCAAGAGATTCAATATCATTGTCAACAACCTCTACTATCACGACCACTTTTTAGTTGAATATCATGATGATGGCAAGCATTTACATACTTGTTCAAGAATTTATGTACTTGTTTCTTCATTGATTTGTATCTTGGAGATATATTTGTGCTCCCTACTAGGTCAAAACACACTTGAAATGTACTTCCAAGTCTTATGTACCTTCTGGTCATGGACATTAATGAAGCTCTCTCTCTCTCTCTCTCTCTCTCTCTCTCTCTCTCTCTCTCTCTCTCTCTCTCTCTCTCTCTCTCTCAAGCCTTACCCTAAGAGTAGGATCCATCTTGCCAGCCAACGCTAAGAGCAAAGTTGTCTTTCCCGCATTTGGTGGACCTAAAAGTAATGTCATTCTGGTAGGAAAACATATCGAATTAGAATGGTGCATAGTTATATGTAAAGTTATTATGATAAATGCATACTTTCTCTAAGTTGAATTTATTCTTATTCATGTGATGTATGGCAATCATAAAAAGAGATTGTGCAATCTTTACCTGGAGGGCTTGACAATGCCACTAACATCATGAAGAATGTTCAGAACTCGTTTTTTACTACGTGTGAAGCCAACGCAATCAAGGAAGCCCTGAACAAATCAGCATACATGTCAAGTTTCTAGTCCCTATTCTTCCACAAACAAGAACATATGAAGAAGAGTCAACTCTCTCTCCCTCTCTCTCTCTCTCTCTCTCTCTCTCTCTCAAAAACACACACACACACATACACGCAATTTTGTTTTGATTCTTGCATACTCTGTAGGAAAGCTAGGAGAGAGTGCACTGGAAGAGAAAAGGAAGTTTGTGCTTGTTGTTGACTTTACAATTCAGCATATGGTTGAAGTATGGATATTAGTCATAAAGTCTATTTTGGTTTTGTACAAGATTCATATTGGCATATGGGACCAATAGGGCACAAATCATCTTTGGGCATTTCTTGGCATGCTTATGATACAATCACTTCTATTGTGTCCATCTTTCTTGTATTGTGTTATGTATGATGTAAGTGATGCTCAATGCTCATTGTTGTGCAGGTGCTTAAGCCTTCGATTATTTCTTTTCCTTCAATGGTTATGGGCCCACTCACAAGTTAAGTAAGATCACCTAATGAAGCCGCCTCCATCGCTAAAAGGTTCGGAGAGGAGAAATCTGAGAATAGCAAAATTTGGTAAGGAAGCCATGAACTCATAAATCATGGTTGACACAAGATTTGCCATAGATTCAAGAGTAGTCAAAATGCTAGATGCAAGCAACTATCATGCCTGGAAGTGGAAGATCCATATGATTTTGGAGAAAAGAGGGACATGGGGTATAGTATATTGAGAATGCAAGCAGCAAGAAGAAGCTTTGGGGACACACATGTAGAAGGCTGGAAACCATCAAAGTCAGATCAAGGGGACACTATGAGCCCAGTCCACGAAGGCAACACCTCCAAGGACTGGAAGAGGAGCTGGAACGATGGTAACAAAAGGAGGATAGAAGTGAGGTGCTACTAGTGCGACAAGATAGGATACATAGTGAGAGATTGTGTGAAGAAGACAGAGGAACAAAGGAGTAGATCAGTTGGGCGAGTAGCAAAGGTAGCAAGCAGTGGAGAGCCCAGTGAACATGAGGAGCTGATGATGATGGTGAATGCAATGGAAAGAACAAGTGTCAAGGAAAACGCTGAGAATGCCAGACTTTCTTTGTATTCTGGAGGCACATTGTTCATGTTCATGTAAATTTAGAACACAATTTTTTGTCACCATGGACAGCCAATCAAAAGTTGAAAGATAGCACATGAAAGTTATGATGCATTGTGCATGGGACAGTCATTGACAGGTTGCCACATAGCCCATGCACGTTTTGCACAGAATGTGCATGCACTATGTGGCAGCTCGTCATTGACTGCCCATATGCATGTTCCATTAAAAAAAAAAGATTTTTTATGTGCAGAAAATGAGAACATAAAAAAAGATCGAAAGAAACCAGACGAAAAGAAAAAATCTCAGGAAAAAAAAACAAAAAAGAAAATGGAAACGCGAAACAAAAACCACAAAAAAAAATCTTCGCACTTGCCATTGCATAGGGAAGGCCTGATGCTCTCCAGCCTTCCAAGCAACTTGGGCCCTGCCCTTGAGGCTCCCACCCTCGAACAAGGGCCGTATCAGCACAAAAGGCCCTCTATCTAGCAGGAAAGCCCACCCCCCCGCCCCTCCCCCAAAAAAAAAAAACACAGTCAAGGGGTTTAACAAGCTCAAGAAAGGACAATTAGCTAGCCTTGACCATGGGTTAGGGATGCCCTGAGAATATATATGATGCATATACTTTATAGCAAATATGATATATAATATCCACAATGCAATATAATTTATAATAGATATGATGTATAATAGAGAGGTATCCATCAAGAAGAACAACCTGATTGGCAAAAAGACAGTTCTAAGTGGAGATAATGGCCTATCAGTGTGCCAAAAAGGGATCAGTTTCACTAGTTGGGAAATGGAAAAAGTGTGATCCTGACAAACGTCCTAGACATTCCTAACCTAGCAAAGAATATGGTATCGGCGTCATATCACCTGGGGATGAGTGTACACTTCAAAGGAAACCTTTGTTTCATCATGGTAACAGGACTAGTAAAGAACAATATATGGCACCGAAAGATGGGATAGCTATCCTCCTAGACGACATCAGGGGTACTAGAGCTACCTAATGTTGCATATCACTTCCTCCATGGCATCAGCAGGACATGACGACAATGCTATACCTCATTTTGGACATTTAGTAACACTTATGCTCCTATATATCTCATCTCATTTATTTTACTTCATAGTATTTAAATATGCTATTTCTTTCATTACTGTTTTGGAGACGTTTCATATGCTCCCACTGTTACCACATACTTGACATGTACATTTACTTGTGTTATATGCCTTTTGGCATGGAAAAGACATTCATAAAGGTCTCTTTCTCTCTCTCTCTCTCTCTATCTATATATATATATATATATATATATATATATATATATAGATATCATAGTTCCCTGTGGTACCGCCATTATGGTACCACGGTACCATAATGGTGGTACCGCGGTTATGGTGCCACCCTCAGACCAGCAGTACCAGGGCGGCACCACAAAACTAATATTTTTTATTATTATTATTATTGTTATTTTTAATAAAAAACCCTTTTAACAGGCTAATGCAAGGTAAAAAATTCAGGAAAAAAAAGGGCTACGGTTTAGAGAAAAGATGTTACTGTACAGGGGACTGTACTGGGGGCACTATGGGAGAGCAGACCTGGTGGTCAATGGGAGTGCAGCATGTGGGGGGGCATCAAATCCGGACAGGTACTCCGTCACATGGGCACTGTGGGGGAGCAAACCACGGACCCAATCAGAGTGCAGCATGTGGGGGAGCAATACATGGGGCAGCTACACCGTCACATGGGCACTGTGGAGGAGCAGACCATGGACCCAATCGGAGTGCAGCATGTGGGGGAGCAATACATCAGGACAGGTACACCGTCACATGGGCACTGTGGAGGAGTAGACCATGGACCCAATTGGAGTGCAACATGTGGGGGAGCAATACATGGGAAAGGTACAGTAGCACATGGGATCATCAACAAATGCAAATGGGGAAACAGGCTGTGGGGTTTAATAGGCACTCACGAGGCAGTGAGAGGCTGTGAGAGAGAGGCTGTGAGAGGCATTGTGAGAGGCTGTGAGAGAGAGCCAGTGAGAGGCTGTGAGAGAGAGGCATTGTGAGAGGCTGTGTCACAGACCGAGTGAGAGGCTGTGAGAGGGAGGCTGTGAGAGAGCCAGTGCGAGCCATTGAGAGGCTGTAAGAGGCTGTGAGAGCCATTTCGAGCAACAGGGTGTTGTGAGATGGCGGAGCGCATACCACCGAGGCCTGAGGGCGAAGCCAGGAGGAAGCTCGAGGAAGATGTCCGAAGGCACAACGAAAGGCATCGGAAGCAAGAGGCAGACATTGCAGAGATGCTGCGACAGGCTTGGCAGAGAAATCTGGAGCCGGAGCACCCAGCCCGCACTGTGCCCCCCGCTCCCGCTGTCGAGCTGGATTTGGATGAGCAGATCGGAATGAACTTCACACGGCGGCAGCTCATCATGGTAAGGGAAGGGCTGCCTGCCATCGTGCTAACCAGGACGCAGCTCGGGCTAACCGGGAGGCAGAGCGAGAGCATCAGAACAATGCACCTGACGAGGGCGAGGAGTCAGTGGAGGATCCCTAGAAATGTATAGAGTAGATGGGGTCTAGCCGTATGTGGCTGACTGTTGTTATGTAATTTTCGGCAGTAGATGTGGCAGCATTTAGTATCTAACATGGTGTAAAGAACAGCCCCAACCGTATATGGCGGGAATACGTATTGTAATTTTGATACATCTGATGAATTAATGTACACGGTGTTTTTTGTGCAATACGTGCCTGGTGGTGTATTGCAATGTAATGTATGTGTTCATGAAATAAAGGGGGTTGTATTTCTGTGTTGTGCATCTGCTATCAATCTATGCAGTTGAAACTAATTGTAATTACGCACATACCATTCAAAATAAAATTGAAAACAGAGCATAACTATTTCAAATCGACAAATACAAAATGTGCAGCGAATAAAGTACGTCCAACACTGAATATAGTATGGAAAATGGTCTGAATACAGTGTTCGACCATCTGGCCGCCAAACATGGAACATGATATCAAACTGCTAAAAATAAAATAACAGAGCTACAATCAATGCTTTGCCTCAAACTCAGATGAATGCTCCAGAGACAACTCAGGGCCCCGAGCTAACTCTCGCAACTGATATCTATGCCTGTCTGGAACTGGCATGGGCTGTGTATCTGAGGGGGAAGAGTCGTCATCCTCATCCTCCCAATCTGCCTCCGCATCAGCCCCCAAGCAGGCTAAGCCAACAACACCTGCTGTAGCTGGCTGTAATACTGCACCTCTACCAGCAATTGGAGCCCTGTGAGGTCGTCCTCTCTTCCCTGGCAGTTTCTGTGCCCTGCCTTTCTTGTTCGGTGCACCCTTGGGCCTTCTTGGCCTCTTGCGGACTAGGGGAGCCGTCAATGCCTTATCACCCCCATGCAGATCACCTGGCTGGCTAGGCTGGGCCCAAGCTACGTTCGGCTAGGATAGAGTAGCCAAAGATGGGTGTCCCTGTGCAGCTGATAGTGGAGCATAGGTTCGAGGAGTGTGTGCCCGTGGGCCTGCTGCTGGTGGAGGAATTGGATGTGGAGGGGCCGTCCCTACAGGAGGCAAGTACAGCGGCGATAATTACTGAAAGGGGCGCTGCGGTGGCCGAACCTGGTACATCCTGGGTGCTGCCAAAGGAGGAGCCGGTGTCGTGGGTGCTGCCAATGGAGGAGGATGTGTCGTGGGTGCTGCCACTGGAGGAGCGTCTGTAGATGTGGGCGCTACAAGAGAAGATCTGGGCACAGATGGTGGCCTGCCATGGAGACCTGCTGTTGCAAAAGTGGATGGCGATGAAGGGGCTGCAGGCCTCAACGGTATCGATGGCACTGGAGGTGCTGTGCGGCGCACATACACCCTCTGAGGAACTGGAGGAAATGCAGGCACCTCGTGTAGTTGCTCTGGCTGAGACTCTGTGTAGGGCATGCTGGCTAGAGAGGATGGGGGCGCCCTGACGCTCGGCATCTGCTGGGCCTCTGAATCCAAGTCTGCAATCAAGTCGTCCAGCTAGGCATCCGAATACAAATGCTATGGGCTCTGGGACTCATGATGTGCACCATCCTCTGGATCATCCGGTGCCTCATCCTATGCACCATGCGGACCCTGCATGGCCTCCCAATCGGTACAATCAAAGTCATCTAGTGACTCCTCTGGTGTGCCGTCATAGAAATGCCTATGGCTCTGTGATGCACGCATCCAAGCAACTGTGGAAGGTAAACCCAAATCACTCTGACCCCTATCAAGAGCAGCCTCCATCATATCAACATAAGAAGGTATGCCACTGGGCCCCCCTGTGTGCCCTGCCCGTCTCCCGGTATAATCTGTGGCATGTGTCCCACCTCTACCACGTGATGCACCTGTGACCCCTGCTCTAGGCGTGTGCCCAGCACCTGTATCATATGCCTCATCCCGCTCTAATCTGGCGAACACAACCCGAATGGGCTCATCCTCATCCTGATCATCCTCTGGCACTGGCTCATCTGCCTCGTACAATGGAGGCTCTCTGTGCTCAAGCCCGAGCTCTCTCTCTCTCTCATCTCGGCAAGCTCCCTCTCTCTCTCTCTGCCATCAACTGTGTGCCCAGGTCATCTGCAGGCATGGGATGGGTGCTGTCCGTAGGCAAGTCAACCTAGGGCTCCAAATCAGATATCTTCGTCTGCAAGGTTTAAAATTTGCATGTTAGAGAGACAACTTTATCAAGAAATGAAACCAACATACCAGGAGTCAGCCAAACTGCTATGGGAGAATAACTTATCACCTACAATGCGCTCGTAATGGTCGGAAGTCTCCTAGCGAGACGTGCGTTGGTGCTATAGTACACCAACCGCTCCAACTGACTCACTGACAACCGATTTCTTCTCCTCGTGTGAATGACTGCCCATATGTGCTACCGAACATGGTCCACCAGGTAATGGGTAGCTGCCTTCTCTTTGGATCTTGAGCAGCCGGGTGGCCGAATGTGCCCATGCCGACACGAAATGCAGCGAGCTCCTCCATGAGCCTGATAGGATCCAAACCTATGTGTGGACCCACTCTGTAAATGTACTGAAGCCAATCGGCCTCGAGCTCCCTGTCTGCGATCTGTGTTGAAGAGAGGAAGAGGGGATGCAGTATGTGTGCAACGCTGTGGATACTCCTGTGGAAGTAGTTCCACTGCCTCTCCCAGATGAACTTTAGCTTGGTCATCCTGCAGGTGAGAGGCACGTTAAAACCTGGGCATTACAAAAAAACGTAACATCGACAGAAAAACAAGCTAGCAACCACTGAAAAGATAAAGACCAATTACAACACTATACCGCTTACCTCTCTGGCTGCAGGATGGGCAATTGCAGGAACTGTCCGATCCGGTCCATGAGCTCATACACCAGTCCAAGTGTCGACCCCTTGCTGTCAGCCATGCGGAGCACAATGTAGAGTGGTCGAAGCAGTCCTGACAATGTTTGTGCATCCCTCCAGAACTGGTCTCCCCTCACCGTGGAAGAAAAGTGCTCCCCATCCTCAGTGTGCTGAAACGTACTGGCACACCAAAGATCACTGGCAATCATCTGTAGAAGCTGTGCCCTGCACCTGATCAAACGGTCGATGACCACCAAGTCGAATGCAAAGTGTGTGGGGGCTGGCTTACGGAGGTCCAGATAGCTAAACACCCGGAACATGGCAAGAACACGCCTCTTCCTGGCGACAAAAGTCCCCAGGAAGAGGGCCTCACGGACGATGGCTCTAACCCAGGGAAGTGCACCTATGTCCCCCATCAGAAGGTCTATGCCGTGCGCGGCACTAGGGGTATGAAGAATGTGAGGGAACTCGGCCTCTAGCAGTACACCCATCTGAATGCAGTTCGTGGCATTGTCTGTCACCACCGTGACGACATGTTGTGGGCCTATGGACAGGATGGAAGACCTGATGACATCAAACATGAACTCTGCAGATATGACTCTCCCCCCCCTGCTGCAATCCACTGCCCTCAAAAACTGTGTGCCCATGCAGCTGGAGACCAATATGTTGAGGATCGGCCTCCTCCTGACATCAGTCCAGCCATCGGACATGATGCTGCAACCGTAAGTGGCCCAGTGGCGACGTAGAGACTCCATCTCTCTAGACAATGACTCGACCCTATCCCTCAGCATGTGTGTGCGGACAACCTCTGAACTAGGGACTCTCCAACTAGGGCTGACAGACTGTGCAAGGCGGAAGGCCCTTCTGAAGGGCTCAGAGTTGGTGATGGCAAATGGAAGGTTCAGCTGATAAATCAGATTGGCCACGACCTGTGTGGCCTCTCTATCCATGTGCGGCTGATGCGCGCCGCGAATGCTCTGCTGCCTAAGAACTCGCCCAGTTGGGTGATGGGTAGCGGACCTCCAGCACGGTGCACCGAACGTGACGGGAATGGATGATGACGCGACAGGCTGGGCACTAGTGGATGCATCAGCTGTAGACGTGGAATGGGGAGAGTGAGATGCACTGGCTGGGATGGGTGCAGCAGCTTAAGTGGAATACACTGGTGGAGGGTGGACATCTGGCATGGGATACGAAAACTGTTGGGTAGGGAGCGGATGTGCAGGGAGGGAGGTAGGGATCTCCTCAACATCCTGGAAGGCCTTGTCACTGGCATCCGGGGCCTGCTCCTGCTCAAGTGGTAGAGAGTCCATGAAAAAGTCGTAAACTGGGGGAGTGCAAGCAATAGTAGGTGGTGGTGGAACCGCAGTGGCAACTGGCGGATGTGGTGGGACGGGATCCACCTGAATGGGTGCAGATGGGGGTGCGTGAGGCGGAACTGTCTGAGGGGGATGAGGGGCAAAGGGACTGGACAAGGATGCACCCCCTCTCCTCGTGTGTGCCAGCTAAGCAGGCAGCAACTTGGGGTCAACCACGTAAGGAGCGGTGCAAAACCGAAGAACACCCTCCGAAATGGTGTTCTCCCTCGCCACAAGACGTGGGCCGTAGGTATCCAAAAGTTGCTGCCTGACGGGAATGGACATGCTGGCACAGGGGGTAGCATTAAGTGTGCCACCATCTCTAGCGTGTGCGCCGAGTAGGTGGCCTTTAAGGCGAGTGAGGGTGACAACAAACTCGACAATATCGACAGCGCACGATCCTTGCACCGGACTTGTTGGACTTGGGAACCCGCCTGACAATGTCCACTTCGTCCCACAGATCGGCAAGGTTGGAATGCACCATCTCTATAGAAGGAACTGGGGAAAGAAGGCAGAGATCTCAATGGGTGCGATAGGAGTCAGAAGGCTTGAAAAAACCACAACAAAGGCCGAAATAGCAATAGCAGGGGTGGACGCGATCAGTGCAATGCGAAGACAGCAGGGAGGGCGCGGACAACAGGGCGATGGGCATACAACAGAGAGGGCATGGACAGCAGGGAGGGCGCGGATAGTAGGGCGACGGGCAGGGAGAGAGATGAAGCGAGGGGGGGGGATTAGGTTAAAAAAAATAATAATATATTAAATATTAAAAGATATTATATACTAAAAAATAATATATATTGTGGTACCGCGGATCAGTATGGATCCGCGGTACCACAGTGGATCCGCGGTACCGGGATCCGTGGATCCTGGTACCGCTGGATCTATGATATATATATATATATATATATATATATATATATATATATATATATAAAGCAAGAAATTTGCAATTGAACTGCTACTGAAGGTGCATAGTCTTGGAATGTGGCTTCAATAATGACATTCTACCTTACTTCCTAGCTAACTTGAAGGAGAAACTACTTATGGACCACAAGAGAGAGTTCCAAGAGCATTGCAATTAAAAGCTTACGGTCAGAATAGCTTGGTTGACAAGAATCTTCACCTTCATCACTACTTGAGAAACCTCTTTTGAGTTATCCTAAAAGAATTTGCTTTTTCTTTTAAAGCCTCTCGATAGTTTGAAGACTATTACTCATAAAAGAATCTATATGTTTCTATAGAAAATCATCAAAGATTTTTTGGTATCAGTTTTTGAGAAACTATACCAATTCCATTCCTATACTTTAGCGGTTTGAGCACTCCTCATGACTATACTTTAGTGGGAGGTGATTGCTACTACCAGCCGTAGAGCAAGTACCCATTGCACCCAGGGAGTTAGAGCTATCAAGTGGATCGCTGGCTAGGTTCAAGCATCTATTTCTTGCTTTCCCAAGTAGCTGCGCTGCCTTGAAGTATTCCTCCAGCTAGCCTTCTATGGATGTTTGTATCACTGCCCTAGGATTTGCTCCATTGCTACTCTTGGTAGAGGTGCCTTGCCTCCTTTTGGTAGCATTTTTGCAAAACCATTCTTTAAGAATTAAATGCTCTATGTGGGCTCTTAAGCAAAGGACCTCTTTAATTGAATAGTTTCGAGTGTTCTAGTATGTTCTTCCATCCCCATGGCAGCCAATGTGGAGTACTCATTTATAACAAATCCTATTTTGTTTACATCTTCTTTTAAAAGATTTGATATAGTTGTTAAAGTAGTAGAATCCTTGAAGAAAAGTTTGGTTTTGATGGAACTCCAAAAGCAACAAATGGCTTGATATTGCCAATCTAAATCTCAAAAAGGTCCAATCATTCTGGTAGGAAATTTCAATGCTCGTATCTCCAGGTCAGAAGCATATGGATGTTGTGGAGAGAAGATCCACTGTGGTTGAAGGAGAACAAGAGCCAAGGCACCAAGATCTAACTATCAAAAAATCTCCACAAGACAAATGAGGGAAGAGGATAGGCGTCCTCAAGGAGAGAGAGAAAGCAGTAATGCAAGTAGAAAAATGGAGAGCAATGCTTAGCAAATGTAAAAATGGTATACACAATGAGCATACAAATACTCTACCTCGATGTGGGCAAGTGCCAACAAACCCTAAGCTTAACCTTTTACTAAATGTAGGGCACCCCCAAATGTCCAGATAGGGCCCCTTAACAAAATTAGACCCCTAAGGACCCACGAGTCACTACATGGCCAAAATTGGGTCCAATTGAAATTAAGACAAACTTAACATGGCCTAAATAACTAAATACCCATGGGTACACAAATCCCAACTATTTGGATCAAAGTAACCTATGGATTAACTTTAGCATAGTCATTTATTTCTAACACCCTCCTTAAATGACAATGCATAAAATGAAATCTTCACTATGTAACAAAGCCATCACGTGGTTTTAAATTTAAAGCTTTGCATAAAGCTTCAAATTTCTCTCTAGGCAACGCCTTAGTGAAGAGGTTCGCAATATTATCATCTGTAGGACAATGCTCAAGTAAAATGTCGCCATCATGAAGTATCTCCCGAACAAAGTGCTAATGCATCTTGATGTGCTTCGTCCTCGCATGAAAAACAGGATTCTGTGCAATGGAAATAGCACTTTGACTATCACTCAAGATAAGAGTGGCTGAGGGCTCGCCAAACAAGTAGTCTTCTCAGCCAGAAACACTCCATTGTGGCTCAAAATATTGCTCTATATTCTACCTCAGTAGAAGAAGTAGCAACAGTGGGCCGCTTTTTACTTGACCAAGAAATTACAGAATTTCCATAGAAAAAGCAATGTCCACTTGTAGAGCGTCTAGTGTCTTGATCTTCACCCCAATCCGAGTCACTAAAACCAACCAAACATACATCATCACAAGCAAAAAAAACCAGTCCATGACTTTTTGTTCCTTGAAGATATCAAAAGATCCTCTTCAACACTTTTCAATGTGATGTCATCGGGGCATGCATGAATTGACTCATGAGTGAGACACTATAAGAAATATCCGGTCTTGAATTACATAGGTAAATGAGACAACCAATAGCTTGACAATATAAAGTAGTATCAAATGGTTCACCATCACCTTGACTACTTAATTTCAGGCTGTCTCCATAGGTGTAGCAACCGGCTGGCAATCTTCCATCTTGAACCACTTCAAAATCTGCCCAATATAGCGTTCATGAGAGATGAAAATTTCAGCCCCTTCTTGTACAAATTTAAGACCAAGATAAAAGTACAATAGGCCTTATCTGAGGTTTCAAAAACCGTACCAAGATCAACTATTAAGGCATCAATCTGCTGCTCATTACTTCCCGTAACAATAATATCATCAACATAAAGCAAAATAATGATGATAAAATCTGAAGTATGCTTGACATAAAGAGTAAATTCACTAGGACTATTAGTAAACCCACGATCACAAAAGTAGGCATGTATCTTTTGATATCACATCCTTGGGGCTTGCTTCAGTCCATAAAGTGCCTTCTTGATTGCTAAAAAATCTTTGAAGTGTTGAGAAACTTCCGATTTAGCCTTCATAGGATAGATCCATGTAAAACGGGAAAAGTCATCAATAAAAGTCACAAAATAGATGCATTTTCCAATGGATTCGGTCCTCATTGGACCACAAACATCACTATAAACCAAATCAAATTTATTAAGAACCCTTATAGTTCCATCAATTGGAAAAGGTTCCAAGTATGCACCCCTCGCATACATGCCCTTCCGGCTGCTCAATAATAGGAATATCTTTTACAATATTAAATGTCTTCAACTTTTTTAAACTTGCAAAGTTGAGATTCCCAAACCTTGCATGCCACAATTCAGCCAACTCCAATGATTGTGAACAGAACCTGAATTCCTCATAGATGTAAAAGTACTAGTAGAAGCGATATTAGACACAAAAGCATAGTGGTTGAAGAGATCATCACTAGCTTCAAGCTCTTGCTCCAAAGTAGCAAGTGAAACACTAGTATCAATTCCTTTACTCTCCTCTTTCGCAAGCTTCTTCTTACAATCCTTGATGAAGTGACCATACTTCTTGCAATAATGGCACTTCCCTTTCTTCTTTTGAGTGTTAACATTTTGACCTTCAATGGGCTTTTGCTCATCCTTGGACAAAAAATCTGATCCAAACTCCACTTGGCAAAATCAACAGGATGCTGAATTTTCAGATCACAAAGTAGAGTAGCGCTCCTCTTTTGGTAGGGCGCCAACATACAAGCTTGCTACAGATCCGGTTGCTCTGATACCATGAAGGAAAACAAGAGCCAAGGCACCAAGATCTAACTATCAAACAATCTCCACAAGACAAATGAGGGAAGGGGATAGGCGCCCTCAAGGGGAGAGAGAAAGCAATAATGCAAGTAGAAAAATGGAGAGCAATGCTTAGCATATGTAAAAATGGTATACACAATGAGCATACAAGTACTCTACCTGGATGTGGCCAAGTGCCAACAAACCCTAAGCTTAACCATTTACTAAATGTAGGGCACCCCCAAAAGTCAAGATAGGGCCCCTTAACAAAATTAGACCCCTAAGGACCGACGAGTTACTACATGACCAAAATTGGTTCCAACTGAAATTAAGACAAACTTAACATGGCCTAAATAACTAATACCCATGGTTACACAAATCTCGACCTTTTGGGTCAAAGTAACCTATGGATTAACTTTAGCATAGTCATTTATTTCTAACAGTGGTTAAGGTGGCTGCAAAATGCTTTGCACATAGAAAGTACTATAGAGGTGCTCGACTTCGTAACTTTTGGTACAAAGATGCTAGAAAAATTACGTCCAAGCTCATGAGTGGGATCAAAAGGAGGCCAAAAAATCGAGTACGAAGGTGATCAATGACAAGCAAAAGCCTTGTCCACTACCCACAAGCAAAGGTTCGAGCCCATGATCTTCTCAACCATGTCGATATTCCACAAAATAGAAAAAATATGGATGTATTCAATGGAAATTATCGAAGCAATGTTTAGAATATGGAGTCGACAATGGAAAATATATATTGTTCTCCTATAAATGTTCTCTGATGATGTTGTTTTGATCAACAAAAGCTCCAACAGATTGTGGAAACAACTTGACACCTTGCAAAAAAAGTCTAAAAATTACAAGGATGCAAATCAATATGGAGAAGACCAATTGTCATGTGCAAAAATGTTAAAATTTTCAAGATATATATTTCAAATATTTTAGTCCTACAATGTCTCGATATCGAATTGGAGGATAACCATAGGTGGAACAAGTGTGCTGAAAAGCGCACCACAAGAACAATTTATTGCTTGTTGAATACATTCGGAGATACATTTGTATAGCTCGAATATACAATGGATTATGGTTTGTGGAACTAAATCTTTGTACAATCCTTAGAATCATCCTTGATGACTAAGAATGTTGGGGTATTCATCCAGTGGATTCAATTTTTTTTATATATAACCTTTTCTATGAATTTGTTCTAGATATATCCCAGTTTTAGCAAGCAAGGTAGAATATGAAGTTTGTGTTTTTGACACCAAGCTATTATTGTACAAAACGCTTTTGTATTTGCTGAGAGTTTTCACAGAAACATTTTGAAAGCCGATCCTTATATACAAGTAATGATTTCTTTATTTGAGAGAATGTTGCTCTACAGTATGAGAACTAGCTCAAATGAATTACAAGTCAAGCAAGAAAGGTGGGCTAATATACAAAGAAAAGACCGACAAGTATGTGGGTTCTCCAAAGTTGAAGATGAAGAGCATGTCCTTCTCTTATGTCCAACTAGTTATAGAGATATCAAAATTAGACATAATTTTGTACAACTTACAAGTGACTATCATAATTTTTTGCATTGTTTTCAATGGATGCTAGTAGACCTTATATCATAGAAGTTTTGATATCATGGAATGTTTCCATCCGACACTAAGCTAACATTATTAAAAACTAGTTCTTGTTTTCAAAGAGTAAAGATTGATCATTCATAGGTAGCGATTTTCTTGTTTTTGCTTGTACAATTGACCTTAAATAATAAAAGTTGCGTCCCTCACTATATATTACTTAAAGGGACATTATATTTTATGCCTCACCACTTGAACGTTAAGTACGTGCGAAAAGCTTTTAGTCAGAGGTCAATGGTCTAGACACTTCAAAACTTTGAAAAATTGAACGAAACTCAATGATCTTTAAAAGACGAGGCCCTACTCAGTGCTCACCTGTCTTGATTGCATTTCAAAGGCACACTAGGATTTCAAGCCTACCACTGTTGGATACTTTTATGAGCATTCAATTTTTGCCATCCATTAAAAAGTTTTGAAGTAGCATTTTGACTCACATCTAGCATCCAAGAGGGCATGGGCATGGTCAAACATAGCTTGCATTAATTAAATAATCAATCAAAATCTCTCTCTCTCTCTCTCATTGCAGTTGTAGTAATATGCTTTTGAAATTCTTTTCTGTTATGGAGACGTTTCATATGCTCCCGTTGTACCACACACTTGATATGTACTTTTTCGTCTTATATGCCTACTGGCATGGAAGAGACATTAATAAATCTTTCTTCTCTCTCTCTCTCTCTCTCTCTCTCTCTCTCTCTCTCTCTCTCTCTCTCTCTCTCACTCACTCACTCACTCACAGACAGACACACACACACACACACACTCGCGCGCGCACGCGCACAAACACACACATGTAAACAATTCACATATGTTCATTGTTGATGACAAAGGTTGGTGATTGTAGGTACAACTCTTTCCCATGGAGGTATGATAATAGTATCTCTCATGTGTGCACGCTCACATTGGTAGCACGGAGACTAGTGTTGAAATTTCACGCCTGTCATGTCCTTCAAAGGTTAATTTGAAGGCATATGACGAGTGGGCCCTTGTAATTTTGGCCAACAACACTGAAGTGCATAATTTGTATAAAACCGTCAATATGACAAGCTGAATTTATGTTATACTTCTTCAGTTAAGTTACTTGTATAAGTTGTAATAGGTACATAATACATCCTTGAAACTTATAAGTTGACTCTTTGCAAGTTCCAAGATTTATAACTTAATACTCAATACAATGATATTGGAAATTGAGATTCACAAACTTCAAACTCAAAGACAAAATTTTCACTTGGGGCTTCTCAAGAGTTTGGCCCAAAGTTTGAAGTTTGAACAATGGGCCAAATTGCCAACTTCCAACTTACTAAGAATTATCCGTCCAATAAATTTTCCAATTTAAATTAGACTTTTCAACTTCCGAATTTTCAAAGTCTCAAAATTTAGCCTTCATGTGTCTTGTTCTTGGTATGGGCTGCATGGAATTTGAATAACTTGTAGAGCCATTGGCCATGATCCATCTAGATTCTAGACTAAAGCCTCCAATTTGGTTTAGTAAATGCTTTACCTGGAATTTAACATAAAAAGTCCTATGAGCTTTAGGCAACTTCTATGTGAGTGAGTCCTATCAACATTGTGAAAGACGTTATGGAAATAAAGCATGAAGAGCAAATTTCAACACTGATAGAGATGAATATGAATGTACACACCTCACAAATGTTGATGATAAAGTTGGGAAGTGTAGGTAGAGCTCTTTTCCCAACATAAACGTCCGCATCGACATTAAGATGCTCAAACCGCACTTCGATCCTCGGTAGCTCTATGCCAACCCTGCCACACCAACACCCAACATAACTTGCGTACATCACTACAGTGTAGAGTCTAGACTCTAAACCCACCCTTCATAACTGCACAATCTGAATGCTGACAACGATCACATGTTCTACTACGGAAAGGCCAGACAATAGCACTTCTTCTAGTGATGCCTGTCACTAATTTACTATGCTTCTTGGTTTTCAACGGGAGGCTCGAACATGGTCGAGGCTCGAACTTGGGAACAAAAAAGAGACCTTCCTAAAAGACCTTGGATGCCAAGCTACCAACTAAGCCAAACATTGCATCGATCTTTCACTTTACTATGCCTTTTGTAACACGGGTAAGAAGCAACAGGAGCAGCGAATACAGACTATTTGCAGGACTGATAGAACTTATTGTATCTTAGCAGCTTCTGGGACAAAACTAAAACAACTATTTGATTGCATTCCAGCTAAAGCTTGGTAGGTAAGATCGCATGCTCCACTTGCAAATGAAAACTTGCTATTAACCAAACAATTATAAACGACACATATTCCACAGTTCTATCAGTTATATGTTTTATAGGAAAGAAGCAACACATGCAATAAGAACTGTTTCTACTGACAAAACTACGTATCTCAGCTTCTGGGATGATAGTATCGTGCAAATAATTCAATGAATGTGAAGACGTCTAAAAATGAGGGAGTGATACTTGTCTATTCTCTGTCGAAGCTTTATCAGGAAGCGCTCGTTATCTTCTTCTGTGACATTCAATATCTTGCGAATAATTTGCTGCCTATCTTGGAAGCCGAGTTTGGTGACATCAATCTCCTCGTTGACAACTTTTCCATTCTCTGCAATATTTGCAAGAATAGACGTCCTTAACCGGTTGTAGGTAGAGAGCTTCTCTAAAGCGGCCCATTTCAGCGCTTCTTCGTCATCCTCTTCTACGCGACTACCGGATGATCGAGCAAAGACGGACTCTTCCCATGTCCCGGAGCTCACCGATCTCCTGTCGCCCCACAATTCACCTTCTATTGGTGCAAACGCCATTTTGATGATGGATTTTTCACTTGCTGCAGAAGAAACAAGGCCAAATGCTGCACCAATGTGGTTCCTGGTGCATGGTCATCCAATGTTGCAAAGCTGGAGCTGGACGACAACACCAGCCTCAAAAGAAGGGTGCAGCATCAGTAGCAGCAACAGGCGTTGTGCTTGAGCTGATTCCATATATACACGACTTTCAAGTGTCTATCAATACCAGAAAACATATACGTGCGCACCGAACCCCACCGGTTGTATGATTCAAAAAGCATATACGTGTACACCCACGCGTAAGCAAAAAGGTTGCAGCTTCCCAGATTCAGCTTCCAGAAGGCGGAGGTCATGCCTTGTCAGGAATTCACGTCCATGATCTGGACAATTCTACAATATACGAAACCAACCAATTATTAGTCAACTGCATCAACATAAGATGACTAGATCATTATAATCTAGCCAATCAGCATTCTACGCATAGCCTTGATGGGGACTAGCTACAAATCCAGTTCACCAGACTTTATGCTGCTTCTCGTAGTTTCTATCAAAAACGGGATTCCATACTATACTACGTTGCTCTCTCGCCAGCAGATAGCGAAAGAAAGAAAAACATACAAGAAAACCGATGAAAATAGGAAAGATAGAGATACACGCGACACAAACGGCAAGAAGAGACGAGAGAGAGAGAAAAAGAGAGAAGCACTTTAGTGGCACTGTATATTTCAGGTCGCGTGCTTGGATGCTAGCCACCAGTCGTAAATGCCAGTTGGAAACAATCCAGAATAAGGGGGGTGGGGTGGGGTGGGGTGGGGGGCTCGCATCGGTGGCCCTTTGGCCCCCGTGCCCTCCTTGACCACCTGACCACAAGTTTGTTTGTTTTTTTTTGAAAATCGGCTGCCCGGACGCCACATCTCCAGGCAGCCAATCTTTGTCCCATAAGCATTCATGTGAGACTATGGGGAGGAGATATATTAACAAACTCCCCATAGACTCACATGTGTGTGTTTGAAAGGCACGCTGCCTGGCGCCACAGCCCGCTGCCTCGGCCTCCCAGTAGGGCGTTTGTGCCACCTGACCCCATTGCTTGGGCACCCCGGCCTGCTTCTGCTGCTGCTCGCCGCCGCCTTGCCCCGGTGCCTGCCCGCCTGGGACCCGCCTTGGCGCCGCCCGGCAAAATCAAGTGCCCTTTCTAAAGAAATTGTGATATCCTCTCATTAGGACATGTGAAAAAGGGGAGATGGGTTTCCAGGGAGCTTTGATCATTTTAGAGTGATCTTTCCACCATATATACATGTCACTCTCTCTCTACCCCCACTTGCAGGCTCTCTCCATCTCTATCCATGTGCTCTTTCCTTCTAGATTGAGCTTTTTTAGTGAATAACAACATATTGTTCATGTATTTTCTAACTACAAATGTTGCACCAAAATCTTAATTTCTAACCTCAGACCCAAAAAATTTCTCTGGGCCTCATTTCTCTCTCTCTCTCTCTCTCTCTCTCTCTCTCTCTCTCTCTCTCTCTCTCTCTCTCTCTCTCTCTCAAATGATCGATTTAACACAATGGAAAAAACAGAAGAAAAACACTTCAAGGAAAAAAATAGGATAAAAAACAACAAGAACATGCATCAAATTATAGCAAACATTCAATAATCATTGATAGCATGCACAACGTGTTGGTAATCAAGCAACAATATGCATTGAAATTTCATCTCAAGTTTATAAGAGAAATTTACACAAAGAACATTTCGATATCTATGCAATTTTTTATTTGTTTCCAACTTGTATCACATTCATTTTCTTATCATGTAGGATGTGATTCTAAAATGAAATATTGTTTTCCTGTTCTTCTGAATGTCTACTTGGGTATTGTTGTAATGTGTGTGAATATATATATACTAGCTTAAATGTATCTTACATGAATGGACAATTGAGATTGGAAACAAATCAAAAATTGCATAGATATCAAAATGTTCTTTGTGTAAATTTCTCTTATAAATTTGAGATGAAATTTCAATGCATATTGTTGCTTGATTACCAACAATTTGTGCATGCTATCAATGACTATTGTTGCTATTTGTTAGCTTAAATGATCTTACATGAATGGACAGTTGAGATTGAATGAAGGGACTTGCACTACCTAGTTCACAATATCCAAGCTTAATTTTGTTCTGACCGATATCATAAATAATGTATATATATATATATATATATATATATATATATATATATATATATATATATATATATATATATATATATATATATATATATATATATATATATATATATATATATATATATATATATATAGATATATATATATATATACACACACATATTACAACAATACCCAAGTAGATATTCAGAAGGACAAGAAAACAATATTTCATTTTAGAATCACATCCTACATGATAAGAAAATGAATGTGATACAAGTTGGAAACAAATAAAAAATTGCATAGATATCGAAGTGTTCTTTGTGTAAATTTCTCTTATAAATTTGATATGAAATTTCAATGCATATTGTTGCTTGATTACCAACAATTTGTGCATGCTATCAATGATTATTGAATGTTTGCTATAATTTGATGCATGTTCTTGTTGTTTTTTATCCTATTTTTTTTCTTGAAGTGTTTTTCTTCTGTTTTTTCCATCGTGTTAAATCAATCATGAGAGAGAGAGAGAGAGAGAGAGAGAGAGAGAGAGAGAGAGAGAGAGAGAGAGAGAGAGAGAGAGAGAGAGAGAGAGAGAGAGAGAGAGAGAGAGAGAGAGAGAGAGAGAAGAACATTTCGATATCTATGCAATTTTTGATTTGTTTCCAACTTGTATCACATTCATTTTCTTATCATGTAGGATGTGATTCTAAAATGAAATATTGTTTTCCTGTTCTTCTGAATATCTACTTGGGTATTGTTGTAATATGTGTGTGTGTGTGTGTGTGTGTGTGTGTATACATACATACATTATTGTTCTTATGATATCGGTCAGAACAAAATTAAGCTTGGATATTGTGAACTAGGTAGTGCAAGTCCCTTCATTCAATCTCAACTGTCCATTCCTGTAAGATCATTTAAGCTAACAAATAGCAAGGAAATAATGGCTCATACTATATATATATATATATATATATATATATATATATATATATATATATATATATATATATATATATATATATATATATATATATATATCATAGTTGCACTACGATATCATAGTTGCACTGCGTTTCAGAAACGCGTTTCTAAAATATGAAAAAAAATTCTCAGAAACGTTTTTTTTTTTTTTTTTTGGTTTTTTTTGGGCAATATGGGTATCAGATGAAAGCTCTAATTAAGAGCATAATTACTGTGTATTTTCTTAATGTTTCAGGTGCAGGAAGGTCTAGTTTAAGTGCATTAACTCCCAGGTTTACGCTTTAACTCCCAGGTGCATTAATAAAACAACATGATGCCCCAAATTCTCTCTCCTCTCTCTCTCTCTCTCGTTATCTCTCTTTGATCCAACAAACTAAACAAAAATGCTGAATCATGCTAAACAAAAACCATGCTAAGTGTTCTGAACCAATCACCATATTGCATCATCCTGAACCGTACTGAAGCATTTTTCAATCATACTCTCTCTCTCTCTCTCACACACACACACACACACACACACACACACACACACACACACACACACACACAGAGACACACACACACACACACACACACACACACAGAGGACAGTACTGAATCGTTACACTGTTGTGAATATGATCATCGTAATATATATTATCGGGCCACATGGCACTAAAATGGGGTACAATGATGTTCCATGAACATAATGAAAACAACACAACTAAGGCTCATCAGAGTCATGGTAGGAACCATCATCTGAATTTGTGCCTGACTGCATATCCCAAGGGTTTGTAGATGAATCAGAACTGGAGAGAGCCATATGTCGTGGTGTGGCCCTGGCTCTGCCACGTGCTCTGGCTCTCTGCTGCTTGCTCTGGCTCTGGATCCTCCCCTTGTCTCTACCTCTGCCTCTGCCTCTCTCCCCTCCTATGGCCCCCCTCTGCCTCCCCCCCGCCATGTGTCTATCCTTGCATGTCTGTGTGTCAGGTGGCTGTGATCCAATGCCCTGGGATGGCCCTACCCATTGTGATGATGCCTAGCCGACGGCTGCCTGTGATGCTCCACTCCTGTCTACAAAAAGTGAACTCAGCCCCCCCCTCCTAGAACCTCTAGGTCTCCCCCTAGGTGCTATGTCCATGACCAATACATAGGATACAATATACTCCTAGTCTTGGATACATGGTACTTCAGTGAAACAAGTTGTTAGTTATGCCACGTCATACTGGAGGTGACCCGAAAGTAACTAATATCCTTGTGAAGCCCAGAACACACTAAATGGAGTTTAGACAAGGTATGAGACAGTGTATGCATGTGTAGAGTTATCAATAGCAATTCTATGAATAGTTGGTCCATGCATAGGACTCTATTCTAGGTGAATCTATGTATAGGGAACATAGGGCTATGCATGGCTATATGCTCAGGATGCTTTTGGCTCTATATAAGAGGTCCAAACTCCCCCTACTCCTCATCATGGTTCTTGATTCATTTCCAGGCTCTCACTCTACATTCATGCTTCTTGTTTCTTGGCTTGGAGGTGAGGCTTTTAGAGATTGATTGGATGCTTCTACTTGGTTGGGTGGTTTCTCCACGGTGTGTTATCCTTTTGTGTTTAGGATTTGTAAGCAAGATCTAAGGAGCTTCCCTTATAGTGGTATCAGAGCAAGGCTTACAAGCTTGGAGAGATGGTGCTTTTCATTTGGAGCTTGGTGGTATTCAACTAGTATTCTCATCCAAGTAGAGGAGCAAGGTTGCAAGTTGGTGGATCTTCCCAAATTCAAATTGCATGTTCCATATCTCTCTCAAATTCATTGTAGTTTATGGAGAATTGTGCTAGGAAATCAATTTTGGTGTCTTTTTTTTGGAGTTTTAGCATGTGTAGCTCAAAACTAGTGAAGGATCTGAAATTTCCAGCAAGTTAATTCACTTTGAAGTAGTTGAAATTCAGTTTGCATGTTGGATCTTCCCATGTATTTGGATTCTAGGCTCTTTTGTGGCCTTGGTTTGTTTTCCATGTTTTTGGCACAAAATGGAGGGTAGAATTCAAAATCCAACAAGATCAGATCAATTGATTGGTTGTAACACTGTATTTTGGATTGCATGTGGATTTGGAAAACGTTCTTGCCATATCTTTCCAATTGTGCATGGTGAAAAAACCTAGAAAGGGCTAAAATTCATGATTTTTGCTTGTTTTTTCATGAAATTGGATGGTAGGAGGTTGTTGAACATCAATTGAAGCTGGAAAAAGATGAATCATAGTATTTTGAAACTGTCCTAGAATTTAGAGCCAAAAATTCCAGCAATTGGGTTTGTAGGAAGTCAAAAAGTGCCAAAATTTGACCAATTTTGGTGAATTTTGGGGGATGGATTTCTCTAAATCCATACGAGATCAATCTAGATTTTTTCCAGCATGATTTGTATTCCTTTTACCTTCCCAGCAAGCTATCAGACCTGTAAATTGATGAGTAGAGGCTTATGTTTCAATTCCATCAAGTTTCTAGCAATTTTGACTTCTAGAAACCAAGAATTCATGGTTCTCAGCCCATACTACTTCATAGGATCTGTATGAAGGCTTCGTGGAAGTCTTAGAGACCATTTAAGACTGTTTGGATCATTACTTTTAGGCCTGGTTGAGTGTTTGCATGTTTTTTGACAAATTGGTCTTGAAAAAGTGTGCCCTCCTACAGCTTAATTGGCTGTTCTGAACTCGCACGTGTGAGTCCTAGGTGGCAGGCTGACATGGCAAGTGTCTTGTGCACTGAGTCTCCTCTGTACTGAGCATTACAACACCCAATTTGGTGTCCTGTAGCCAAAGATATGAGCATCTGAAGTTTTGCAATTTTGTGAGCGAAATTGGTAAAATTTCCAAATGTTCTGATTGCATGCATGACAATTTCCTATTTTGAGGTACTGTGCTCGCATGGAATGTCTGCATGTGGTTTCTCTGAGTGATTCTGACATGCATGAGTTTGTTAGATCTGTTTTGAGTGATTATACGCATGTACTTTGACGGTTAGATACAAAACTGGATTTTATAGTTGACAATTTCCGTAGAACTGAATTTTTATGTGAAATTTCGTAAAGTAAAAAATTAGTTTAATGTCGCATGTCTTGCATGTCTGATGGACATTAATGGAGTAAAATTAAGAATCGAACAGTGAATCGAATTTTCGATTTTGATTGCTTAATAACTGATTGTGATTTTTTATGAATTTTTAGAAAACGTAAAATTTAATTTTTTTTTAAAAGTGCAAAAACTCAAAATTTTTAGTTTTTTCTAGTTTTTTGTAATGTCTATGAAATTGACTAATAATAGTGACTTGACCATATTGGAATCAATTTTAGTCTTCACTATGAGTTAATCAGATATTAACTAAATTTAGTAATTTCTAGGATAGATATATCGAGATGGCCGAAGAAACTTCAAATGGCACTCAATGATATGAATAATCGTAATCAGATGAGAGATCAGCAAATGGAGGTTCTTTTGAATCAAGTCAAATTGATGTCTTCACCCAATCTCGGTTTTCAACCGGAGATTTATGCGGGCGAAAAGAAAAAGAAGAAACTTGAGGTCGTCGAGGACTGGCTGGCCAAGTGGAGTAGTTACTTCAATCTGCACGGTGTTCCTAATGAGAAGAAAATTGAAAGTGTCGTGCTGTTCTTGCGTTGCAAGGCGTCATCGTGGTGGCAAGATTTACCGGTGAAGCCAACTATCTAGGATGTGTTTGCGGAAGTTTTCAAAAAAGCTTTCATAGTTGTTGATGACGTGGACTACTACCTAAAGTTGGTAGTTTGTCCTAGGTTTGCCAGTCGATTATCAGAACGAATGTAGGCGAAATGTGCTTCAAAGCCTCGAGGATGCGTTTCGGATTGCGAAAGCATATGATTCCACTGTGGTGGCATCCAAGAAGCAATTTGCGCAAATTCCAACCACTTTGAAAACCAAGAAGGTTAAGAAGCGCGGTCCAGACCAAGCAAAATATTTTATTAGATCAAGCAACATCGGAACCCAGGAAGCCGAAGAGAAAGAGATTCAAGAAATCTATGTCCTGGGAAAAGGCTAAAAGAGAAAACTTATGTTTTGTCTGTAAGAAGCCTGGACATATGATGAAATTTTGTCCAGAAAGGAAGAAAGGGTCTGCTCACATGATTGAAATCCCAGGAGGCAATGGTACGACTTTGGAAATTAACCTGACTGATTGTGAGTGTGAATGTTCTTTTGGTACTACTTCTTTCTTGCCTAATGAACTTTTTCGTTTAATTGGCACAATTAAAGATCAAGAAGTGAGTATTTTATTGGACAATGGTTCAACTCATAATTTTTTTAATTCTCGTCTTGTGCAGAAGCTCATCTTGGAAACTGAAGCCAACAATCATAGATATAAAGTTTATCTAGCTTCAGGAGCATAGTTGGAGACTTGGAACGTAAAAGTCTTGAAGCTCCCAGTTTTGATGCAATGCATATCCCAGCAAATAATGCCGAAATTTTTTAACAGTGAAAATCATGCCAAGTGCTTCCCTTTCTGTAGCTGAATAATTCTCCTCTGATGCACTGAGTTGTCGACTCTCATAGTAGATGGGATGATCCTTATTCTGGTCGTCCTTCTGGCTTAGACAGACGCCAATAGCCAATGCAGAAACATCCACATAATTGTGAAATAAAATAGCCCAATTGGGTGGTCTCAGAATAGGAGCATTGATCAACCTTTGCTTAAGATCTTCGAATGCTTTCTGCTGTTCATTTGTCCACACGTATTCCACTTGTTTCTTTAGTAGATGTGTAAGAGAGGCAGCAATAGAGGCATGATTTTGAATGAATCTCCTGTAATAGCCAACATGTCCTAAGAAAGCTCTTAGTTCACATAAATTGGTTGGTATTTGGAGATTCTTTATAAGCTCGACTTTATCTTTGTCGACTTCTATTCCTCTGTTAGATATTCTGTGTCCGAGCAATATTCCTTCTTTCATACCAAAAAAACATTTCTCTGGATGAAGAGATAAACACGTATCTCGACACCATTGCAATGTTAATTTCAACTTCTACAGGTGTGTCTTTATATCAATGTATACACAAAAATCATCAATAAATATTTCGAGAAAAGTTCTCAGGAAGGTAGCAAAAATTAACATCATTATTCGCTGAAAAATCGCTGGAGCGTTACAAAGACCAAAGGGCATTTTGTTGTAGGCATAAGTGCCCCAATCCGTAGTGAATGTGGTCTTTGAACGATCCTCCTTTCGCACTCCAACCTGATTATATCCAGAAAAGCCGTCACATAAACTGTAACGCTCTTGACCAGCAAACTGATCTAAATGGCAATGAAAGGCAGAGGATGATGGTCCTTCCTTGTGGCAGCATTGCGTTTGCGGAAATCCTGGCATATTCGTATTTTGCCAGTCTTCTTCTTTGGGATGACAACAATGGGTGAAACCCATTCACTACTTAAGACTGGATAGATTATACCTGCCTTAAGGTGCTTGTTAAGTTCGTCCTTAACCATGAGAGAGTACTTAGGATTGAGACGATACTGTCTCTGTCGAATAGGTACAACATCTTCCTTAAGATCAATTCGGTGCTCTCCAAATTCTACAGGTATACCCTTCAAATCGTCAAGCGACCAGGCAAAAACGTCTTGATACTCCTTCAATAGTTCAGTGAATACCACTAACTCCGTTTCTCCAAGTGACTTTGAAACATGTACAAATCTGTCAGGTGCAAGTTCAATCATTTTAGTAGAATCTGGTAAAATGATACCTTTTGTCATACTGGCCTTGGTATGGCCATGAGTTTTGTGCATGGTTGACTCCACAGATGTTTTCTTGTCGTCAACCTGGTTCTTGTTACCAAATTCGTGTTCAGATTCGTCACTCGAATTGTCAGACTCTTTCGAGTTCGTGTCTGCAACGTTAATTTCTTCATACGAAACATCCGCTTCAGCGTCGCAGGCATCGAAGAATTCTTCGTCATTAGCATTCTCATAACATTCCAAGTATTGCACTTCAATATCAGATTCATTAGGAAAAATATTCAAGGCATACGAAGATTCTTCTGATGTAAAGCTGGTGTCGGACAAAGGAGTTTCACCTTCATATTTGTCATGACTCCAGGTTATGATTTGTTCTGTTGGCTTACCTCGGTTATTGGTCTCACCAGTTTGAAATCTCAGCTCTCTGAATTTCCAATGTACACTTGCATTTGATTGATAAAGCCAAGGTCGTCCAATCAGCACAGAATAGGATGACAAACCGAGTGGTTTGATAACAATGAAATTCATTGTGAATGGCTTGGCTTGAATGTAGACAATGACATCCTTCAGTTCTCCAACAGGTTTTCGTCGTGTCGAATCAGCTAGCTTGATGTTTCGCTGTGTCGGTTGAATGTCAGTGAGCCCCAGAGCATGAGCTGTGTCTTCTGTTATTATATTTACACTGGAACCAGAGTCAATTGGCACTTTTTCGATTAGGCATTCCGAAATGGTAATATCAATCTCAGGTGCACCAAGATCACCTAAATCGATAGACAAAACACTAGCATCTGGCAGAGAAACTTTTTTTTTTTCTTTTTGGGCACAGAAAGGCCTTTCAGTTACTTTCTGTAATATGTGTTATCTGCCAACAACTGTTCAAAAGTAATGTTCGGACGAAGGGATCCAATATCAGTCATGATGTCATATTCTTTCGTCTTCGATTTCGAGGTTGGTTTATCGATAACAGCACTAGACAATTTCGTCTTCGCGATTTCTTCGTCCTCTTCCTTGAAAGTGACCACCTTTTCTGCAGCAGCTGTCTGAAGTTCAATGTTGATGATTTCCTTTGCTTCTGTCGAGATATCTTTTGCAAATAACTTCGCAGCATTGCAGTCATAGTCAGGGTCATCTTTGAGATCTTCCTTAGTCGTAGATTTGTTCGTTGTTTTGTTAGAGGATTTATTCTTCAAGGATTTTCTACATCTTGTCGAAGATTTCTAATCAGGTTTTGAGGAGCTTTTGCTTCTCCTTGTGACTTTGAATAATTTCTCCACGTCACTTGGCCATGACTGATCTTCTGTCTTTGCCAATTTTCCTTCAATAACGTCAATTCTCTGCACAACAGCATCAGTCACAACTTTCGCTTTTGTGTCTGCAATAGATGGTGTTGCTACAAACTGATATATGCGGCTTCTGCGGCTGAGGGCAATCTGGATACTTGTGGCCAGGCTCTTTGCAATTTGAGCATAATGGTACATAACCAATCGACTTTCACGGTTGAAGACAGTCAAGAGAAAAATGTCCCGGCTCTCCACAGTTGTAGCAGTTGCCCGAAACTGGTTTAGTCGCGGTTTGAGACTTCGCTGGTCCAACAAATTCAGGAGGATTATGTCTTCTTGGTGCGAACTTGGGTCTGTCCTGCTATGCTGATGCTGCAGTACCCTGTACATAGTTAGTAGTCGTATCATTTTGAAAAATAAAAAGTACCTCCTGGGCAGGATCTTTAATGTATTTGACATTCACAGTAGTGCAGTCTTCCTTAGTGTATCCAGAAGTTCCACATTTCGTACACCACATTCATGAGTTGGAAGAAGGCTGACGACTTATCCTCGACAACTTTCGTGTCGTCCTTTCGTTTAGTTCGTTGTTGATTCTTTCTCTCTCCTTTGTCTGATTCTGATGAATCGCTGCTTTCAGATTCCGAACTTGAAGAACTGGTACTTGAATCAGAATCAGAATCTTCATCGCTGTCACTAGAATCAGTCTTCAACTTTCGAGATTTCTTAGTCGATTGTCGCTTTCGTGCTAGTTTTGAGGTCTCAAAAATTTTCGGCACTAGCTATTACTGTTGCTAAGGAGGTCATGTCCCCTTGTCTACAATACCAATCAATCTTTGGTGGTAAACCAACCAAAAACCATTCAAACTGCATATCTACGGGATATACACCGGTTACTTTTCCTATAAGATTTTTAACCTTTCGTGTATATTTGCAAAGGGATTCTTTACTCTTCTTCTTTACTCATTTGCAAAGGGATTCTCACTTTGTCTTTGTAAAAATTCCTCTCTAAGCTTACGATATTGTTCTAATCTGGATTTTGTTTCCTAAGCCTAAGTTCTAAATCTAAGTTTAAGCTATTTTATTATTATTTAAGCTTCTACTCATGGACTTACAAAATACATGCCATGGTTGAAGTCTATTGACAGATACTCATACGTGGTCTTACAAAACACATGCCATGAAGTTTTATTTATTTCTTTTTTATTTTCTCTGTATTAGCATAGTTGCTAACATTATTCCCCTCCTTATTGGATTGGTGGTCCCATACCAATTGATGCCTTTTCGTCCTGGATCTTTTGTTTTTCTTGGAGGCGAGACTGTTGCTGTCGGGAGTGGTAGATTGTCGTGTCGATGCCCTCCATCATTTGCCACCATAATTTGTTCAGGAAGGGCATGGGTTTGTAATAATGGAGCATACCTTGGAGAAAGTTATGGGTTTTCCATAGCTCCACCATATCAACGTGCAGGGCGAAAGTGAGTGCAGCGCGATAATAGAGCCTTGCAACGTTGATATGGTCGTCTTGCATTCGCAAGTGTTTATTGATATCAAGGGCGATTGGGAGTAACCCTCGATCCCAAAAATCTCTGAGTTCTGCCAGAAATGCCACCAGGTCGCAATTATCCGCAAAATATCTAACGTTGCGATCAGGATTGCCATGGTGCTTCTGGTAAAATATTCGGCAGTTGGTGACCATGTCTTCGGCTAAGTTGCCGGTATCTACACTTGTGAGCTTAGGCCAAAAGATTCTGTTCTTGACCTTGGTGGCAAGAAATGGTTCTCGCCTCGCTACGGGATAGTAATAAGAATTTGTGCACATGTAGGAGGGAGCTTCGATATACCATGCCATTGAGGTCTTACTTTGCAGGAAGAGCTGATGATGCCAGAGAGTGGATCCAGGAGTTTGACTGCTTCTTTATGTATTTCACTCTGTTCGGTTCTAGGGGCGTGATTATGTGCCAAATGATTGGGGCTTCAGAGGCAACCTCGTGTTGAATTTGTGGATTGGGTTCAGGAGAGAGAGGAGGTGAGGGGTTAGCTTCAGCAATTCTTTGTGACTCAAGAGAAAATTGTCGTGGAATGAAAGGGAGGTTAGTGGTGACTAGAGGGTTAGAAGCAGTGGAAGGAGAAAGATAATGCTGGGAACTGGTACCCCCAGAGCCTGACGGATTGTTGGTGTTTGAGCTCCTTGCCCCAGGGGTTGGCCTTGAAATGTGGAGCCTTGAGTTGTAGGAGGAGGCTATTGGAATCCTGCTCCATCTCCACCATCTGGTCCATCAAAGTGGTGCTCCGAATCATGGAATTGGGCGTGCTCTGCATGAACCGATGGTGTCGACTGGATAGCGGCCTTTAAGCGTTATTTCAGGGTGGCTATGTGCTGGTTTAAGGCCTTGATGGAAGCAATGTATGATTGTTGTAATTTTGAGTGCTGCTCCATCGTGGCTTTCAACTTTTGGGCCAACGTTTGATAGGCCACCACTGGAATGGCAGTTCCCTCAGGAATAGTTGGTGGTGCGAAGTCGTTGAAGTCCACCATTTCCAACTGTTCCTTCATAGTGAAACATGCTGCTTGTAAATCTGCTACAGCCTCATCCTTTTTGGCTTTGAGAGTATCGATGGTTTGCTGCATGTTGGATACCTTCAGTTGGAGCTGGTTCTGGAGGTGGAGTAGCGTCTGCTACTGTTGTTGATTGTAATTCGTGAGGTTCTGGATGTGTAGCTACTATTGTTTGTTTTCCTCCTCCAGCCTTGTTTTTTCTTTCTGAAGGTCTGCCATAGCACCATCGTCGAATTGCCGCATAGTATACTGTCCTCCTAGGGTGCTGCATAGATTGTATTGGAGCTCATTCACCAACCATACCGCTTTTTGGGCTGCAAGGGGTAACTGCTCCCAAGGACCAATGTCAGGGAGGGTGCGTGTGTAGTTAGGATACGACATTGGGTTAAATGGTAGAAAATCAGGAGCAGGGCTAGACGAAGGTGGGTGGAGGTGATTGTGGATTGAGGGGTACAAGAGGTGGGGAGATACTACGTGGCGGAGATGTTTGGATGGGTTAGTGGTGACAGTGGTTGATGGAAGTGCACTTAGTAATTGTAATGCAAAGTCATCTACGTTGACTGTCACAGTTAAGTAGGGTGGAGATTTGTACAGGTGAGGGCTTTTGTGGAAGTGTGGAAGTGAAGCTCGTCTTGAGAGTTAGTGAGGGTGTGGAGGTGGCAATAAATGGTGGGGGTGGTGGTGGGAGTGTGAGAGCAAGTGATGGAGAGGAGATTTCCTATGTGGACGAAATCACGCCCATAGGATCAGAGCCAGAAGTGTCTGCCATCCCGGAGCTGCCTGCTGCTGTCGCTACTGCTTGTCTGCATTGCTGGGCCTGGTGAAGTAAGGTCGTCTGCTGCTCTAGGACCTCCTTTGGGACCTAAGATGGTTTAAGACTCCCTTCGAATTCAGCATATTCCACCCCAATGTCGCTGGATAGAATGTCATGAGGGACATCGGCTTCTATGCTGATCGCCTTCCCATTTTGCTTCTTAGTAAGTGGTGCTGGTGAGATCGGTTCGGCTGTCGGTTGGGGGGTGGCTTGCTTTTTTGTGCTGGAATAAACAACATCTAGCTACTTGATGGCTGCAGTCACCTTAGACCCCAATTGTTTGGTGACCAGCATGTGAAAAAGATACCCACATTTGGTAGTTGGTTTTCGGGCTTTTAGAGCTCCGCATAGCTTCTCTTCTACCTTCTCAGCCCACTTATGATTTTGAGTGGGATCGTCCATGGTGAGGGTCAAAGAAAAGAGGTCGCTCGATGGTATGCGATCCATTTTGACGGTATGCACTTCGACCATGGTGACGAGGATTTATGAGACGGCCCATAGATGGGGATTCGTGATGAGGTGGATAGCGATCCCGTCGTTGGTTTGAACAATGGTTTTGCCGTCCTCTATCAGAAACTTTGTGAAGTACTTGGCATCATAGCTGGTGCCCTTTCCATGGATTGTCTCTCCGAGATTAGGGAAGCCAATGCTCTGGAGATCCCCAGGAGAGATGTTGATAATGGTATAGCTGCCACTCTTGGATGTAATCCGAAAAGTTTGGAATTCATCCGAATAGGTGGAGTAGGCTGCTCGGATGAGGCTCTCGCTCTGCTGGTCCCGGAAAAGTGTCAGATCAAAGCCAAGGTTTGTGAGGATATCCTTGGCCAAGGTGAGCTGCTCGGCATAATTCTTGGTACAGATCAAGATGTGATGAAGATTGTGCTAGGACTTGAGGAGGAGCCTCACCCTAGATCGAAGCACACAAGCATCAAGGAGATGAAGCTAGTTGTCATGCGAAGGTTCGTTCCCATGAGAGCGATAGCGTATTTCATAATCCAGCATGTGCATAAGATTCACATCTGACACTAAGATCCATTAACACTAACCATTAACACTATACATTAACCCTAATCCACAATGATAGAAACTTACTCTTCTCTCTCTCCCTTTCTCTCAGAGGAGGCGAGATGAAGCGCAACGACATTCCATATCCATTCCATAAGAGGGCCAACCTGCATGTATTGAAATGAAGAGAACATATTTACAATATTTGAAGTTCTGGTACAAGTTGTCCCTTTGTATCCTCAAGTGTCGTTGGTGGGTGACGGAGTTCGTGTTGTTGATCAAATCGCTCATCCAATTTGTACCGTTTGAGTAATGAGATGTGAAACACATTGTGTATATCCAAGGTGGATGGCAGCGCCAATTGATAAGCCACTGGGTTGATCTTCTTTGTGACATTATAAGGCCCAGCATAAGGTCAAACGAACACCTTGGATATACACATTGTGTTTCACATCTCATTATCGGGTAGTTGAACAATAAAATCCATGCTCACTAAATCCCAAGGGTATGTTGGTACTGGTAATGGCTAGAGTAGGGGCTAGCGGTTCCACCTTCACTTGTTAACATGTAGGACATGTTTGCATGTAGGATTCAACATCTGCCCACATACTGGCCAATAGAAGCCTCTCTTGAGAAGTTCATACATGTGATTCACCCTTGGATGTCCGACGGCTAGTACGTCATGATGTTCCCTCAAGACTTTCTTCCTCAGGTTGATGTTGTCTAGGATAGGACATATACTCTCTACGTTGTTTATAAACAACCATTTGATCCTTCCAAGTGGAATGTTTATGAGGCTTTCTCAGCTGGAATTCGATCATTAAGTCCTCAGCCAACGCATCTGCACCATAGTTCTCTCTGATTTCTTGGAATAGACCAATCACCTGAGTTGTTGCCATTGCCAACAAGTGCTCCTGTCTATTCAGTGCATCAACTATTACATTGTTCTTTCCCATCGTATGTACAATGTCTATATTGAATTTCGAGAGAAAGTTTTGCCATCACATCTGCTTTGGCATGAGCATACCTTGGGATGAGAAGTACTTGAGTGATACCTTGTCAGTGAATGCCTTAATGGGCTTTCCTACCACATAATGTCTCCAATGCTCCACTGCAACCATTTCTTTTTCATGAGTTGGCCACCGTCGCTCTACGTCACTCAATTTCTTTGAAAAATATACAACTGGTTTTCCTTCTTGCATCAACACGGCCCCAATAGCAAAGTTTGCTGGGTTTATATGTATATATAGTGGATTGGAGGGTCTTGGCCAATTTCTACCTCCCTAACTATTTAAATTTGAATTTTAGAGGGAACCAACTTGAAAATTGGTGGAAACCTCTTTTATTCACTAACTTGACTTTTAGGCCCTGCGACATTAAAAGTCCCACAAAAAGGCCTAAAGTCCTTTTATTAACTTGTAACTAATCAAATATCTATGTGATCATTGGGTTGGACTTACACACGCAGGGTGCCACCCTCCACTTATTAACTAGGGCTAGAATTGCCTCGATATCCACAAACCCTCCAACAATATCCCCCATCAAAACTGGTGGCAGTCCCACGACACCTTGCAAGATTGGTTGGCCTCTCGTCGTATCTTTATCAGGTGATTTGAATCTCTTCTATGGATTTAAGCGATCGGTATTGAAATCCATCTTGTGCAAAAAAAAGCACCTATTCATGCTTGAAATCCAATTTGAGATTGTCCATGCTATAGATTTGGACTCCCACGATCCACCCAATATCATAGCCCAATAGTACAATATGGCTAAAGGCAATTGATCTTGAACCTTGTCGGACACCATAGGGACATTTGGATTGAAAGCCAATGTGGGTAGGTAATCATCCCATCTAGTAGAAACGGACTCTAGCTTGGTCAAATCGTTCGCAAGCGGTTGGATCTGGTGAATGCCTATACTCATATGCATAGGCCTGTAGTGCTCTATTGAAATCTACTGCAATCGTCCAATTGTATTCTTGTAAATTATGGGCCAATTTGGGGTATGGATATTGATTTGATCCATTGGCACACCCAAAATTTTCATTTTTCTTTGTGCCATCGGAACGTAGTATGGATCCACCCAGAGCTGGCGAGGGCTCATTACATAGCTCCTTATTAAATCTGGAGCTTTCTTAGAAACTGGTTTTTTCCATAATGGTTGCTGACCCAATGCGGGTAGCTTATCCAATTCCTTGCCCACTTCTATTTCTGATGCCTTGAACTTTATCACCCAGCCATCCCTCGAGGACTCATGTGGATGCTAATGTAGAAATGTCTGGATTTGGTCCTCGATGGTGATAGGTTTATGAAATATGGGCCTAGTCATTGATGTAGATGGACCCGCTTCCGTGGCTTGAGAAGTCGTGGGGTTTCTTCTTCATGTGCCCCTGGATCCATTCCAATATTCATTTCTCCCTAATCTTGTTGTTGAGGCGAGAAGACTAAGTTTTGGTCGGTTGTCAACTTGATATTGGTCTTGAGACCCGATCTCGAGACTGATATCAAGTTGACGGTCAAACCGAGACCGATATCAAGTTGACCAAGTGTTGACCGACAAGAATTTTGAGTGGCCATAACTTCTTCACCGTAGCTCGAACTGGGTCATCTTGGATCTTGTTGGAAAGTTCTCGTCAAGGGCTTTCTCAACCATGTCTTCAGTTGCACAATATTGTAGCTCCACTTTACAAAATGATATTGAATCTCAATATGTTTTGTTCGTGCATGAAATCTTGGATTCTTTGTCATGTCAATACAACTTTTGCTATCACACTTAAGAATGGTTTGATGATGTTCTTGTGAAGTTAAAACATCATTGAGTAATCTTCTCAGCCATATTACTTCCTTTGTTGCTTGACATGCTGCAACATATTCTGCATCTGCACTTGATAATGATATTGTTGGCTGCTTCTTACTTGTCCATGAAACTACACCTGCACCAATCATAAAACAATATCCTATTGTTGATCTTCTTTCATCCACAACACCTGCCCAATCAGCATCACAGAATCCAATTAGTTGTACTATATTATTATCAACATTTTCACTTACTATTATTCCATAATTAGAGGTTCCATGTAAATATCTGAGAATTCTTTTTACAACTGTCCAATGTTGTGGATTGGGATTACTCAAAAATTGACTCACAACACTAACTGCAAACGCAATATCTGGTCTAGTTGAAATTGCCGCATACATCAAACTTCCAACAACACTTTTGGTATAAAATTGATTCCATCATTCCTTGTTGTTCCTTAGTTTGAGGACACATGTCCTTGGATAACTTCAAATTGTTTTCCATAGTACTAATTAGTTAAATGCATTTATCCACTGCAAATTTATGTAATACATCTTCAATGTATTTCTTTTGACTGAGATAAATTGTCTTAAGTTTTTTATTTCTTTTTATTCAAACTCCAAGGTCACAATAATATAGCATCATCGACATATCATGCTATAATGATGATTGAGCTTTGCTTTTTCTTAATATAGATATTAGAATCAGCAGATCCTTGTTCGAAATTTTCAAATTTAAGATAAGTATCAATATGTTGATACCAAGCCCGTGGGGACTAATTTCTTCTTCTAATCTTCCATTTAGGAAGGCAGTTTTGACATTTGTCTGTTGTATAAACATATTCTTCGCCACAACAACCGCTAACAGGATTCAAATGGATGTCATTTTTACAACTAGGAAAAATGTATCATTGCAATCAATACCTTCGACTTGTGAGTGGCCTTTTGCTACTAGTCATGCCTTATAACGATCAAGAGTCCCATCTGCCTTAAACTTTTGTTTAAATAGCCATTTGCATCTAACAACTTTTCTTTCTCAAAGGAAAGAAAGTTAAATACCATGTATTATTCTTTATTAGAGATGCAAACTTAACGTCTATGACTATCTTGCATTCATCTACAGATTGGCATTTAAGAGCTTTGTTAGATTTTGAGGCTTGGAAATATTTGAAGCACTCAAGGCAAAATATGACTTTCATCCAAATTCTAATACTTTCCAAGATGGTCGTTTATCTCTAGTTGATCTTCAAAGTAGAGTGGAACTTGTACTTCCTGAATTTTCCACTTCATCATCAAGGTCTTGAGGATTGACATCTTGTGGAAGATCATTTATAGGAGGCCCATTTGCAGGTTCACTAGGTGTAAAATAATCTTTAGGATCAATTTTTCAAGCAACCTCATTAGGATCATTCTTCATCTTTTCATTTTCTCCCACTATTTTTGTAGAAACTGATGTTTCATCAGAAATAACATCTCTGCTAATCATGATTTTACTTGTAGCAAGATTGTATAGTCTATATCCTTTGGATTCAGTACTATAGCCAATCATTATACACTTGATACTTTTGTCATCAAGTTTCTTCCTTTTTTCTTTTGAAATATGGACATATGCATGGCAACCAAACATTCTAAGGTGAGGTATTGATGGTTTCTTTAGATATGCAACATCAAGCATTCACCATAAACAATCACCACAAGAAGGTGTAAGAAGAACACGCACTGTCATCCTATCACACGAACTTCAGACTGAATATAAACCCTGAACCCTGATAGAGAGAGAAAACCTTCGAATAGACTAATAGACTATAGCTGGTAACAGCTATCAACATTAATGTACATCGTAAACATTAACAATGAAGTTTATCATTGATTTCTAACACTCTCCCTCAATGATAAAATTACATTCTTCTATTCCTAATAGAGTACGAAACCTCTCAAATTTATATCTACCTAATGACTTAGTAAAAATATCTGCCATGTGATCTTCAAATTTACAAAAAACAAGATCAATGGCTCCATCAAGAATTTTCTCTCAAAGAAAATGATAGTGTATTTCAATGTGCTTGGTTCGAGCATGCAAAATTGGATTTTTGGCGAGGTGAATGCAGTAGTAGCATTCACTTGTGGCTGACCTAAATCCACAAGCAATCCTCGTAACCATACCGCTTCTTGTGTAGCATTGTTGAGTGCTCGATATTCAACTTCCGTTGATGATAAAGCTACTGTAGGTTGCCTTTTGCTGCTCCATGAAATTGCAGCTGTACCATAACTAAATTTGTGACCACTGATAGATCTTCTATCATCCATATTCCCTGCCCAATCGGCATTTGTATAACCTACCAACATTGGCGCTTCAGGCTGATCATACTTCAGACCAAAATTCAATGTCCCTCGAATGTATATGAGAATACGTTTAGCAGACTTCTAGTGTGCTTGACTAGGATCTTGCATAAATTGACTAACAACACCAACAACAACATAAGAAATATCAGGTCGTGTGTGTGTCAAATAAATCAAACTACCCACCAGCTGTCTATACAAATAAGCATCCACTTTCTCAGATTCATCATATATAGTAAGCTCCATGTTGACATCCATAGGTGTACTCAAGGGCTTACAATCCTGCATATTGAACTTATAAAGCAAATCTCGTGCATATTTGCTTTGTGTAAGAAAGACCATGTCTTCTTTTTGCCAAACTTCAATGCCAAGACAGTAGTGCATCAATCCTAGATCACTCATGTCAAAAGCATTGGAAAGATTTAATCTGATTTCATTAATTAACCTCTCATTACTTCCTATAATAATCAAATCATCCACGTACAACACAATGAACACTATATCTGAATCTTGCCTTAGAATGTAAAGATTAGGATCAACATCACTCTTTACCATTCCCCTTCGCTTGAAGTGCTCATCAATGCAAGAGTACCATGCTCGTGGTGCTTGCTTCAATCCATATATGGCTTTGTTGAGTTTACAAACCAAATGATCTCTTCCTGGCTCAACAAGCCCTTGAGGTTGCTCTAAATATACCTCTTCATCCAATACTCCATTAAGAAAAGTAGCTTTGACGTCCATTTGCTGGATTTTCCAACCATAGAAAGCAGAAATTGCAATGATAGAACAAATAGTTATCATTTTGGCTACAGGTGTGAAGGTCTCCTCAAAGTCTATACCTTCCTACTGCTCAAAACCTCTTGCAACTAATCGTGCCTTGTACTTGTTGAGTTGCCCATCCGCTCCATACTTCGTCTTGTAGATCCACTTACATGTGATAGGCGTCTTACCATCAGGTAGCTCAACCAAGTCCCATGTTTTGTTCTTCGATATAGCCTCCATTTCTGTTTCCATAGCTGCACGCCACTCCTTGTGTTCCTTTGCTTCGTTGAAAGTTTTAGGTTCTTGAGCCATTAAGATGGATCCCATTAGGCTAGATTCATCTCTAACCTTGCAAGAGATTTTCGATTTCTACTTTATCTTCTAAGCTCTCCCTGCTCACTAGATTCGGGAGTATCTCCCTTTTTTGCACCATCTGTGACTGATAAGTACCATTTAGGTACTCTCTTGGGAATTTCAGCATCAGGCTTGCCTTTGTCCAATGGATTTTTTTTATATCAAAATCCACCTCCTTCTTGACCTGTACTTTCGCTCCCTCATCAAAAGGTTCAGTGATTACTTCAGATTGTTCACCTTGGCCCATCTCGTCAAACGTAGCATCCCTAGAGATTACAAGCTTCTGTGCATTTGTGTCATACATCTTGTATGCCTTGGCCTTCTCATCATATCCAATGAAAATACACTTGATAGCTTTTGCATCCAATTTCCTTCGTTTCTCATCAGGAATATGAGCATAAGCATCACAACCAAATACTCTCAAATGAAAAATATTAGGTTTCTTTTCAGTAACAGCTTCATGAGGTGTCTTACCTTTCACGGATTTTGTAGGACACCGATTCAGGATGTGCGTAGCTGTCCTACAGCTTCTGCCCAAAAGGTGTTTGGCAGACCCTTGCTTTTGAGCATCGCCCTGGCCATCTCAACAATAGATCTGTTCTTTTGTTCTGCAACTCCATTTTGTTGTGGTGGATAGGTGTTGTAGTATGCCTCTTGATCCCTTGATCTTTGCAAAAATCGATAAATTTTGTCAAAAAATACTCACCACCTCCATCAGATCTCAAAGTTTTGATGCAACATTCTGTCTGCTTTTCAACTAATGCCTTGAATTCCTTGAACTTAGCAAAAGCATCTGATTTCTTGCTTATGAAATAAATCCAAATGCATCTGTTATAATCATCAATGAAGGTGATAAAGTAATAGTAGCCACTAAGAGATCTAGTCTGCATAGGTCCACATAGATCACTGTGGACAAGATCTAGGATGCCACTGGCTCTCCTTGCTCCACTTTTGGGAAACCTCTCTTTGTGTTGTTTTCCCAAACTTTACAACCTTCACAAATTTTCCTTCAAAAGAAATATCAGGCAATCCTATAACTAGATAACCTCTTTTGAGAATCTATAAACTTTGAGCACTAATATGACCGAATCGTTGATGCCAAAGATCACTCTGACTATCAACTGTGCTTACCATAGCTTGAGCAAAAGATCTCGCATTCAATTTGTAGACTCGATTCCCGTTGACTCTAGCTCCTTTAGCAATCACTTTGTAATGATTCTTGATGTCTTTGACAAGACATTTGTCACTGTCAAACTCAACCTTGAGTTGTTGATCAACCATTTTTCCAACAGATAGTAGATTGTTAGCTAAGCCAGGTACATATTGCACATTGCTTATCCGCTTTATCTTCCCGCTGGCTAACTTCACTAGTACCACTCCAACTCCTTTAGCAGATAGCAATTTCCATTGGCTTGTCCAACTTCATCACCATTGTGAGTTTCCTTGAGTTCTGAAAACCACTCTTTCCTTGAAGTCATGTGCTTGGATGCACCACTATTAATGTACCAGGTATTCTTGGTTTCATCACTTGTCATTAATGCTGTAATGAGCAATTTTGAGCTCTCACTTGTATCATCTTCATATTGATCATCATCGTATTGATGTTGATCAGTATAATTGTTTTCATAATAAAATCATCAAATTGATGTTGATCGGCATAATTTTCCACTTGCCCTTTGTCTTTTCTTTGTTCCATCTCCTTCTGTTTCTTGAAGCATTCACGCTCCCAGTGGCCAGATTTGTTGCAATACCTACAATTTTCAGGTTTATTTTGCCTGGAATAGTCGCGTCCTTGACCTCGGCCTTGTTTCCAATTGCCTCGATTTGGGCCATCATTGGATTGTTCTTGAAATTGTTGGAATGATCCACGATTTGAGTTTTCACCTCTTGATTGGTGTCTTCCACGACCAAATCTACCACCACGTCCCCTGACTGCAAGAGCTTGATCAAATCCCTGTTGCGATGACTCAAGTTCTCTTGACATTGTTCTTCCTGCAAAAGCAATCCACCTATCTTTTCATAGGTTGAAAGATTTTCCCGTGTGGCTATACTTGTCACAAACATCTGATGTGACTCACTCAAACTATTCAATGTCAACTGCACAATCTCACGATCCTGTACTCGCTTTCCAAATGCTGCTAATTGGTCACGAATTTCTTTGATCTTCAGTAGGTGATCAGCAATAGTTGCACCATCATCCATCCGCAATGTGTGCAGCTGTCTTCAGGAATAGCACTCGAGATGTGTTTGTGGTCTCAAACAATGCCTTCAACGCATCCCATGTTTCTTTTGGTCCTTCTGAATCCGAATTGTAGGGAATAATTGCATCTCTAACTGGTAAGCTGATGACATTCTGTGCTTTCCGTTTTCTCCTGTCAAATGCCCGTCGATCTTCTTCAATCAATGGCCTTGTCTCTTCACCTGTCACGATCTCCCATAGCTCCTTTTCCATCAAAATGTTCTTCAGTTTGAATTTCCAAACTGCATAATTGTCGGCTCCTTCCAATTTGCTTGACTCATTGAGGACACTCTCGCTTAGAGTTGCCATTACTGGATAGACAAGTTCGGATCACAAAAATGGCTCAATCTGAACACACAACTTAGTCTCCAAATTTTATCACGCCACGGAACTGTATAATATATATATTTTTGGTTATACACCTGATATCGGAATGGAGCGTGGAAGTACGACTTCTCGGGATCCTCTTTAACTTGTGCGCGTGGATCCGATATTGGAGCATGCGATACCGGACTGGAGCGCAGATATACAACTGCTAAGAATTCTCTTTAGCTCGTGCACTTGGATCTGATATCGGTACGGACATGCGATATCGGACTGGAGCGCAGATATACGGTTGCTCAGGTTTCTCTTCAGCTAGCGCGCTTGGATCCGATATTGGTACGAATAAAAAAGAGAGAATATAAGAACTTTCAGAGAGAATATTCTAGATTCCCCACTTCGGCGTGACGGCTACGCTGCCTCCTCTTTGGAAAGATTTCGAAATGTGTGATCGTTCAAAAGACAGAGATCAGTAATGTCAAAAGTATGAAACTTCCTAACTCTGAATGATAGTACTAGACACTATCTAGTGTGATTTGTGGTACTCCAAACAGACAAATGAGAGATTTCTTGGCAAACCTCTCACACAAATAGCACTTTCCACAACAACTAGGAAGTATTGTAAGAATCTCTCCCACTCAACAAATTTTCAATCTGTCTGATGCAGCCCTGGCCTTTTGGATGCCTCCGGGACTGTGCTTTTCACAACAACAAGGAAGTATTGTAAAAATCTCCCAACTCAACAGATTTTCAACTTGTTTGATGCTGCCCTGGCCTTTTTGATGCCTCCGGGACTGTGTCTTCGTTCCCCACTGATGATTCTGAGCTCCAAACCTGCAAAATACACCAAGGAAGGATTTCTTCCAGCCGTTTTTATCTCTCCAAGCTTTCACCTCCCGTGAAGGACTTTCTCACTTCGTTGCGGAGCCTGTGACAAGCTGTATCCACTGATCAAGCACATAGGACTATTGCTGCTCTGATACCATGTCAAGAATTAGATATGCAACATCAAGCATTCACCATAAACAATCACCACAAGAAGGTAGAAGAAGAATACGCTTTGTCACTCTATCACACTAACTTCATACTGAATATAGAATGTACATATAAACCATGAACCCTGATAGAAAGAGAAAATCTACAAATAGACTAATAGACTACAGCTGGTAACAACTGTCAACATTAATGGGGTGAAGAGTATTATCCTTACAACATACATCTAGCACTTTTGACTAATGTCCTATTCTTACGCTCTGCAACTCCATTTTGTTGAGGAGAGCAAGGAGCTATATATTGTCTTTCTATGCCATGGTCAGCACAGAAACGATTAAAAGCTTTAGAAATATATTCACCCATTATCACATCGCAACTTCATTAAAGATTTGCCTGATTGTTTTTGGACCAAAATTTTATAATCTTAAAGAATTCAAAAATGCTTCTGATTTCTTTTTTAGGAAATATACTTCTGTATATCTTGAGAAATCATCAATAAAGATAATAAAATATTTTGCATCGTTAAGAGATGGAGTCTGCATTGGATGTCCGAATGCACCAACTCTAATTGCTTAGATGTACGTGAAGTTGTCTCTTAAGGAAAAGGATCTCGAGGGTGTTTTCCAAAGATACATGATTCACATAAAGATAGTTTTGAGGGCAATGTTATATTAAAATCTTGCACGAGATTTTTTTTTATTTAAAATTTCTAGGTAATCCAACATGGCCAAACCTTCGATGCCATACTTTTGGACCAGAACATTAATTTCCGTAGGCCGTCATAGCAGTATGAGGACTTTTTGAACACAACTTGAACAAATTTCCTTCTCGTACTCCTTTGGCTACAATTTTTTCTTTTGTGTCTTCGACAATACAAGAATTAATGTCAAATTGTACCTTCAAGCCAAGGTTTGTTATCTTGCTTATTGAGAGGAGATTTTTTGTTAAAGATGGAACATACAGTACATCATGTACTATCTCGGGAACTACTCCCTACCCTTGAATCTCAAGACAACTATCATCTCCCGAAATATTTTTCCTTCTTGAGGCACTTCTTCTCTGGAAGAAAACCACTCTTTTTGAGATGTCATGTGTTGAGTGGCACCAAAGTCAATATACCAAGTGGAACTATCACCACCTACATAAAGGCAAGTACTCTTTTTAGTGGCAAAAAAGAGCCTTTCTTGCACACTAGTTGAAGCAACATTTGCTTTAGTTTTCTTTTTCTCGTTGGCTATCCTCTTTCTACATTCTTTGATGTAGTGTCCTTCCTTTTTACAATAATTGCACTTACCTTTCTTTTTGTAAGAAGGTTTTGTTTCATCTTTAGATTCATCTTTACCAGTCTTTTGTGGCTGGTTTGTGCCATCAAATTTTTTCTTAAATTTATTTTTCTTCGCACCTGGGTAAAGTGCTATGGGTGTCTCACTCGACATACCGATGTGTTTTCTTCGCACTTCTTCTTGCAATAACGATGAAGTTATTTTCTCCAATGTTAATCTTGTTTGTGTTCCCAATGACACAACAAGATTTTCATACTCTCTCTGGAAGACTCCCTAAGAGCGTCATCACTGCATCTTGTATTGCAGATCCCACAGCGGCTAACTATCCTATCAAGGACTTAAAATTATTAATATGATCAGCCATGCTTTCTGAATCAGACACCCTCATTTCAAAGAACTTCGTTGTTAAGAAGAGTCTAGTGTTGACATCTTGGAACTCAAAAGTATCGATTAAGATGTCCCAAGCCTCTTTAGAGGTATTAGCATGACTTACATGGATAATTACATTATCCCTTAAATTGAGAGTAATGGAGGATACTGCACATCTCTCATCTCCCACTTGCCAAGTATTTCTTCGAACGCTCTGTTAGGCTTCTGTTTTGAGGATGTAGAGAAGGATGCTACTTCGAACAACATAGTAAGGGAGCGGAATATGTTGACACAGTTTGCAAAAGAAATGCAACTGTCGCAAGAATTGTATTGAGAGCAACTGCTCTTACAAAGAGATATAGCAGTTAGTGAGACGATGCTGAAAGGGACGTGTGTGTGCGGCTGTTGGCTGTGTCGCTAGAGTTTATGCGACTGTTGAGGACCCAACTTGGCCTGCGTGGAATATAATAGCCTAAATGACATTTAGACTATACTTAATTTGACATTAAGCTCAAATTTTAGAAATTCCAGAATAAATATCGTTTTGCTTGATTATGTACTTGTATGAAATGTCAGAATAATCTGTTGCAAATTGCATGAGCTCCCTGGACAAACAGACTGAATTGCAAGAACTTTTGGCAACAGGGACTGGATCTTTATTCATAAGCTTCGAAGTAGCGCAAGATTTGACTACTGATTGTAGATTTAGGGAGATGGCACCGGTGCCAGCTCGCGTACATTACGTGATTCAAATGCTGCAGAGCTCGTAGGTGCAACAGAGATTGAATTATCAACGCCACCTTGCCCGACAATTAGCTTCCGAAGCCTTGGAGTCAAAGAATCGCATAGATGCGGCAGATACACGCCTGTGGTAGTAAAGATAGGTTAAGATTGATATGTTCTATTACTGTGTATTAAGCAATAATTTGTCAAATTTAAAGACTGAGAAAAAAGGAATATAGGAATACCTTCTCCTGCAGCGAGCTTGGTATAAAGATCAACGATATTAAGGCAATTAGTTTGGCAGCTTTTCGAACATAGCATATCTGCAAAGTCGTAATCAACAAGATTGTCCGTCGACATTCCGACCGACATTCTCTGAACTCCGCACGATTGAATGCACTCGTCAGTTTCGATCCATTCCATGTGGTTCTCTGCCATCATAATGGAAGTCTGCACAGTGCATAAGGATTCACTTTAAACTTTAATCTTTATATCTATGAACTTCAGACGCCTTAGTAGACGTCGATCGTGGCTGGTTTGAATTTAGTTATTCAAATCATTAGACTTATCCTTGAATACATGGACCCTAATAAGGCTTGACATCAGACGCCTGAGTTTAGTTACTCGAATGAAATTTACACATGAAAATTATGGACATTGGAATTCAAATATTGAGCCTAGTTGATCCTTCAGATCAATTCCTATACCTGGCATTTGTAGAGCGGAGTACCATGTCTAGTTTTATATTTTTCCAGAACGCAACGCTCTCCATTAGAAGAAACAGCAAAGGCGCACTCCTTCACCTGCAAGTCCTTACATTCCATATGTCCTGCAAAGGGCAAACATAACCAGTATATTGTTTGGACGTTCAAATATAGTAAACAAATCACATCAAAACTAAAACGATTTGCTGTAGGGGCGATCAACAGGTAGCCTTTGAAAGAATAACACTTACCATGCGTCACTTCCAGCCTCATTACCAGAATGGAACCAATCAAGCAGAAATGTAGAGCTGTTCGCCATTGCACCATGATGTGTGAATCGAAATAATAGTACTACGCAAAAAGTACGATTTTGCTAAATGGATCGAAGAATTTGGCAAATTAGTATGAAACAATGACCTCCAATCTTAAGAAATCCCTGACGAAAAAGATAATGCGAGCTAAACCGATGGAATTAGGCAATACAAATCTACGCTAGCGCCCGCTTCCACGGATCAGTCGAACTTCCTTTCCTCTTCAGGAGATTATGATGAAAGTTTTGGTGATCCGACGACTGGAGGGCTGTTATACATTGGGTGTTCTTCGTGAATTTATGAAATTAATGCCGCAGCAGCGAAAGCGAGAGGAGGAGAAGCAGGGGAGGGTAATAAAATGCTAATGTGGAAGGTGGCGAAGACATAGGTGATGGCATGGTGCGTTGAAGCTGTGATGGATCAGAGCTGTCATCGGCACACGATGCTGCATGTCTAACTTCTCATTTTCTTGAAGAGGAGGAGCGTGATTAACTTGTGGAAAGGTCATCCAAAGATGCGTTCACTATGTAATCGAAGATCAGCCGATGTTACCCACCCCCTCTCTCTCTCTCTCTCTCTCTCTCTCTCTCTCTCTCTCTCTCTCTCTCTCTCCATGGCACCACATATGACCCACTCCATCACTTCTCCCTTTCTTTTCTTTTTCTTCTCCACATATGAGTTGTTATGTCTTGTCACTCCAGGCATCGCTTGTTTCTCCACCCTTAATTTTCTTCTTCTTGACCACATATGAGTTGTATCTTTTGTTTTATACTACAAGTTGTTGGTGGCTGGCTTTTCTCCCAAAAGTTATGTGGATAATTGTTGTGATCACATGAATGTCTCTGTTTTGCATATGATCTATCTTTTTGCACTATATAGATTAGGCTGATATTATTTCTCTATATCCATTTTTCTACATTCAATTTGGGTATTAGAAGAAGATTTCTAGTTTTATGGCATTTGTAAGTGGAAACACTACGTAGTGAATCTTGTGTGCAAAGAAAGGCAGTAGCAGAGTTGAGATCAAAAAGTTCAACGGTCACAAAAATAAATTTTGAAAATTGAAGATGGAAGACATTTTGGACAACTATATTAGAGAAGAAGCCTTCGGGTATCACTGATGAAAAATGGATGAAATTAGGATAGAAACACTAGGAGTTCAATAAGATTATATCTTTCTAACTTAGTGATGATTTATAAAAAAATAGAAAACTATATGGTGCAAGGAGGAGCACTTACAATTGCACTTCCGTGAGCTATAAATTGTGAGAGTCATAATTTTTTTTCTTAAAAATCCAGATATTGCGGGGGTGGGCCCGGGGGGGGGGGGGTGTGTGTTGTGTGTGTGAAAGAGAAGGAAGTTTAAAAAGAAGGTAGAAGGGGGCGTGGGTGCGAGCTATTTGTTTTTTTTTTGAAATGTTGAGACGTGTGAGGATTTATGGCAGAAAATTGGCTCACACCACCATTGTTTTGGTGCAACATTTTCTTTTTAAATAAAAATGAACCAAATCAATTAACAAAAAATAAACAACATAGAATCCTTGGAAAAGGCTCACATCATAACTAGTGAGAGCTATTTTTTTTAAACTTTTGCTCTAACATGAGAGTTTCTAGAACAATTAAAACCATTAAGTGAGTTTAAGACATGAACATGAGTGATGCATTCACATCTCTCCTATCAATCTTATGTCATCTCTCATTCTCATCCACTAGCACTACATTGTCAAATAATTCAAGTTGATGATCTTGTTGCATTTGCATATTTCATCATCCAACAGATCTTCATCTTTTTCTTCCATAGGATATTCGATCATACCCGTTAGTTGGAACTTCTACTTTTGGAATTTGCACACTTTTTAGTGGTCTTTATCTCATGTTTCTTCACTTTTATAACAAAGTCCCAGTGAATTAAGTTTCCTCATTTTGTCATCTATCAGCTTTTCCAATGGCTTTGCTTTATGGTTTATCCCAGCTTATCTTTTGTGGTTTGTGTGGACATATTTGATCTGTGAGACTATCCTATCCTTCCACATGTTTCCCACCATTAGGAAGTTGTTAAATAGGTGTGCGACAACTTGAAGGACTGTATCTTTGATGGAATCTATAAGGTAACCATCATTAGTATGGTACTGATTCACTCTATTATCCACAAATGGTTAAATGACCTAATTTGTCATTTTGTGGGATGGGGAATGTCTAGGCCCAAAGAAAATGCCTACGACAACAAGGGCAGGCTCTGTTGTTGGATTTATCTCCTCTACTCTCCTAAATTTCATGTTAATCTAGTTCCATTCATAACACTACAAATTTACATGCATTGTCGCACAGCTCTATTACTGAAGACAAGCAAGAGAATGGTAGCCCGACTTGTTGAGGTTGGACAACTTATCGGGGAAGCCCGACTTGGCCGACATATCGGGGAGTCTGACTTATCGACTCTCTCGACTAGTCAACTTGTGCGACTTATCAGGAGGTCCGAATTGTCGACTACCCAACTTGATTGGCCACAACAACAACTTGCTCGACATCCGAATAGTCGAAGACTCCTCATGCTAACTTCCTGTATTGTGCAAACAACTTGGACAAGACAACAACAGCCATGATCTCCTCCAGATGGCACAACAGCTCCACGCCATCTTTTTGTACACTCATCTGCACAAATGTAAATTGTACATAGATAACTATTGTAATCTAATCAATCATGCAGTTAAAGAGATAGACTTGTAGATGCTTTTATGCATCGATTCTTTTTTTCAGACTGATTATTAGTAATAAGCTCATAGCTTTTACAGAGTGGAGTTAGCTTTCTGGGCACACCGTTTCACCCGCTATTTTCTTGTGCTCATAGCATCAAACTGACGTATATTTCCATACACTAATATGAATCAATTACAACTTTTATTGCGTTCAGAGTTTTTGTCAAGATTGTATGATTTGCTATTATGTCTTCCTATCTACCATTCTTATTGTTTTGTCTGATTGTTTGCTCCTCTATTTAATCTTGTGCTCGCCTGTTGTAGTAGTAGTGCACGCACCGAGAAAATTGGTTGAACACTGCTTCTGTGCAGTTGTAAGATCTTTCTGATCTGATTGTTCCGATCTTTCATCGAACCCCATCACACCATTCCCCAACATGGTAGTAGAGCAGTATTTACCACTCGCTATTTTTTGTTGGATTATTCTCTTTCTTACTAATCAACTAATCGATTTTTAATCCTCATCCATTGTTTATCCAGTTCTGTGGATTTTTCCGTGTTACAGTCTGCATATTTACAAGTATTTTTACACAGTCTGCAAAAATACACGGAGTTTGACTATAGTGTCGCAATTTTCATTTTCTCTCACTTTGTATTTTTCGCCTGTAAAGAATCTTGTGTAAAATCATGGTGTCGCATTTTTCGCATTTTAGTGGCACTGTCGCCTGTCAGGATTTGCGAGCAGATATGCAGAATTACATTTCTCGTTTTTTTAAAAGTGCCTCAAATGTTAAGGGGATGACTTTGGCAAAGTGTGGGGGCAACCCTAAAAGAGATTTTAAGGCACTGTCACCTTTTTGCGACAGTGTCGCCTGTGGCTATTTTAGTTCGTTTCTGTCGCAGTGACAGTTTTGGTTCATTTATGTAGACAGATTGTTTACGACCAATTTCCACTGCTTATCAGCAATCAATGACAAGGAACTGGATGGATGCTAGCGGACACCAGCCAACTGACAATCGCAATTGACAACCTAATTTCTTAGTATATATAGTTGTTCATGTTCATACGATCAATCAACTTATGAAGAAGCATTGGAATAGTTAGCTCTCTCTCTCTCTCTCTCTCTCTCTCTCTCTCTCTCTCTCTCTCTCTCTCTCTCTCTCTCTCTCTCTCTCTCTCTCTCTCTCTCTCTCTCTCTCTCTCTCTCTCTCTCTCTCTCTCTCTCTCTCTCTCTCTCTCTCTCTCTCTCTCTCTCTCTCTCTCTCTCTCTCTCTCTCTCTCTCTCTCTCTCAAGCCTGCGAGCTTGAACACTCCTGAGCATTCCAGTGCACTTCTTAGAGTTGTTTTAAAGATTGATATTGCGCTACTGCTTATCAGCATTGCATTTAATTCAGACTTTTTTAGCTGCTCAGAGATAGCATAGAGCACGCGCGGCTTTAATCCGCAACTTATTGTACTCATTTACTTCTGTTTCGGATTCATATTGAATCAATACCATATTTTATTGCGTTCAGCTTCGTCTCAGAATGTCTGCGTTTCTGTAGTTCTTCATGACAAATTATTTGTCTGATAATTCAATGCATTATTGTTTGGCTATGTAATCACTATAGTACTGATGATTTCAAAGTTCGTTACTGTAAGATCGAACGTGATTTCTATTACTATTGTTTTGTTTGAAATTAATAGGCATAGTCATGCATTGAGAGAGAGGAAAATAGTTTATTCCACGATTGACCTATCTTCTGCACACCTCTTTCCAACATTTTTTATAGCCTGATAAGCTTCCCACAGGACCTGATTCTATTAGCTGATAGAATAATTGTTTTTTTGTTTTGTAGTTGCATTAGATTTTCATTCTCAAGTCATTGATAATTATTATTGTCACTTAGACTAACTTCCACATGGAATATTTCTGTTGGAGGGTTTGTGGATCCCAAGGCAACCCTAATCCTAGTTAATAAGTGAGAGGGATTTGGCACCCTGCGTGTGTAAGTCCAACCCGATGATCACATAGAGATTTGATTAACTAGAAAGTTAATAAAAGGACTTTAGGCCTTTTTGCGGGACTTTTAATGGCGTAGGGCCTAAATGTCAAGTTAGTGAATAAAGCTGGGTTTCCCTCCAATCTGAATGGTTCTCACTCTTTTTTAAATTTGAATAGTTAGGGAGGCAGAAATGGACCAATAGGATTCAGAGGCCAAGGGTCTCCCTCTCTATTATAAAAAGAGAGCAACTCGAGTTTGCTACACATGTACATATCTTCATTTCAATAAAGCAGATTGGTTCTCTTGTGAAATGAATTTATGAATATCCTTGCTCTCTATCACTTTTTCTCCATCTCTCATGCTTTTATTGTGTTTTACTAATTTTTGGATCTGATTGTTATTGGGATTGCATGTTTTTATACTTTTTATGAGAGAGAAAGAATAAGCTATCTTCATTGTGGATCTAGTGTTAATGGATGTAGTGTTAATGCTTAGGGTTAATGGATGGTAGAGTTAGATGTGAATCTTCTATTCATGCTGAAATCTGAACTATGCTATCGCTCTCATGGGAACGAATCTACGCGTGACAACTAACTTCATATGCTAGATTGATTAGATCTTGGGTTGAGGATAGGCAAAGAAAGAAATCCACTACAATTTTGGCGTCATTGTCGGGGAGCTACGCCAATTTTTCAGTCTGCAGCATGTTTGTTGGATGGTTAGCTTGCATTAGGCATCTTGTCGTGGCATGAATAGTGTTAAATCTACATTTAGGATTAGTTTGGGAATGATTTTGCCTAGTTTGAGTGGATTTGCTTGTTTGAAATCTAATCTGATTGTGGAATAGCAAAAGCTATTCAGATCACCAATCTTAAGATCCTTTTGGATATGAGATATAAAAAAAAACAAAAATCACCAAAATCCTAAAAATACAAAAAAAAAACCTTCGTCCGATTCACTGTGCATAGGTGTGATTCAGATCTATCTACTGCCAGGTCGGCGAAGAATAATATAAAAAATTGAAGGTTTTTTCAGAGGATCAGTTGTCATATTGTCATATTTTTGCCAAAAAAGTCTCTTTTTTGCAAAAATACTAGTATTACGCTTGATTCTTCACCAGAACCTTCATCGAGTTTTCAGATTATTCTATTTAAAGTAATTTACTATTTTTGAGTTTGTGAACATTCATCCTATCCAGATCATAGAAAATCTTTATTTTTACCCTCGTCAAACTATAGAAACTGTGTTTTTTTGAGCCAAAAACCTTCGTCAATTCTACCCTAGCTTTATTAGTATTAGATTATGAGTCTGAGAGTTCGGCAAAGGTTAATTCTATAGAATTTGTCAGAAAAGTCTGATTAGAGAGTTTTCTTCAAAAATAGCATTGTTGAACCTTCACCAAGTGAATCTTCACCTAGGAAACCTTTGCCAGGTTTATTTTTAGGTTCTAGTTTTCCAAATCAAGTCCTTGTCAAATTTTGGGTCAAATCTGATACAGTTTGATGTTGATTCTGAGATTTTTTTCTCTTTTTTGAGAAGTATTGATTGGTTGATTTTCAAAATCTTTTTCACAATATAAGAATCTGATTCTTGTCAAGTGGAAGAAATCTAGCAGATCTGATATGAGATAATTTTAATTGAAAATCTCAATGAGTTCGTTTGTTAGTCCAGCAGAAACAGATGGAAAAGTTGTGGTCGCAATTTGATGAGAAGATCAAAGCATTGGAAGATTTCCATGGACAAGCGAACAAGAAACCTGAGAAGTTTGCAAAGACTTTTCCTATGAGAGAAAATGTCTGGTGTTCTATTTGTACAAGAAATCACACAGTGAATGAGTGTCCTCAATTGAAAAAATGAATGGATATTAGTATATGCCATTTGTGCAATTCACCTGATCATGAGACTGCTTTTTGCAACTTCAATTCTCAGAAAATTCAGCAATGGTATGCCCAGATGGGATATCGAGAACCACATTATGGAGGAAATCCGGTAGCTAGACCTCGTCAATCTACTCTTGGATACTCGGAACGATTAGCCTTACCTGCCCCACCAAAGCACCCCGCTCTTCCTGCCAACTTGATGGAACCAAAACTTTATAGAAGTGTCGAGCAATGGATCTATTCCAAACCCTAGATCTAACATGACTGGATTCAATGCATCTAAATCAATCAATTACAATAGGTTTATCTGCGACCTTATCAACATGCCTAAGTTGCAAAAAATAGTAAATCAACTATTCTTAGGCCTTATTAACAATGTTAAGTTTATTTATAAGTTTAAAATGCATATTGGCCAAAATTGCCAATTAAACTTAACATGATAAATCCCAAACTAGCTGATGATTTTTTATACCTTTTATAGGCAAATTTTGAGGGTTTATATGACAAAGTGCTAGTTTGGCTGATCAGTTCTGGACAAAAAAATTGCAAGCATGTTCAGTATTGTGAAAATAGCTTCCGAAATTCTCAACAAAGGTTCTTGACCAATAGGGTAACTCAACCCTATTGGTCTGAAGGCTTTGAAGGTCTCAACCCTCACCTAATGTTGTGGATAAATAGATGTCGTACTGTACCAATAGGGTTAATATAGATTTTATAGTAAATAATGTCGTTCCCACAGAGGACAACGTTAGAAAGTTATGTATTTGATACAATTATGGCAAGTGGTTTCGAGTGTTATTCTGGTTGTCAACAGACATTAAAAAGTAACCAGTATTCCTTATGGTCTGGAAAATGTAGTGTTAATAATTTTCAAAAAACAATCTAGCCTCTATCAAATTGAATGAAACACGTTCTACAGATGAGATGTTATCAGAGTAGTACAACAGTACTACACTCTAGCTTATTAAGGTGTCAACAAGAGTCAAGAGTTGTTCGATGTATTCGCGACTGTGCAGGCAATTGATTAATCGCGTTCGCGATCTATTCGTTTCTAGACAGAAGTCCTCAACAACTAAAGTCCAAATTATGGTTAAAGAACATGAATGGTTTTAGAACACATTAGAAACTTATGTCAATGCCAATCAGGAAAATAGATCAAAGACTCAATTCTTCAGACAGGAACTGTCATCTCATATGTATACATACAGCTTTATTCAATGATCGTGCTAGACTGTACCAAAGATAGTCGTTATTCGAGTGCTGAAAAGAAAGTATTCACGACAGATGAATAAGATGGTTTAAGACAGTTCTTTAGAGGATGCTTTACAGATACACAACAAACGACTGTAATGCACTAGAGCGTCTGTCTGATCAGAGAGTAATTCATATAATGCGTTAGAGATTGTTAGCAGACTCAAGATCACTCACACTCAACAGTGTGGAGAACAGAGATAAGAGAGAATAACTCACAGAACTCTATTCACTTCTTCAATCTCTGACATATGCATAAACTCTTCTCTCTCTCGATGATCGAGACTGAAGTGTGAGATCAATATATGTTCTACGGGACGAACAAACACACCTCTAAAACAACAGGTGCGTCGCTCCCGCGAAAGGGTCTAGTTAACAATTAGACTGAAAATACGTTCAATTATACCATGAAAGGTATACTTAACTATGAGTTAAAGTTACTCTAGTTTAACATGTCTTTTCGTATCTAATCGTTTCATGTGGACGACCTAGTAAAGGTTATCCAAGGTAATGTCTTTCTTATTAAAGGTCTTGTCCTTAATTACAAGGCAAGTACTTAGGAGATATCTCCCGAAAAATGACTTTAGGCCTCTTCACGATTTATACTTAACCAGCTCATATCTTCATTTTCAAGTATATCATGCCATATTTATGTTTATATTCAATTTTTAACAATAAGGTGGCATCACAATAGATAAATAAGGACAAAAATAAAAAATTAGGTGCGAGGGCTATGGCATCCTATGAGCATAAGTCCATAGCCCAATGAGCACTTGTAAAATGGAATAAAATAGACTTGGGACCATGTAAATAAAATAATATAAGAAGGCCCAAATTCTTAGTTGTTAAGTTTAAATTAGTATTCAAAGTCAAATTGGTGGTCAGTAGAGTGTGCTTCTTTGTGCACCATAGATTTTAGTTGTGTTTTTTTTGAAGGGCTAGAATTTCAATCCTTGCTTTCATGAAGTAGCCAATAGAAGCACATGCGCATGGGCCTCATCAAGAATAGAAAAGCACCTCTTGTACTCCGTTTTCATGCTTAATAGAGAGGAGGAGACTCTACCAATTTGGAAATTGAAGTATCCTCATGTGCTTGCTTCCTATTTTCTAATGATTTTTATTGTGAATGTTGTTATTTAGTTAACCTCTTTTCCATTTGCTTACAGACGAGTCTGCAAGAGTTCGCAAGCCATTTAAGAGGCCCTGTGAAAGTTTCAAAAATCTTGAACGAGCCAATTTCGGCCAGAACCCTCGCAAACTCTAAAATTTTGAGTTTCTATTGCAACTAATTTCTGCCACTCCAAGTGCAAAGAAAATTGAAAAAATCTCACAATTTGTGAACTCTCATAAGTAACCTTCGCATGATGGTCCATTGAATTCAGAAGATCATTTTTTTATCTAAGACCAAGTTTGTGAAAGTTAAAATGAAGAATTGATGATTTATAAGCAAAAAAGTGATCAAAAACCTGCTCAAACATTGATAACTTCTAGATGTGCGAGAGTTAACCTTTGCCACTTCATCCCAAGCAATATTTATCCTAGAAATAGTTGCAGTTAAGAGGACAAGAGTTAGTTCCTAATGGATATCAAGATATTAGGTTTTTCGACTGCAAAACAATACAAAGAACTCCTTGCAAGGCCAACCCTCGCCTAAGAAACCTTCAAAAATATAATCAGTGGGTAGATCTGCCTCATATCCATCTACAATGAATATTTTAGGCCAATCAGAACAAGGATAAGAGAGATATCAAGGAAAAACTGTAAAAAATAGGCTAAATTTACACCATTAGCCAGTTCTCAACCGATTTGATCCCCACATATCTAGGTTGCATTCTTCGCATCCATCAAGATCCAGTATCCTTGGACTTCTCCGATGAATGAATATGAGGTCAGGATGATTATTGCCAAGAAAAATCAGAAACCAAGCACCAAACTTCCTCAGAGTTGCAGTTGCACCAGTTGAAGTTGAAGCAGGACCAACTATGATGGACCCTATGGATCAACCCGTACCTATTGTATCTTTGCAAGAAATCTAGAGGGCACCTCATCTCGAGATGCCAAAATATGATGGGTCCACAAACCCCATTAGATTTCTCCATATCTACGAGCAAGCATGCCAGATTTACGAGGAGCAGACACCTAAAGAGGAATTGAAGGTGTTCCCCATGTCCTTAGTAGCTACAGTCCAAGATTGGTTTTTCAACCAATCGACTGAAGAAAAAACCATATGGAAAGGGGTTAAAGCGGCCTTAATTATTTGCTTAAACCAAGAAAGTTCTTGGACCCATTTTTTCTACTGAGCAAGATCAAGATGGGTAAATGAGAAAAGGTCTGGGTGCACGAGCCTAATACTGAGCACCTAGCTCATTTGGAGAAAGTGTTGATTCAATGTTGCAAGTACCAATTATCCTTGAACCTAGAAAAGTTTCAATGTTGGTTGACACACGACCTCATCTTAGGCCATATCGTATCAAGACACAGAATCACCACTGGTCTTTCCAAGATAAGGGTCATTGTTATTCTGCCACCACCAGGGACGATTCTAGAGGTCTACGTCTTCATGGGCAATGCTAACTATTAGCCGATCACTTGACAGAAAGCTCCCTAAGTGGTTTGAGAGATTGTTGGATAGCCGCAACATGGATGACTTTCCAGGATCATCTAGCCAAGGAGAGCTACAAAGATCAACAAGAGGGAAGACACAACCTGAAAGGTATGAAGCAAATTATGCTCTCTTATCTAGCATTATTCAAAGCAAAGAACCTTTGACTTATGTTGAAGCGAAGGATGATGACATCTGGGTCAAGGCCATGGGAGAGGAGATAGATTCAATTGCTAAGCATAGCACATGGGACTTAGTGGAACCACCAGTTGGCAAGAAACCCATTGGTTGTAAATGGGTATATAGGACTAAGTACCATGCAGATGGAAGTATAGCAAAGCACAAAGCAAGATTGGTGATCAAAGGGTATGCACAAAGTAAAGGGATCGACTATGAGGAGACCTTTGCGCCAATATGTAAGTGGAATACTTTACGTCTCCTTGCTTTAGCTTCACATTTTGGTTGGCCTTTGCATTAGATGGATGTGAAATCTGCTTTTCTAAATGGTGAGTTAGAAGAAGAGGTGTTCATGGATCAACTTGAAGGCTTTTTAACGAAAGGACAAGAGAATAAGTTATGTCGCTTGAAGAAAACACTTTGTGGTTCTCAAACAAGCACCACGTGCATGGTACAGCAAGATTGATGCCTACTTTCGTTCTAAGGGAATGGTGAGAACACATTCTGATCCGAATCTTTATGTCTTATGCTTTGATGATATGGTTGCTTTGATTGCTATTTATGTTGCTGACTTGATTATCACGAGAAATAATCAAGAGATGATAGACATGATCAAGAAAGACCTCATGGAACAATTCGAGATGACAAATCTCCGCCTAATGCATTATTGCCTTGGAGTGGAGGTGTGGCAAAAAGGACATGAAGTGGGTCTAACATAGGTGAAGTATGTCAGATAGTTACTGCATAGTATCAGGTTGCATGATTGCAAGCCAGTGAACACTCCTATTGAACCAGGTAAGAAGCTTTTTAAGCTTGATGAGTCACAACCATTTTGCTACACTGTATAGGCAGTTAGTAGGGAGCTTGATTTACCTTACCACGACTAGACCATATATATGCTATGCTGTTGGTATTGTAAGTCAGTTTATGGTAGCACCTACGAAAATGCATTGGAAGGCAACTAAGTTGTGGCTATGTGGATGCCGATTGGGGAGGTGACTATGACGATCGCAGATCCACCACAGGGTATGTATTCTAGCTTTGTGGTAGTTGCTTTTTTTGGTCTAGTAAAAAGCAAAGTACAATTGTTTTATCCACCACAAAAGTAGAGTATAAGGCAATGTGTAGTACAACACATGAAGCTGTATGGTTGAGACAAATCTTGGATGAAATTGGCATGAAACAGGAAAATTCAACAACTATACATAGCGACAGTCAGAGTGGCATTTAGTCAGCAAAGAATCTAGTGTTCCATATGAGAACCAAACACATTGAGACTTAGTATCACTTTATACGTGAGAGACTGCTGAGTCATGAAATTCATGTTGTTCATTGTAGTACAGAAGAACAACTAGCTAATATTTTCACTAAGCCACTTGTTAGAGAAAAGTTTGATAACTTTAGATCAAAGCTTTATGTACTTAAAGTTTGTTGACTTTAAAGCTATGTATATGACTGTATAAAAAGTAGACTCTACTTTAAGGGAGACTTAGAATTAAAGTAGAATCACTGTGTTACTGTACTGTGGGTCCTATCAGTAGATAAGAATCAGTTGGCCTCGCCACGAGGCGAGTTGACGGGACACTCATCCCGTCAACGACAACCTGGGTCATGCATGGGTTGCCTGAGTGAAGAACTATATGTACAGTGTATTTTCATGTTGAGAAATACAGTTGCTATGTGAGCTTGTTGTGGAGAGTGTTTTCTGTCTATGTTACTATGTAGCATGATCTATGTTCTTGTTTGAAGCAAATTATAAGTGAAACCACCCAGATTATATCATTGTCACATGAGGGCATGGATGGTGGTCATTTTGCATCTGACATTATAGTTTTCAAAATTCTACAATCAGGATGCTAGTGGCCAACAATTTACAAGAATATGGAAGAATACTGAAGGAAATGTGATGTATGCCAACGAGCCAAGAGGCTTACTAGGCTTAATTATGATTTGTTACATCCATTCATGGCTTAGACACCATTTGAGAAGTGGGAATTGGACTGTATTAGTCCCATCCATCCAGCAGCAAAAAGCTCTCAAGCCTGATATTATCATGGCTACAAATTATCTAACCGAATGGGTAGAAGCTAGGGTAGTAATCACAGAAGCCATTTTGTCAATGAAACCGTCAAGGTTCTATTGAAATAATTCTTCGTGATCCATCAATTCAGCACACCATATTATCCTCGTGGTAATGGGCAAGCTTAATCATCCAATAAGATCTTGTGTAGCATCATCACAAAAATAGTCGAAGCTAGTAGATCTGATTGGGAGCATAAGCTACATGCTGCCCTGCGGGCATTCAAGATAGCAGATAAGGGTAGCACTGATCAGACACCATTCCAATTGGTTTATGTCAAGATGAGGTAATGCTAGTAGAGTTTTTGGTACCATCACTAAGGGTTTGAGGCCAAATCTCTACAACTATGCCATGAAGCACTCCATAAACTTTGTGAGACCTGCTTATTGGTTGTGCATACACTGGCAGCTGAGAAAGCATGTCGCAAGGCATGATCGTTGGTTAAATAAGAAGGATCTTCGTTCTAGAGATCTGGTCCTAATGTATAAGACCAAGTCGATCAAGAGAAAATTGAAGTTCACAGACGAAGGTTCGTACCGTATCAAGGAAATTCTCACTCATGGAGTTGTGAATCTTCAATATCTAGATTCGTGAAATTTAGATTTCTTAGAACCAAATAATCATCTCTATTTGATAGTTGATTATTGAGATGTAGTATTTCTATCACCTAGGGTAAGATATTTTATGATTTTGGAGAAAGTGCAGGCTGTAATATAATTGAATACTCATTACTGACTTTTTCAAATCTTTGATATCTTATACATTATCTCCTGAGGACCTTTTTAAGGGAAATTGGAGATTTTTAAAAAAAGGGGGAGATGAAGATATAGGAATAAGACTTTCATGGGATCAGCCAGTTGCATAGATTTCTTTTGTATGTGTGCAAAGGTTGAACTATCCTAGTAAAATAGAGGAACTCTCTAGGGATTGTTGCGTATAATCTAGAACTAGAGTAGTTTTGGGGGTACTGAGCTGTGAATTATTCATAATTATGGATAGTAGTGGTAAAAATTAAATCTAAGTTCCGCTGATTGGTTATACCAAGTACCATTTTGTTATGGATTGGATCAAGTGGGAATAAAGCTTTAATATTAACCTTATATCCAAAGATGTATGTATAGGTCAACCTAATCTTGGTTTAAATACTAAGATCTGATGTGGTTGATTGAGTGAAGAAATTTTTGTTATTAAAAGTTTGATGGTTGGAAAATTTGAATTTGTGGAATTATTCACTTCAGAGATTTTCCAAATATGTTATTTACTCATGATCAATAGAGTTCTTTTGTAGCTGAGTTGCAAGATTCTTAGTGAGTTATGTGAGTAGCATGTGCGAATTATGGAAGAATCTACAAGTTTATAGCCTATATTTATGTATAGGAACATAGTTGGATATGTTGGTTATGTACATCGTAATCTTGTGAATCTACTATGTGTTCCCTATGTACCGAGTTTAAATCATATACTTAAACTAGTCAAAGAGCATAAACATATGAACAAGTAATGTCCAGAACAGTTACTTGCAAGCTAATGACTCTTTATATGGAAAAGGTAATTCATTAACTTAGTGATGGTTTGGATGAGATTCTACGTGTGGTGTTGTTTTGGGATATATGAATTCGGCACCTAGACATTTGAGATTTCTGAATCATTTGCAATTGACTTGAGTAGTTCGATTACTCTTGGTTAAAAGTTAATTGGTTGAATAAGCAGTGTGAAGAGAATTTAGCAGAAACTATTTGCTTTGTTCTATATTGCTTCTAAGACACATGATTTGTGAGTCATCATGATTCATCAGTAAAAGTTGTGTGTACAGAATATAGGAATTTCTTGGTATAGAATATTTATCAAATGAGAAATAGACTCTAAGTTGTTGACTGTATCCCAATGAGCTCATATTGGATGACATAGTTTAACAAATATCAAGGATAACCACTGAGTTGGGTTGGAATTCAGCAAAACTTTGTAATCTCTAGAAGTTGTTCTAGGTGATTGTATGAAGTTTATGTAGTTGAAGACAATTGTTAAAATGGTTTTGGTATGTCTTCTGTTTTTAATTACCTGAATGATCACAGAGTTTGGATAACTCATAATCTTGTTAAGATTCAAGTTGGAAGAATATTCTTGAAATCCAGTAATTTTCTTTGGGGGGAAAGATTTTAGAATAATTCTTATGTGTACTGGTATCAGCCTGTATTTCCAGTTAATTAGGAGACAGACAAATCTATCGAGATTGAATGGTTGTATTAAGGGTTTTCTGATTTGTAAATTATGAGATACCCAATTGGGATCCAGATTAAACCTCAAAATTTCACAAAATACCCCAACATTAAAACCAATGAATTTATTCGTTAGTATTACCATTGTTGTAATTACTAACCACTGGTCTACAAATCACTCTCGCACAAAAAATTCCGTTTAGAATCACTGATGTCCCATACCATCAACCTTCCCTCCAAGAATTCCTTCTATTCACGAGAAAATCAAAGAGATTATCTGGCTATCCTATATCCAAATATAGGATTCAATCTCCATCCAATTCCAGAGAATACTTCAAATACAATCAAATTCTCTCAATGCTCCTTAAATAATTAACTATAGATGATAATACCATCTAAGAATACCACTAGTCATTGACCCGGGTATGGACAAAAAATATCGTTCATATATATTGTGGAAATAACCCAAGTGTATTCATGTTTTAAAAGAAACATTTTGAATTCAAAATATCTGAAGTAATACAATAATAGATATTCGTCGATATCTATATTTGAATCGGCACAAGGAATTTCATTCTTACTAGAAGATCTTTAACTGCCTGAACCGATATTCCAGTTATCTTAAAAATCCATATGTATTACTTATATCACATAGGCACATATCTATTCCACCAAACACTGGAGAACCAATTAATTTTGTTCACGATGGATAACAATAATCCATTTATGAAATTATGATTCAACAAGAAGGACCACACATGGTTTATAGTCACATTATGCAACCCTTCCGGTTAGTCCAAGATTCCCAAATCCCTCCCATCTGAGAGTTCCAACTCTTAGGAATAAGGTTCTATCATGTACTAACGGTACAATTGCGATCCATGTGTCAATACTCACTTCTCATATCACAATTTCCATTCAAAATTAGGGTCATACTCATGGTCCTATAGATATTCGATATGAATTCTAATTAACGAATTCAACAATCGGCATTATGCAATTTTCCCACAAGGATTTTCGGAAATCCAAATTACATAAGACAAGCACATTCACTAATTCCGATGTCACTTTCTTTCCCCCCTAGTTCCCTGAAAACTTTCATCCAATTAAGGTAAAGATAACTCACATAGACAAATAGCAAATGACAGACATGTGTCAGATTTTCCTTTCCATTGACTAGCTTTAGCATTACTTTAATAAATTCTAACGGTTTAGAATCTCTAATGAAAGTACATGAATGGGAAAATCCACAACATGGATTACGGTAACCCTATAACTGTATTTAGCATCCAATCAATACTGCATAAAGAGTTTCACCACCCATTCATCCTAAAAGTTCCTTCATTAGCAAAAAACCGAACTTATGGTCAACAAGTACCTTGCTACAAGCTTATGTAATGACCGAGGCCAATTTGAACACAATCGAACCATCCATAGGTGTATTACCAATAGAAAAGGAAAAAAATAAACAAGAGCACAATTTAACTCAATTCACTGGAAGTAACCTACTCCAGAGTTAAATCAATAGAAAGCACGGTACTAGAAATTACAAAATTCCTACTACCAATCACCAGCTTGGAAAAATTTCGGGAAAAAACTAATAATTTGTCGTCAATCCTAAATCCATGAACCTAGTTCACAAGCTCTCCGTTAGGATAGCAAAATTATTCATTCGATCAATTTTCCGGTCAAGGTATGGAGAATTCCATTCTCAAATGTCGGTTTAGGTAGATTTTTCGAAAATCACCAATTTAAGCGACGACAACTTTACACTTAAATATATCTAAACTGAATTCCATAAAATCCTGGGCTAACCCATCATAGCATTAGTTAGCCATGAAACTCGCATCTAGTTTAGTTATCAAGTGCATGCAGGTCAAAAGCACATCTTTCAAAAGGTCTCAACCATGCATCGGAAAAAGAATAGGAAAAGCAAATTTTAAAAACCCCTAATTAGGTTTTGAAAGACAAAACCTAAACATGGTTAAGAACCTCTCCACGGCTGCTTCAGCCAAAAGCCACAGATTTCTCCATTCAAGCCTCCCCTCCAAGACCCTCGCTCGCACCTTCAATAGGTGAAAAACAGGGAGCCATCATCGTGTCAATTCTGTCCCAAGACGTGTAACAGGTCTCAGCTGCAATAAGGAGTTCAAGGGATTCAACAGCTGATACAACTTTTTCTCACAGGAATCCGCTCAGTCCATAGCAGTTCTGTGCAGGTCATCAGATCGAATGAACAATGGCAAATCAGGGTTTTTTCCACGCGTTCCCTCCAGAGCAGCCATCGCTGGGGAAAAAAACCACTATCTGCCTCTGCAGCTGCTCGCGCATCCACCTGCCCGTGTACTCATCATCAAACTACTTTTCAGACACCCAGAAAAGGTGAGTAAGCACGCCTCTGAACTGCTGGAATTCAATTGTAGATGCACGTCTTCTGATCCTCAGAACTGAAACTCATTCTTGCATCAATTCCACGAGGCAGTGATTGAAAAGACCAGCGACGAATACTAGCAGAATATAGGCAGGTTCCAAAGACTTATCGGATAGATCAGCGCTCTGTACAAAAGTGCGAGTTTGAACAAGCAATAACCAGGGTTCTGGAGCTTCCATCACTAGAGGTAACCTTATGAGCAAATCACTGGCATGCACTAGTATTTCTGACCTGTAAATCCACTGTCCATGCTTCCCTCGCTACCTCCGGATGAATTCACAGCAAAGCAGGGATTCAACTGAATAACTTGCAGGGAACAAACATTCCCTCAACTCAAAGAGTCTGGCTCTCCCTCCTCTCACTGTTGATTCATAGATAAAGTTAGAAAATTGACATAATTGCAATTCCATTCTAAAGTTCTAAGTTCGCATGATTCATAAGAAGACCAGTTTTTACATAAACTATCCTTCTCAACTTCAACAACTAGTTTCATGAAAGAGCATCACTAAAAGTTTATTCCATCCGGACAAATTGATCCCAATCAATCCGTTAATAAACCCAATTAGTCATGCATGAAACCAATTCCTAAAGAACTTTGTGGAACTATCTAATCCAGTATGAAATCCAAGCATCAAGATACATGATTTGTTCCACAACCAACAGGAGTTCTCAAAAAAACAGGAAATTGGTAATGAATCAAACACTAATTAAAAGCAATATTCACAAAAGATCAAACTAGTGGGAACTACCACCACTTTTGCCGAACATGCATCACTCAAGAATTAGTGAATCCAAACCCGATTCCCCTTGAGAAATTAGCACTCCAAACCGGGACGTAAATCCAAGTGCTTTCACTTTCCAACCCGCGGTAGAGCTTGCCTCCATTCTGATCCAAGACCGCATCTTAGCCAAAGCTCTGATACTAATGTAAAGACCACTAGGGAAAACCCCTAAGATGAGAATGGGAGAACACAACATGAGACATGTAGGAGCAAAACCTCCCAATCAATCTTGGATCTAGCCCTCGAGCCATGCCCTTTGAAGGCTAGAGGATAAAAGATCAATTGGTAACCTGAACCAAAGTTGTCGACGGGAGAATCCCTACTCCAATATATAGAGAGAGTAGATTCATGTACATGAACCCATTATATCCCCATGCAGTCCAACTATAAATTGGTCATAGCTCTTCATGCAGTCCTCATGCCTATATTCGTCACATGTACATACACTACTCCATATGTCTCAATTAGTGTCTGGGTCCTCTCAAGGTTATTAGTCACAAACAGGCCTTGACACAGAATTAAATCTCAGTGTGACCAATAATCTCGAACACCAGAGGGCCGGGCTACCATATTAGGACTATTCCATGTCCTTAGTTGAATATGGTCATAACAATCACCATAATCTTGTTCATCTTCAAAAAAAGTAAAATTTCTTTGCTTTCTCTTCCTTTTAAGACATTCACTTGCAAAGTGACCTCTAACTCCACAATAAAAGCACTTCAACTTTGACTTGTCCTTTTTAACCTCAAAGGAAGATATCTCACCTTGATTCAAGCATTTCTCCTTGAATCCCTTGCCTTTGTCCTTATCTCATTCAACTTAATCAAGGAACCCATACTCACCTTCCAAGTTGAACAATTGCTTGAGGTAAGCCTATCATTGCTCAACATGAAATCACCATTTGTTGCCATGTTGCAACAATTGATCAAACTTCTTCAACCTATTCCAATGCACTTAGCACTCACTTGAATCTTCAACAAACGAAATCACAAGGATTTGGAACTACACAAAATGTCTCTTTTTCTCACAACTAGTCAACAAGCACATAGAATGTGAAAAAACTTACATGATCTCCACAATAGAATGAATCTTGAACCTTAAAATATCTTTAAAACACTCTTGAAAAGGTTAAGATTCTTTGCCACAAAAGATTCTATTCAAAATTGGAAAATTCATGAACATTAAAAATGTTGAAAGAATCAAAATCAGTATGCAAAATTGATCTAGATTCTAGAAGAATGAACTTTTCTCCAACATATAGAACTTTTCTATTAATGATCCAACCACAAGGAATAAAAATTAGCTACGGATGTTGTACTAAGTTACTGTCATACAGATAGTATGTTGGCTGATATCTTGACAAAACCATTGTCTAGAGATAAACATTCTACTTTAGTAAATATGATAAATCTCAATTTTAATTGTAGTAGTAAGCTTAAGGGGGAGTGTTGGAGTTTAATCTTTCTGCTACTCATCCTTATTGCCCTCCTCCTCACTTATAAAATTCATTCTCTCAGGAAAGTCTGCATCTTTGAGTTGTTTGTCGCAACAGTCTGCATTTTTACTCGCAAACTTCAATATGCGAAAAAGGTGAAAAACAAGGTCGTCTACTCAACTTTCGGGCCATTCAGGACATAAAAGGAAATGCGACATTTTTTCGAAGAATGCAAAAAATGCGACACTGCATATTTGCACGGGGTTTCAAGTACAAACTGTCTACATCTTCACGCTCCAATAATAACTGATCTAATTGATCAGTTAATCAGGTGTTAACGATCTTGTAATTGTAAAGTTAGAAGAATACAAGATCATCCGGCAGCTATACATAAGTAAATGAGCGACAATTAATACAGAGGTTGAGAGATACTTGAGCACTCCATATGTAGTTCATACATAACCAAAAGAGATTAATAACAACCAAAATTGGTTTCACAGTATCCGACTCCTCAAAGTTGGAGAATATATATATATATATATATATATATAGAGAAAAAGTATCACTACAGGAGTTCTTGAGTACAAAAGGGCTTTTTCAAAAGATACTTTTATTTATTTTTCTCTGATTTTTGCTTTCACTTGGACCAATCAAAAGACCCAAAAATGAAATCTACGTAACATAGCTCATCGGGACTAGCAAATTGGCTTGTAATTTTTGAATTTTTTAAATTGTCGTCGGACAGCTCTTGCGTATATGATTGGTTGGCTTGCGTTGCCCGTAGAGTACATCGCTGCCTCGAATCAACTTCTTCAAGTTAAACTACTAACCTGGAATGGTTACAAACTAGACCACAGTTCCAAACTAGTCTATAATAGTAACAACATTGGTTGGATATTGTGATCACAGTAATCTTGCATAGTTACAGTTAGTGGCAAAGTTTGAATTTTATGAGTGTGTGTGTGTGTGTGTGTGTGAGAGAGAGAGAGAGAGAGAGAGAGAGAGAGAGAGAGAGAGAGAGAGAGAGAGAGAGAGAGAGAGAGAGAGAGAGAGAGAGAGAGAGAGAGAGAGAGAGAGAGAGAGAGAGAGAGAGAGAAAACATGGCATCAAGGAGATCGAGATCCACAATAGATTATGTCATTCTTCACAATGAGAAAGACGTAGCAAGAAATTGGATCCAAAAAAAATTGTCAAAAACACATAGGTATTAATGCATCCATCATCAAAAGGAGCATTTAGAAAGAGAAAACGATCCAAGTTATGTTTCAGGTCCTACTGGAAAGCTAGGATTCTTGAATTTAGAGCATCACCAGGTGGACAATCCATTTGAGAGGTGTTAGTTCAACATGTTTATATGCATTCCGAGTTGAGTATTCAATCCGTCAATCCAAATGATCATAAAAAATACAATTGTAAGTATTTGAATCATTGCGGTCTTATTTTTATGCAACTAAATTCAACTCTATTCTTTTATGCAAAGTTACTTTTATTTAGCGAATTGAATTTGGATATCTATTTTATCATGCAGATTTATATCCATCAAATATAAAGGAATGGGAGCCCACACAATCACTTGTAGATATATTGGATGTCATACATTCAGATATAAGAAAATTGCAGTACAAAGGCCGATCTTCAAAAGAACTTGCCGATAGTGGAATCTATTTTTATGATCAAAAATCATTTTACATTCCAGATACGCATGGAATATTTGGAAACCTTGAGGCCCTTCCACTTCCAAGCTTGGATAATAAAGAATGGATTACTCTTGACAACATTTTTTCATAATCATTTCGATGCAAGCTCTTTATTTGTGAAGAATTCTATGAAAATAAGTACTGGGTCCAAAAATGTCCGATTAAGTTGGTTTATTTCTTTGAATATATTTGTTAATTTTTTTTTATTGCAAATGTGCATAGAACAGCAACATTATTTGTTTGTAAGGATTTGTCAGATGATACATTGTCAGAACTTATAGACGAAGGTTGGGACCATAAATCAAATGGAGAAATAGATTGCCGAATAAAAAAAGACTCTATTTGCTTTCGGTATCAAATTGAAAGACAAACATTGAGTCTTACTTTTAACTATCAAAGATGGAAATTGAGTGGTACAACATGGATACCATTAGATCAAGACATGGAACAAGATGGACAAAGTAATAGAAAGCAAATTGACATTACGTACAATGATGAACTCATTTCTATTGTTGAAGTTGAAGAAGACTAGAGCCTTCACTATATCCAAACAGGACTTGTCTTATTACAATACGAGCTTCTTGAATACTTTAGGTTCATTGTTCATGAGAAACTGGTAAGATTTTTAATATTTAATTCTATTTGATGCAATAATTTGTTAGCAATACAAAGTTATGTTTTATGCAGTATTTAATAAAATATTTTTTCTTTTGCAGATACGAAAAAGACAAGAACAATTTTCAAAATGCGAAGATCTAGGTACGATGATCAAGGTGATAGAAGAGCCATGATATGCAAAAGCAAGAACACGAGATCGTGAAAATAAATGTATTGTGTTAAAGCTTTTTATATCAATAAAAATGAGCCCGAACATTGGGCTTTTTTTTCTACAAACTATGTTTCATTCTGAAAATTTGACTACTTTTCCTTATGGCCGTGCTGACTTCCTCTCTTTCTTTGGTCTGTGCTCCATCGGCTTGATCTCTTCTTTAACAGTACATATATCATTATAAAATGCAACACCTTTGTGATCCATAATAGGCACATCAGGAGAAAGGGCTCCTAATTTTGACCTTGCTTCTAAATTAGCCTTATCATTTTTAGGATCACATATTACTGCCTTTGTAGGGATGAGTTGATTAAATCTTGTCTGAATTTATACACATCATTTAATGTGTAAAGACCAAGCGAGAACTACAAACACACACAAAATTGAGTTGAGAAATACAGCCGCATTCATAATAAAAAATACATAAAATAAAAAACAAGTAGGATCATGATGCTCACTTGCTTGATATCGACCGTGTCTTGTTGAAAATTATATCACTCAAAAAATATCTTTGCATTATAGAGCGTAAACCACCCGCAACTAAATGCATCTTGTTGTTGGAGAGTTTGTAAATAAAAAACAAACATAAGGTCTATCCAAATGAAATTCTGAATACATTTTCATATAAGATCTATCTAAATAAAATTCTAAATACATTCATCACTTATGTTGATACCTTGATTGGTATTATTCTTGGTTTAGCCACAGATGTGGCTGAAGTTGGCAATACTTCAAGAATCATAAGAAGTTGTTTATCAAAACTTCTGTGGCTATTTTTCACAAGAAGTCAATTTAATGCATACAGGTTTTACCACCCCATCCAAAATAGTGGCCATGGAAATTAGGCTGCAAAACAAATTTCATTTTTATTAATCAGTTTTTTGACATCTTACCAAAGTAAAACTAGTAGTACAGCAAATAAGACTCAATATTATACTTGGATGCATAAGGAACCATGAATAATTTTGCAGTTGAACTGCATTGTATAAAAATCCTCTTCAAAAGTTTCAATGCTTCATCATTGTGCATTAGATTTTGTTCCACGGAAAGATTAGTGACAACAAAAATTTCTTTTTTGGAATATTGACTAATGGCGTATTGCAGTAACACCAGCCCACCATCAATTATAACATCTGTTACATATTCTCTTTTCTTCTTAAAAATAATAACAATCAAAATCATGAAATCGTAATATATAATCAATCTCTGGAATAGTTAGAGAAAAGTAAGCATTGATTCCATCAATTTTCTCACTAATAAGTTTCTCGTATTCATTATAGTAATCAGATTCAAAAAATTCTTGAGTAGGATCATAAGGAGTACGTACAAGAACATTCAATTTATTTACGGTATTCTCAAGCATTTTTGATACATCATGATCAGAAATTAGTGAAAATACGGTATCGAAAGTCTTTATTGAAACCTCTTCTAAAATGTGTTCCTCTGCATCGGTACTTGACTCGCTATCAGATTTAAGAGTTTCATTATTATTAGTATTATGGTTCTTTACCATTTTAATACGTATTCCCTTCCTTGTGAATTCCTCATGGTCTTGGGATTGCTTCTGTTAAATTCACACGTGTGGACTGACTACAACATGTACTTGTGATCTCCTAAGGTGTGTAGATGCACCAAGATCAAGACTAGATTGAGATTCAAGATCTATCTTTGATTCTATGGCAAAAACACACTGCTACATGCATTCAATCACTTCCAACTCTCACTCACATGTGTGGGAAGTATCCAAAAATTATTCTAAGTAAAAACAAGCTGCTCTCCTTGGGTAGAGAGAGAAAATTATCATGAGCTCTCGGGTAGAGAGAGAAAGCTAGGAAATCACTTACACTCAAAATCCACTCAATCTCTAAATCAATTAGATCCAAATGATAAGTACAATGATACTAGTAGATCCACAAGCTACCACAATGCTTAAATATGATTGGACCACACTTTTGCCACCTCTTAATCCTATTGGACCATTGATCCATTCACCTCTAAATTCTATTGGACCATTTTCAAGTAAATCTCAAATTCTGTTGGACCCCTCAAGGTTCCACCTCTAAATCCTATTGGACCTCTTAAATTTCATCAAACAAAAGTATTACACTTGTCTACACTCTAATTGGCATGAGTTTAGCCTCTTACTCTATTTTGGCTGAATAGTGGCATTACAAGTGGCAACTAATAATTTGCCATCTATGCCAAATTTGGTCCTATCAACATCCTACACCTAGATGCTTGATATAAAAAACATAAGACCCCTATATCTAACATAGATAATCATTTTCAATTCTTCACACTCCTAAAAAATTATCTATGAAGATTTAAGTATTGATCTTGATATAACTCCAAGATTGATCTATGCTTGATGAAAGCACTTTTGCTCAAAGGCTTGGTGAGTAGATCGGCAATACAAGAGGACGAGTTGACATGCTCCAAATAGATTTTTCCTCCAATAAGCTTTTCTCTCACAAAATGGTGTGCCACTTCTATATGTTTGCTTCTTGCATGAAATATGGGATTATTGGCAAGAGCTTGGGCCGAGATATTATCACACTTGATCATTGGTAGATCATCTTCCTTGATGCACTTTAGCTCCAATAATAATCTCTTGATCCAAAGCACCTCTTTGGTGGTTGTAGTGAGTGCTTTGTACTCGGTCTCACATGAAGAGAGAGATATAGTATCCTGCTTTTTGGAAAGCCAAGATATTAGATTGCCTCTAAGAAAGAGAGTGTTTGCACTAATAGACTTTCGATCCATCTTGTCACTTGCAAAATCCGAATCCGAGTAGCTAACAATGGATAGATCTTCACTTTTATAAAGTAGACCATAATCACAAGATAAAGATACACATCTTAGAATCCTCTTGGCCATCTTCCAATGATGGATCTTCGGATCTTGCATAAATTGACTCAATTTGTGCACACAAAAACTTAAATCGGGCCTAGTAATTGTAAGCCAAATCAAGGAGCCTACAAGACTCCTAAAAAGTGTGATGTCCTTGAAGGATCTTTCATCACCTTTATAAGGATCTTTTACAATTTGCTCCATTGGAGTATCTATGCTCTTAGAATTTTCCATATGAAATTTTTTCAACATAGAGTGAGCATATCTAGATTGGCATATAAAAACATGATCTTCATAAAAATCAATCTCTAGGCCTAGGATGTAATGTATTTCTCCTAGAACTTGCAATTTAAACTCACATCCAAGTGCTGGCTTAGTTTCATCAACTAGCTTGATACAGCAAGAATAATGTCATCAACATAAATTAGAAGAATGACAATATTACTATCAACAAACTTTAGATACATGGAAGGATCATAGTCACTAAGAGTAGATCCTTGTGAGATAAGGAAAGAATTAAGTCCTGAATACCATGATTTTTGTGCTTGCTTGAGTCCATAAAGACTTTTGAAGAGCACGCACACTTTGAGCTCATCCTTGATGAATCCTTGAGATTGTTCCATATAGATCTCCTCCTCAAGATAGCCATTTAGAAAAGCATTGGATACATCTAATTGGAACACCTTCCACTTAAAGAAACAAGCAAGAGAAATAAGAATTCTTATTGTCACCATCTTTGCAACGGGTGCAAAGGTCTCCTCATAATCAAGGCCATGAATTTGACCAAATCATTTGGCACATAATCTTGCTTTATACTTGTTGATGGTGCCATCATGATTGTACTTGATCTGAAATACCCACTTGCAATCAATCACATGCTTGTTGGATGGAGGATCCACAAGCTCCCAGATATTGTTGGTGATCAATGCATCATACTCTTACTTCATGGCATCATACCACTCCTTGGTATTGAGTGCCTCTTGTACATTCTTTGGCTCTTCATGAGAGACACAAGAAATATAATTAGTGGAATCAAGATCCACTTGTTTGCCTTTGTCAACATATGAGCCTCTTAGGCTCGGATCTATCTCTCATGGATCTTCTTGGTGAGAAAATCTGAGGAGAGTCTTCTTCAATTTTCGACCCCATCACATCATAATTGTCTTCAAAATCAATAATAGGTGATGCATCCATAGACTTCTTGATCTCGGCCTCTTCAAAAGATGAATGTTGATCTTCATGAAAGACAACATCTCTACTTTCAATAACTTGAGAAGTAGAGAGTACAAAGGCCTTTTTGGTGGATGAGTATCCAACCATGGTCCCTTTGCATGCACTAGGATCTTCCTTCTTCCTTGTTTCCAAGGGAATATGGGCAAAGCATATGCATCCAAAAACTCTAAGGTGATCAACCTTAGGCCTCTTCAAATATAGGATTTCATATGGTGACTTCCCTCCAAGAGCTATATGTGAGAGCCTATTGCAAAGATAATTTGCACAAATTAATGGCTTCTCCACAAAAATCTTTGGGCAAAGATGCCTCAATTCTCATAGATTTTGCACATTCACATAGAGTTCTATTCTTTCTCTCGGCCACTCTATTTTGGGATGGAGAATAGGCACAAGAGAACTCTCTTTTGATGCCTTTAAGCTCACAAAAATCATGAAATTTATTGGAGATATATTCACCACCTCCATGACATCTAAGAGCTTTAATCTTGAATGAGAATTGTTTCTCTACATAAGCTTTGAAAATAAGGAAATGATCAAACACCATAGATTTACAAGAAAGAAAATATATCCAAGTGAATCTTGTGAAATCATCAATGAAAGTAACAAAACAAGTGGCTCATCCCTTGCTTATAGTTGATGAGAAAGGCACATCCGAGTGGATTAACTCCAAAGGATGCTTGCATGGCTTTTTGTGAGATTTAGCAATAGCACAAGCCTCACAAGGCTTGATCTTCTGGGAGAATGACTTTGGCAAGTTGATAGCTTTGGCCTCTTTGATCATAGAGAGCATGGATTTGTAGTTGGGATGTCCCAACCTCCTATGCCATAATTCCTCCATAGATTGTTCACAAGAGCAACATTACAAGCATTCACATATTCATTTGGATCTAGTTTATAGATGCCTCCAAATCTAGATCCTAATGCAAGTATCTCATCATTTTTCTTGATAGTGCAAGTATCAACATTGAATTTTACGTCAAGGCCATTATGAAGCAATTGGCCAACACTAATGAGATTCTTAGTAAGCTTAGGCACATAAAGAACTTTAGAAAGAGAAAGAACTTTAGAGGATGCAAGCTTTAAGGGAATGTTCCCTATGCCTTCAATAGGACATTCAAAATCATTTGCAGTGTATAAAATCATAAGGTGCAATAGAAGAGAAAGAGTTCTTGGAGCTACACATATGTGAAGAGGCTCCACTATCAATATACCATAAGCCATCCTTCTTGAAAGGAGTGGATGAGAAGCTAGAGACCATAAGAGATCCCTCTCCATCACTTGAAATAGTGTCTTCCTTCTCATTGGTGATGTTGGCTTGCTTGAGTTGATTCTTCTTCTTGAAGCAATTGGTGGCATAATGGCCTTTCTTGCCACAATAAAAGCACTTGATCTTCTTCTTCTTGAGCTTACTCATCTTTGTCTTTGGATTTGGCTTTGTCCTTGCTTGATGATTGTTGATATTGGTTCTTGCTCCTCCCTTTGTGCTTGTCCTTGGCAAAGAGGGCTTTGCCATCATTATGAGTGAGAGAAACCTTGTCCACCCTCAAGAGCTTATACTCTTGTCTTGATTCTTCAGAAATTACCACACTTTGGAGAGCCTCCAAACTTGGTAGCTCCTCCTTAATGGCATAGGATTGGACAATGTTATTAAATTCACTTCTCAAGCCATTGAGAATGACTTGGACTAGCTCATTTTGATTGATGGAATCACCAATGCAAGCAAGCTCTCTATGAATATCTTTTACTCTCAAAACATAACTAGATGCACTCTCATCACTCTTTTGGCTACTTTGGAAGATTTGATTTCTAAGAGTGAGAAGCCTAGAGGTGTTCTTAGCCTCATAGATAGTCTTGAGACAATCCCAAGCTTCTTTCGCTGTTGTACAAGTACCTATCTCCCTCAATATCTCATTAGAGACATTCATCTTAATGTAGTGAAGAGCCATCCTAGCTCTCTTTTTGTATTTTTGAACCTCTTGAAGAACTTGTGGTTCTTCTTCAAGGCCAAGAACTATGTCCATCACATCTTGAAGGATCAAGATGGATTCCATCCTCATCTTCCAAATTGAATAGTTTGAAGTGGACAATCTTTCACTTGGTTCCAACAAAGATGAACTCATTGAAGACATTTAAAGTGAAGAAAACTCAAATGATGAACAATAAATGTTGTTACACACTCTCAATAGGATACAATAATGAAGCGCTATCTTCTCCTATGAAAAATTCTTGCAACTATTTGTGAATCGATTCTCACTAGCTACTCAAATCTCTCTAAAACAAGATCTATTTCACATCAAATGATGGACAATAGACAAAGTTAGGATCATTTACTCTTAGCACTTGTGAAATACACTAAGTAACCAAATTTGACTCAAACTCAATGATATTGCATGAAACAAATTGACTATGATCTCAAAACAATGTCTAGATCACTTATAGATGAGATTGGTAACCATACAACTGTGAACAGAGATCAAACAAGCAATTTCTTGACCAAACCAAATGTGTCCACCTAGGTCTAGGTGCCCTACCTAACCCTCTTCCAAATCTTATAACTTTTTATTGGCTCAACCAAATAGAATGAAACTAATTGCATCAAAAACTAGACAAAAATAGCTTCAAAACGAACTATCAAGCAAGATAAAAGAATCAAGCATGAGAGAGAACTCTCAATCTGAAACTGGATGTTCCTCACACGTGTCTGAGCACCTGTATTTGTACAGTACTAGGTCAGACCCAATCAATTCTATATTGATATCTTTTGCTACAAAATTAGACAAGATAGCTAGGAAAATGGATCTTGACAATTTCTAGCTCAAGATTGATGAAAAGTGTGAAAAATTGTCAACTAGTAGTATTTTCCTAACTTGAGATTTTGTAGGCCTATGGCCAAATAAAAGTTAGAGATAGGTTCATACATGTATGTAGAGGCCCAAAGTATGTGTACACTACTTTTGAGGTCACATTAATTAGAGGAGGTCGAGTGTGGAGCTCTTCTATTGGCTCATAATTTGGTGCATTCCTATTTGACCAAATTTCTAGGTATATGGGTGAATCCTATTGGACCCCAATTTTAGCCTATCATAAGACAAGTGGCCAAGAGGCACTATGGCTGCTATAAATAGCCATCTCCACGAGTATGTACACATCTCATTTTCATTCTATTGAATGAATGTTATGCTCTTTGAAGGTCCATCTTCTTCTCTCTCACTTTTTTGTTCATATCTTGCATTCTAGCCACTAGAATTGTGATTTCTTTGTTGCTATGGCTTCACACGTGTGAAATGCAGGTTGTAGGCTCTGAAGTACGGACAGGGACAGCAAGTTTCTGTTTGTGGAAGCTTATGATCAGATTTTGATGTTTAGTTGATGTTTAGTATGCTTAACATCACAATTTCTATCATTTTTTCAATCTAGATGTGCATAACTTCCATGGCCAAGATCTTTATGAAACTTTAGCATCTTTTGGATCTGAGTTTTTCACATGGTATCAGAGCATTAGGCGGCCAAATGTGCAGGTTTTGCCAGATTTAGAAGAGATTTGTGGGCGAGTTTGCTTTTGTAGCATTCCAATCAAGTTTCTAGCTAAAAATCTTGTTGATTTATGTGTAGAAATTGGATCTTTGTGATCAAAACATCATTTGTATGCATTTCAATTGAAGTAGGGCGAATTCCCTCTGTACTTATCAGAATAAGGAGACAAAAATTGTTTTGGAAAGAGGGAGATGCAAGATCCAACAAGATCCTATTAGTTTTCCATTCTAGCATATAGTTTTTGATTCAATTTCTTGCTTCTTCATGTCAAAAACTTCAAAATTGATGTAACCCTCTGATTTTCAGTTTGCTGAATGATTCAAGAGTGTATTTCAATCTTAGGAGTGAGGGAAAAGCAAGTATATTGAGGTTTGGTCTTGGTTTGATCAAGAAATCATAAAACTAGTGGCTAAAATTAAGGAAAAAGTGAGGAAAAGAGAGAAAAAGTAAGGTTTTAGGTTCCAAATCTTTGTGATTTCTTCTTGTGTTTCATTTGTTGATTCAAGAGAGTGCTTAGTGCATTGGAACAGGTCAAAGATCAGAGATCAATCATTGCAACATGGCTACAAATGGAGGCTACATGTTGGAAAGCAATGATAGGCTTACCTCCCTCAACTATTCTACTTGGAAAGTAAGGATGGAGTCTTTGCTTGAGATGAATGAGTTGATGGATATTGTTGTAGGTGTGGAGGAGAGACCTTTGGCACCTCAAGAACAATTGAGGTATGACAAGAGGGCAAAGAAAGCCCTTCACATGATCAAGATGAATGTGACAAATGAGCTTATCAAAGAGGTTGGTAAGTGCACATCATCTAGTGAAGCTTGGGAAGCCTTGAAGAAGGTTTATGAATCCAAGTCTACTTCTAGAGTGTTGACTTTAAGAAGGCAAATCTTTTCTTGTATGCAAAAGAAGAGTGAGAATGGACATGCTTTTGTTTTGAGAGTTAAAGCATTGAATGATGAGTTAGCATGCATTAATGATGGCATAAATAATGAGGAGCTTGTTCAAGTGATTCTCAATGGCTTGTTGGATGATCATGCTAATCTTGTTCAAAGTTATGCTATCCAAAAATGTTTACCAAGTGTTGGAGACTTGCAAGAGGTCTTGTTGGCTGAAGAATTCAGGTTGCAAGCAAGAGTGGGAGCATCTTCTACATCTCAAGGAGGAGAAGAGGAGGCAATGTTCTCTAAAGGCAAGTTCAAGGGCAAAGGTAAAAGCAATTGGTCTAAAGGGCAAGACCAAGGTGAGCACTCTACTTTTGGCAAAAAGAAGGATAGATCTAAGCTAAAATGTTTCTATTGTGGAGTCAAAGGGCATTTTGCTAGTGATTGTTTTAAGAAAAAGAGGGATCAAGGGGAAAAGCAAACCAATCTAACTATTGATGAGGGTGGGGATGAGCTTCTTTCAAATGATGCTTTTGTTATGTCATCTTGCTTGTTGGCTAATCATGGAGACATTGATCCTTGGTGGATTGATAGTGGAGCCACTTCTCATATGACATATCATAAAGAGTATTTTTCATCTTTAATGGCATTTGATGGTGATAGGAAGGTAATCTATACCGCAAATGATGGTGAGTGTGCAATCAAGGGGATTGGCACAATTCCTATTTCACTTTCTACAAATAGGAATATAGAATTGAAAGATGTTTTGCTCATTCCATCCATTACCAAGAACTTACTTAGTGTAAGCCAAATGCTTGACAAAGGATTCAAAGTTGAGTTTGATGGTGATGCTTGCTTGATCAAAAAGGGGTGTAGTATCATTGCAAAAGGGAAAAGGCAAGGGAAATTGTTCAAGCTTGATGCATGTGTTGTTGCTAACCAAGTTGGATGCATGGCAAATGAACAAATGTCAATTCAAGAGGTATGGCATAAAAGGATGGGACATCTCAACTACAAGGCCTTGGAGGTAATAGCCAAAAAGGAGGTAGTAAGGGGACTTCCCAAGTCTCTTACTTGCTTGAATCATGTTTGTGAAGAATGTGCTTTGTCTAAATCACATAGATTGCCATATACTAGATCTATATCTAGATCTAAGATGCCTTTTTCTCTCTTGCATTCGGATATTCATGGTGTTACTACAATTAGCAATGGAGGTGCTAAGATGTATGTAACTTTCATTGATGATTTTAGTAGATTTTGTTGGGTTTATCTACTAAAGAGCAAGGATGAGGTGTTTGATGTGTTTGTCAAGTTCAAAGTTGCTATTGAGACTCAATTTACAACCAAAATCAAATGCTTGAGGAGCGACAATGGTGGTGAATACATTTCTAACAAATTCAAAGCCTTTTGCGATGAGCATGGGATCAAGAGGGAGTACACATGTCCAAGAACACCACAACAAAATGGAGTGGCCGAGAGGAAGAATAGAACCTTGTGTGAGAGTGCAAAGGCAATGAGATTGAATGCTAATCTTCCTAAACCTTTTTGGAGTGATGCTTTGTTGTGTGCAAATTTCCTATGCAATAGATGGCCAAGTGTTGTATTGGAAGGAAAAACCCCTTTTGAAGCTTTGTTTGGTACGAAGCCTAATGTCAAGTTTCTAAGAACTTTTGGATGCATTTGCTACTTCAACATTACTCTTGATGATAGAACTAAGGAGGATCCATCTTCAAGAAAGGGCATTTTTGTTGGTTATAGTGAAGTAAGCAAAGCATATAGGATTTATGTTCCTTCAATCAAGAAAGTGTTCACAAGTAGGGATGTCATTTTTGATGAAGGTAACATTCCAAAAGTTGTTTCAAGTGATGATGGTGTTGTTGCAACTAATGTGCTTGATGACAATGGAGTTGATGACACATTGGATGTGGATGTTGAAGAAGCCTCTTCAAGTCAAATTCCAAGGAGAACTCCAAGGCATAAAGTGAAACCCTCAAGGCTCACTTATGATGGCAAAGGTAAGCAAGTGGTGGATGGATCCAACTATGCTTTCCTAACTTCTTTTGATGTACCTTCATGTGTAGATGAAGCAAGGCAAGAAGAGGAATGGATCCAAGCAATGGATCTTGAGTTTGAAGCACTTATGAAGAACAACACATGGAGATTGGTGGAGCTTCCAAAGGGCAAAAGTGCAATTGGATGCAAATGGATCTTCAAGGTAAAGACAAATCAAGATGGATCTATCAACAAGTTGAAGGCAAGGTTGGTGGCTAAAGGTTATGCTCAAGAGCATGGCATTGACTATGAGGAAACCTTTGCACCCGTGGCAAAGATGGTGAGCATAAGAGTAATCATTTCCCTTGCAACTCTTTATGGATGGGATCTTTGGCAATTAGACATTTCTAATGCTTTCTTGAATGGTGATCTTGAAGAGGAAGTCTACATGGAGCAACCCGAGAGCTATGTTTCTCATAGCAAGCCTAATCATGTGTGTTTTCTACAAAAAAGTTTGTATGGTCTTAAGCAAGCACCAAGGAGTTGGTATGCTAGGCTTAACTCTTTTCTACTTTCTCAAAACTTCACTATGAGTGAGTATGATCATTCACTTTACTTTAGAATTAGTGCTAATGATGTTACAATCCTTCTAATTTATGTGGATGACATTATTTTAAGTGGAAAGCACTAAAAAAGGAATTTGAAGTGCATGATCTTGGTCTTTTGAGCTATATCTTAGGAATAGAAGTAATTAGAACTTCTCAAATCACTTTTATTTCACAAGAGAAGTATGCTATTTCTATTCTCAATAGATTTCATATGGTAGATGCAAATCCTATTGATACACCTATGGAATCACATGTAAAGCTAACTATAAGAGGTAATGAAAGATCCTTCGAGGACATTACTCTCTATAGGAAGCTAATAGGTTCTCTTATATATCTAACCATCACAAGACCTGATTTATCTTATTGTGTTGGTAGATTAAGCCAATTCATGCAAGATCCTAGCATAGAACATTGGAAACTAGGAAAGAGGATCTTGAGATACATCTCGGGAACAAAAGATTTTGGCATTGTTTATAGAGGCTCATCACCTAACTTATTTGGTTTTTCAGATTCAGATTTTGCAGGAGACCTTATGGATAGAAAATCCATAAATGCACATGCTATTTTCATAGGTGATGGAGCTATCTCATGGATGTCGAAGAAACAAGCAACTATATCACTTTCTTCTAGTGAGGCCGAGTACAAAGCTTTGACATCATGCACAAAGGAGATGGCGTGGATCAAGAGGATGATTATGGAGCTTCATTTGCTGGATTTTTCAGAGAGTCCAATCATCTTTTGTGACAACCTTTCAGCCCAAAGTCTAGCAAGCAATCCGGTTTTCCATGCAAGGAGCAAACATATCGAGGTGGCTTACCATTTTGTGAGAGAACAAGTGTTGGCAAAAGAGAGCAAGCTTGAACATGTCCCATCAAAGGAATGTGTGGCTGATATCTTTACCAAAGCATTGGGAAAGGACTTATTTTTCAAGCATAGAACAAGTCTTGGTGTACTTTCTAAATCTATGCTAAAACTAGTTGAAGAGGGAGTGTGAAAAATTGTCAACTAGTAGTATTTTCCTAACTTGAGATTTTGTAGGCCTATGGCCAAATAAAAGTTAGAGATAGGTTCATACATGTATGTAGAGGCCCAAAGTATGTGTACACTACTTTTGAGGTCACATTAATTAGAGGAGGTCGAGTGTGGAGCTCTTCTATTGGCTCATAATTTGGTGCATTCCTATTTGACCAAATTTCTAGGTATATGGGTGAATCCTATTGGACCCCAATTTTAGCCTATCATAAGACAAGTGGCCAAGAGGCACTATGGCTGCTATAAATAGCCATCTCCACGAGTATGTACACATCTCATTTTCATTCTATTGAATGAATGTTATGCTCTTTGAAGGTCCATCTTCTTCTCTCTCACTTTTTTGTTCATATCTTGCATTCTAGCCACTAGAATTGTGATTTCTTTGTTGCTATGGCTTCACACGTGTGAAATGCAGGTTGTAGGCTCTGAAGTACGGACAGGGACAGCAAGTTTCTGTTTGTGGAAGCTTATGATCAGATTTTGATGTTTAGTTGATGTTTAGTATGCTTAACATCACAATTTCTATCATTTTTTCAATCTAGATGTGCATAACTTCCATGGCCAAGATCTTTATGAAACTTTAGCATCTTTTGGATCTGAGTTTTTCACAAAAAGTTCTCACTTAAATGGATCAAAATGCATGGTAACCTTAGGTAGGCTCTGATACCATGTTAAATTCACATGTGTGGACTGACCACAACATGTACTTGTGATCTCCTAAGGTGTGTAGATGCACCAAGATCAAGACTAGATTGAGATTCAAGATCTATCTTTGATTCTATGGCAAAAACACACTACATGCATTCAATCACTTCCAACTCTCACTCACACGTGTGGGAAGTATTTAAAAATTATTCTAAGTAGAAATAAGATGCTCTCCTCGGGTAGAGAGAGAAAATCATCATGAGCTCTCGGGTAGAGAGAGAAAGCTAGAAAATCACTTACACTCAAAATCCACTCAATCTCTAAATCAATTAGATCCAAATGAGAAGTACAATGATACTAGTAGATCCACGAGCTACCACAATGCCTAACTATGATTGGACCACACTTTTTCCACCTCTTAATCCTATTGGACCATTGATCCATTCACCTCTAAATTCTATTGGACCATTTTCAAATAAATCTCAAATTCTATTGGACCCCTCATGGTTCCACCTCTAAATCCTATTGGACCTCTTAAATTTCATCAAACAAAAGTATTACACTTTGTCTACGCTCTAATTGGCATGAATTTAGCCTCTTGGACGATTTAGGAGCACATTTCGAAGAAATACGCCATCTGTCTATGCTCAAAATTTTTATCCAATGTCAACGCTTCGGCATCTCTCTTAATCCTAAAAAATGCCAGATTTGGGTAACCCATGGTATTGTGTTAGGACATATTATCTCATGAAATGGCATTGCCACTGACCCTGAAAAGATCCTTATCATTCAAAATCTACCGGAACCGTGTACGATATGTGAAGTTTACTCTTTCCTTGGCCACGCCAACTACTATTGCTGCTTTATTTTCGATTTCGCTAACAAAGCACGCTTAATCTACAAAGTAGTTGTAGTTCCCAAATGGACGGATGAACAACGCGTCGTCTTTAATCAACTAAAAAAAGCCCTTACCAATGCACCCATCCTCCGGACTCCTGATTATTCTAAAGAATTACATGTGCATACCGATGCATCCAAGTATGCCATTGGAGCAGTGCTCAACCAACCGGGAGAATTAAAAAAGGACTACCCAATCCGTTTTCTTAGTCAACAATTGATACTTGCTAAAGTTAATTATACCACTACCGAACGTGAAGCCTTGGAGGTATATGCGGTTTAGAAGTTTCGCCATTATCTTCTAGGAAAAGTCTTTGCGTTCTTCATTGATCATCAAGCACTGTTGTATCTCATCAACAAGACCTACACCACAGGCCGCATTACTATATGGATCCTATTACTGCGAGAATTTGAGTTTAAAATCGTGGTTCGTAAGGGAGTTCAGCATTTTCTAGCAGACCATCTATCCCGAATTCCTAACCTTCCTACCCCTGATCAAGGCGTCAATGATGATTTACCAGATGCAATATTTTTCCAAGTTGACTCTACACCTGTATGGGCTAAGGAAATTACGGAATATTTAACTTCAGGGCAGATGGATCCTTCCTTTTCTAAACCTGAACCACAGGCGTTGGTCCTCAAAACTAAACCTTATACGTTAATTGCAAGACAACTCTACAAGCAAGGGTTAGATGGAATTAATCTGACGATGTCTTACTAAAGGCAAAATACCCTCTGTCATTTCCCTCACTCATGAAGGTATTGGTGTAGGCCATTTCTCTTTTGAAACAACTGCTAAGAAAATTCTCTTCGCCGATTTTTGGTGGCCAACACTCTTCAAGGATACGCACAATTACACTAAGGCTTGTGATGTCTGCCAACGCACAAAACACTTTCAAAAAATAGACTACATGACTTTACACCCGTAACCACTGATTAAGCTTTCAGAAATGGGAAATTGATTATGTCGGACCTATTAGTCCTGCTGCTCGACACACACAATCTCGTTACATCATAGTAGCTACATTTTTAATAGCAATTTGACCATCTACGCTATTCCAAAAATCAACATCCTCTTTGAAATACGGACAATCATTCACGTTTTTCGCCTCAGCAACTTTGATTGCCTCATTATCTGCTACAACTTTAATCACGTTACACTTTTCAAAAGCTTCAGCACCAGCAGAATTTTCAGAAAGAAGATTTCTAGTTCCTATAGGAGAAACATAACCATCTTCTTTTACTTCTTTCTTGCAATCAATATCATTAGAGGTTCTAGAAATTTGACGAATATTGTCAAGAACTGAATTTGATCTACAAATGATCACAAAGAGTGATTGGTAAACTTGAAAATCTTTGTGATTCCAAGCAAGAACAAAAAAGAAATGATGATCCATGGCTTCACACATGTGAAATACAGCTACAGTACGGCCTGATAACAGAGAAATAGTTTACTTATGATTTACTAAGCATTCATCCACAAAGAAAGTGCTTAAGAGAGTGAAAACACCAAGATTGCTTCACAAACCAATGTTTCTCATCATTAGATCAACAATGGATCCATCATGGATCAAGTACATAATCATGATAATCTCTCTCTAAGCTACATCTAGCACATGTGGGATAGCTCATTGTACTTATCCATATCCACTTTGGATAAGATCTATCAAGTTTGCCACATCATCCATTGGTGGTTTGTGTTGACCTTCTAGATTCCTACAATCTAGGACCTAACTCCTATAATTTAGGAGATGTCATATTTGACTCAGATGAAAGCTAATCAAAATGGATTTGAATATTACAAGTGTCATTTCACACATGTGGACAGGTCCTCACACGTGTGGATCCACATAGATGTCAAATACATAAAAACAAACCATGTGAAAATTGCTAAATTCTAACACTCCTCAATTTTTGCATGATACATCTATAGGTTATTTATCTACAACTCCTAAAGCTGATCTTAACTTGATAAATGAAGCCTTTGGCAAGGCTTTAGTGAGTAGATTAGCAAGGCAATATGAGCATCTCTATGTGCTTGCTCCTTGCATGGAATGTGGGATTGGTTGCTAATGCTTGGCTTGATTGGTTGTCACAATATATTATTGGCTGCTCCTCGGCCTCCATGACTTGCAACTCCACCAAAAGCCTCTTCAACCATAAGATATCCTTTGTTGTTGATGTTAGTGCCTTGTATTCCGACTCAGTTGAAGATAGAGAAATAGTATCTTGCTTTTTGGAAAGCCAAGACACTATGCCATTGCAAAGAAAGGTAACAAAAGCACCTGTGGACCTCCTATCCACTTTATCACCTGCAAAATCAGCATCCGAATACCTCAAGATTAGATCCATCATACAAAATGCCAAAGTTCTTGGTGGCCAAGATGTACTTGAACACCCTTTTTGCATTTTTCCAATGACAAACCAATGGATTTTCAATAGATTGGCTTAGTTTACCCACACTATAACTTAGATCAGGCCCGTTATAGTAAGATAGATCAAGGAGCCTACAAGTCTTCTATATAGTGTGATGTCCTCAATTAAGGATGCTTCATCATTACTATTAGAAACTTTTACATTTTGCTCCATAGGAGTTTCTACTCCTTTACAATCTTTCATTTCAAACTTTTCTAAAATAGAAGAAGCATATTTGGATTGACAAATAAAACTCAATTCTTTGCTTCTTGAAACTTCTATTCCTAATATGAAAATGAAGATTACCAAGATCCACCATCTTAAGCTCTTTAGACAATGCTACTTTTACTTCTTGTATACCATCATGATCATTTCTACTAAGGATAATGTCATCTACATACAAAATGAGAATGATGATTTTACCATCATTGAATCTTAAGTACAAAGAAGGAACATAAGCACTTACTACAAATCTTATACCTCATGACTCTTATGAGAGCCTTCCAACGGGTAATGCCAGGATTAGCCATATATTGGCTGAGTGAGCTTACTGCAAAAGAGATGTCTAGTACAGACCATTGCGTACATGAGAGATTCAAGTATCGATTGATAAGGATACTCTCTCGTCTGCTCCTCTTCCTGCTTGGTTTGGGGACATTGGTCCTTCGACAAATACAGGCATGGATCCATCGGTGAGTGAGCTAATTTACAATTCATTAGATTCTACCTGTTGAGTGATATAGATCAGTTGTCTTGCTCTGTCTCTGTGGATCTGAATGCCTAGACAGAAGTGAGCTTCACCCAGACCAAACTCAGAAAATAACATTTGTTTAGAATCCTTGACCAAATTGGTATTGTTGCTGAAAAGCAACGTATCATCCATGTATAAGATGATGATAATGAAGGATTGCTGAACTGACTTGGAATAGACATTGCAATCAACAGTGCTTGGTTGGAAACCTTGTTCGATGAGGAATGTGTTGATCCTCTGAAACCAAGCTCTGGTAGATTGTTTCAATCCGTAAAGTGCTTTATGGAGTTTACAGACATGATTCTTCATACCTTCCAGAACGTATCCTTCAGACTGGATCATGTAGATGTCTTCTTGTATAACTCCATTCAGATAAGCTATTTGCACATCAATTTGATGCACTTCGAGGTCGGCAACTGCAATATATGATAGGAGCGCTCAGATCGATGAATGTTTGGCTATAGGACTGAAAGTCTCACTGTAGACAACGTTGGAAATCTGAGTGAATCCTTGTGCTACCAATCTTGCCTTCCTTCGATCAATCGCTCCATTGGCATTGTACTTGATCTTGAAGATCCATTTGCAATCAATGATATCGCAGCCAATAAGAGCTTCGACTAGTGACCACGTATGATTCTTGATCAGAGAGGAATACTCTCTGTCCATAGCTTCTCTCCAGAGATCAGAGTCTGGTTGGCTGAGTGCCTCTTCGACTGTTGTCAGTTTTGTATCAAGAGACATGCAGAATCAGGAGTATACTTGTGGGCTGTGTGCGCACTCGGTTGGCATTTGGACAGACAACGCTTGTCCGATTAATTGCATTTTGGATGTCCTGAGCACAAGCAGCTTGAGATAAAGATGAAAAGAAGCACTGACTTAGGCCATAAACTTTGTATGGATCAAATCCCTGTACGTGCTCTTTCAACAGTTCCAACAGAGATGGAGTATCAACTAGCAGAGCTTTCTGTGGGATGTATTGCATTCATGCAATGCAATTCATCAGTCGCGCTCTCCTCATTACAAGCTCTTGAGCTCCAACACACATTCAGAGCTCCATAACTAGTGCTACTCCTTCAATAGCCAGCATGATTCCCGAACATCTGATAAAATGTGTGCGGTAAAAATGGCCAAAGGTAACTCTCAAACTTTTGGAAATTTTTGGAGAGAAATTTTTTACGAGTGCTTTATTATGCCGGGGAGGGCCCCCACTCTCGGGGGTTTCTCGATTTAAGCCTTGGGCCCTCGAGCTCACACCCTCGGGCCCAAGGGCCTTAAATCGGAGGGCCCACACCCTCGGGCCCAAGGGCCTTAAATCGGGGAAGGCCCTCGGGCAGAGGCCTTTCCCTATACTTAACTTTATCACGATGGTCACAAAAGAGTGTTGTTTTTTGCCCTGTGCCGAGCGCCAATTTTTTTTAAAATGTGTGAATTGCAGCGCAAAATTTGTAGCTCGTGATGGCGCGCAGACGGAGGAAGGAGATTTGTAGCTCATGAGCATAACATCTTGATTGATTGCATTCTCCCTCTCTCTTTTGTAGCGATTGCAGCGTTCTATGACTTTCTTATGTTTGTGCGGAGCTGAGCATCTGAGCATTCAAATATTTGTCATGCGCAGTCTCAGAGCGTGTTTTAATGCGTTGAGAAGAGCCCAGACAACAGACCTTTAGCTATGTTTTCTCGCCATATTCGCAAGAAATTCTATGATAGGTCACCAGTTTTGAAAGAGAAGAGCGCTAGTTGAGAAGATTGCTTGTTGATCATCACTTCATCTGTTTTTGTTGAAAGTTTGAAATCATATTTTGGTGAACCTAGTTCATCAAAAACACTAATTGTAATTGAATCTTTAGTTATGAAATTTTAGTGCTAGATGAGTACATGCTCAACTAATGTACTATAGAAATTCGTACCAAGAGAACATCTATGCTGGTACAGAAAAGTTGAATATATTATGAAAATGGAAATATTAGTGGTGCTTACAATAAGTATCACAGAATGAGTTATTCAAGATGTGAAAGTCAAAGATAATGACACATTGAACAAATCGACGAGTACAAACAAATGCCAAACAAATGCCAACATGGAGGATGATGTTATTGAAGACCAAGTGAGGAGATTATTGAAGAAGCATTGATTCAAAACGAGGCAAAAAGACTTACACGTTAGGATTGGATTGACAAGAAGGTAAATTTTTTCAATTCAAGTTAAGAAATTGTCCTAGGAGAAGGTACATTTTGCTTGTATTTTCATATCAGGCAATTGACTTTGAGGAGCTTGGAGATGACCACGTGGAAATCACTATAACAAAATGGTATTGGCATGCTAATATTAGCACAATGAACGAGAAGTTAGACTTGCTAAAATGGCCAATCGATCAAGTCACTTTAATGGATGTGGATCAAGATTGAGAGGACCATAAACAGAAAAATCCAACTTCTTAAATGATGATGAGCAAAGTAGTGAAGAGTCAGACGTTGCCTTTCTAATGGCCGGAGAAACGTTGTTGGACGGAAAAAAAAGGCCATATAACATGTTTCATAGAAAAGCAAAAACTTCAAGCTGTTCAAGTGAAAAAAAGAGAGAGAAGTCAAGTGCTCATTGGAAGCAATTCAAAAAGTGGCATCCATAGATTGTTGTAAGCAACAATGTTGTCAACTTATGAATCGTGACAAGATTCACAATGCACAAAAGCAATTTTGGGGCCAAAATTTTGGAAATAGGATGACATATATGTATGACATGTTACAAACTACACATAATGTACCTAGATCAAGATGCACATACATGATGTTTCAAAGGGAGCCAATTTGTAGTGTAGCGTGGTACGAGATCCATGGAGTGCCAAAAGCTTCATTTTATAGGTACAAGGCATCCTACAATGAAGGGTCAAGAAAGTCAATACATGGCAATGCACAAATTATTGGAGGAGCTTGGAAACATGTTGAAATGGCCTTGGCTATAATACATGCATTTGTGGAAAACAATGTTGAGCAAATGCCTCACAAAAATAGAACTACAGAGACGGGAGAAAGACATGTTCAGCTTGTAATTCCTGCCATTTACAAACAACAAGATATATTGAAAGAGGTCAATGATACACTAAAGAATATGGGCTTCAAATGCCTATCACCTTCTACATTTAGCCAAGTATTGGAAGACATATTATAAGCACGTGAGCTTGTCACAAATTAGCACATTTTCTAAGTGTGACACTTGTACAAATATTAAGTTGCAACTCGAATATACTAAGGTGGAGACTGAGAGAAATAAGCTATTAAAAGAAAGAAAGAGACATGCTTGAACAAATGACTCGTAGAAACTTGTACTATCCATGGAGATTGAAGTAAAAAAGAGAACCAGACACTAAATGTGCATGATTCATGACAAAATGGATCAAAATAAGACTAGTCTCCAACTCCCAAGTCCTTGAATAGAATTTTTCAATTACATGTGTCACTCACTTGTATGCTAATGCATGGCCATGGAGGTAATGCTTATGGTCATTTGGGAACAAGTTTTTGGCCAAGTGGTCCAAATTTCACAATTGGTTCAATTGTGAAATGTCTAAGAAACTTAGAAATTCAAAATGAAGATAAAATAGGAGATCTCAACGGAAATGTTATTACGGACCAACCTTTTTTTGAGGGACTCCTTTCTAGGAAATGCTTAGATGTGCTTCATTCTATGAAAGTCACCACAAATAGAGACAATCCACAAAGCACCAATAGTAGTGTTGCTTGTTTGACAATCAACACAAACAACAATGTTCAATTCAAATGTTTGCCTAAAAATCTTTTTCTACAATTAGACAATTATGGTGGTGAAAACAAAAACATATATGTTTTTGCTTTCCTCTCTTTACTCATGGCTGCAGGAGTATTTGAGATGGTGCAGTTGGGATTTTTGATGGTCGGTCACACTCATGAACATGTGGACGACAAGTTTGGAAATTTTTCTGAATGTGTAAGAACAAAGTGTGTTTTCACATTGCCACATTTAATGGAGTGCTTTCGAAATTGCACAAAAAAACATCTGCTGCCTTATTTGGTGCAACAAGTGCCTAATTTTAAGTCATTTATTGAAGGTTTTCTCTGTGACAAAGAACAAAGACTTGTGGGTCACTTGAAGCCCTTGCAATTCAGACTCTTTGTGAAAGATGACATTCCAATCATGCAGTACATGATGCACCCAAATGCAAATGAGTGGATTCCTTGGGAAGGCATTCAAATATGGAAGGTTGATGAACATGGACATTCTCTTCTGCCAACTGGAAGTCCTAAAGCACTACCATTGTTTCCTTTTCTTAATGATAGAGACATAATCAATGGTGGAATTCATAGGTACTTGAAATATTGGGAGGGACATATTTAAAATCCATTGAACCCACCTGAATTTACAATGTTCATCACTCTTGTGATTACCTATTGGAGACAAATTCGTGCTCTCATGAATATGCAGAGAAAACAATATGAGGAGTTACAAGATGGTTTTTGGCCGAATACTCGTTGGAGAGATTCTACAATTCTTGAAAATGATGCAAATTCATATGCTAACGAAAGAACAAGAAGAATATTACTGTTGCAGACCAGCATACGGGAGACCAATTGAAGCTTTCAGGCCTCAAGTAGATGTTCATAAAGGAAATTTTGTTATGATTCGACCACCATCAGTTGACAAAAATGGCAATGAAGAAGATGATGTGTATCCTATTTGGTTAGGAGTCACATTATCACAAGTTGAAACAGATAAGAAATCCAATAACTACATGAAAATACTGGTGCAATGGTGGGCCCCATGTTAAAGAAAACATGTCAAAAAAGGAACGCTATCAAGATTGTTGGAGTAAGCAATGGAAAGTGAGTCTTAATGATCCGAAGAGATAAGAAAATGTTTCAAGCATAGTCTGGAGCTGGAAACCTCAAAAAGATCCCCTAAGATGGCTACACTAAAGACAAAACAAAGATTGATTATCGAAAATGATGAAGTCTTTGAAGAATAGTTTCAGGTTCTTTAAAGGTTTTTTTTAACACCACCTTTGAATGAAGCTTCATCAACTTTGATGTTTGCATTATATTGTGCTAATATACAAAAAGCATCCCATGTAAGTTCAACTTTCCATGCTTGACGTTGCCAACTCTGATTTGACCAGTACATAGGCCTCCCACCAAGGAGCCTATCTCACCAATACATCCATCATAGCATCCAATTTAACGCAAATGCAAACTAGATCCACTATCGTGATGAATAACTCACCCACGATCCATAACATATCAGGTAGGATAGCTCCAGAACCCTGTACCCTTTGTACCTTCTGATCACCAAGTATCCATTACCCGCTGATAGCTCCCCAAGAATCTGGCCACCTGTAGTGCAACTAGGCTCCAACTGGATCTAACCAAAAGCTGCATCCTGCTTACCAAAAGATGATGGATTGAAACAACATGTGACGCCAACCTGGAGATAACTGTGCAAATAACCATGCAGCTCACCTGGTCACTCGCCAAAGTATCAACTGTCACTCCCTGAGCAACCATCTCCATCCTTGTCAGCTCACAACCATGGGCATGCTGGATCCACATCACCCTATAATGCACTCCATGCCCTCAGGATATGTACCACCTCCAGGTACACTCCATGCCACCTACCTCCAAGTAGGCATGACCCGTCTCTAGGTCACCACATGATGCATCAATTGAAGAACATCGTCCATACATCAAATGACATATCATACCTAAGCAATTGTAGCATCTCCTTGAGTGCCACCCCAATGGACTCGTCATCCACATACTATGCTCACCTGATGTCTTCGATCCTTGTCACCATCCTGCTAGACAAGCCGAATTCCAAAGCATCACCTGCTCCACCTGGCTCCTAGCATCTGCTCGCTCTCCCTAGCTATGTGCCACCCGACACCATGCCAACACAAGCCTGTCCCTGAGTCGCCACTCATGGGATCCCGAGACTGCTGCCTCCCTGATCGTACTGAGGTATATGGCTCTGAGTGACTTCCTCTAGGCTTATCCATGATCTCACCACCTGAGAATCTGCACCATGGAAATTCCAACACCTGTGCCAAGCCTAGACTCTTGCAAATATAGCCAACTGCATGAAAGCTATAGGTAGCTTATTTATGCCCATGATGGTAGATGTCTCCCCATCGATGCCAATGTCCAATGACTGGCCCCTTGTTGTAATGACAACCTGTACTCCCAGATGAGCACACCATGAAATCCTCAACATCAATACCCCCTCCAATAGATCGCTAGCAAAACACTCACCACAGTGTTTGCCCTCCAATCACACCTTGTGCGATCTCCATTAGCTCTCCAACCTAGAGCTGGCTCCCAAAGCTTCACACTTTGTCCATTTGCCTTTGCAGCTTTTTGATTCCATCATGAATCTCACCTATAAGTCTTGTCCATGCCAATGACTCAAATCCAATATGAAATACTACTCCCTGATGATCATCCCATGTCATCCTGCAGTGCTATCTCTACCAGGTATCTCAATGCCATTTCTGATCACAAAGATCTGAGAATCTACCCACATGTATTCCCCCAAACTAGCTTAAAGCTGCTCCTGTGAATGGTTCCAAACCACTCCCTGAGAATACACTGAGATGTGAACTTCAAAGCCACCATCAAGTCCCTCACATGACTGTGCATGCCAATATCCCTCCAAGTGAACCTATGAGATATTCCATGGCCCAAACCAAATGATCTGCACCCTGTCATCACTGGAATCTGCATTCCTGATGCAATAGTGATATGGCAAATTGACTTGACTTACCCAGTATAGGCAGTTGAAGTATATTTCCTCGATGACAAACCTGATACACTGCTCCACAACTACAATGGCTTGATCAAAATTGACTCACCGACTGTAAAACCGCAAAATCATCACACTCACCACTCACCAAGAGTCTCCAAAGTGTGATTATTGACCCGTTCTTCATCCTCTGCATGTCTCCCACACAACTCGTCCAATGCAAGTCTGCTATCTTGCCCAATGGCTTCCAACCAGCACCACCTCACACTTCCATCACCTATGACTGCCAAAATGTGTGTACCTCCAAGCTAGCACATATTTCCATCCAAACAAGAAATTTTCAAGCTACAGATGCATGTGTCAATGCAGCTATCACTTGACTCAACAATGCCACTACCGATCATACCTGTGAGAGTGTTCCCCCAAAATGCCACCTGATGTTGGTCGATTCTAACCCCAAGTGTTGAACCTGATCACAAGAATTTTTTTTTTTCACCTGTAACCGGCATACCATGCCTACCTCTCACCTGTGATTGCTTTCCCTCGTAAAATTGTCGCCAATGATGAGTAGTCATGCTGCCAAACTGCACTTTCGTCGCCAAAACTAGCTTTCTCCATACAATTCCACTACCATTCGGCCCTATATTGCATTTACCGCCTCCAAATGCCTTGTTACCCTGTTAGAAGTAAGTAATAATGATTCCAAAGCAATAATGCCACATTGTACCGCCCTGTAGCAAGTTTCACCAGCCAAAAATTACCCCAAATTTGGCCCTACGGTACCCAAATAGCGAATGTAGCCCATCACTAGGTCACCCGCACTCTGCTTGATAGAATGGTGATGAAAACACCCCAAAACACGTTTCTCCCTGCTCTGTGATGTTGCTCTGTCTCCTGCTTTGAGCAGCCAATTTCAGAGGTCATGTTGGACCAAGGATGGCCAAAAAAGGTGCCCTCTAGCCAAAGATAGGCCTCTTCAAAGATTGCCCTTGCAAAATGAACTAATTCTTCACAAAGAAGATTCTTAATGAAGTGTTGGCTTTCAAGCCCTTTGGGTCCAATCTCCATTTCAGAATGAAAATTTTTAAAGAAGTTGAAGGCCCAATGGCCCTTCGGACCTCTTCAACCTACATCAAGCCCATCCCATGGCTTGGCATTGATCCGACGACTCACGATAATTCAATCTTTATCATTGATGTAAGAGGGTCCTAAATCAATGGTCTACAGCTGTTTAGCACCCTAAAGTCTTGTCTTGTAGCTGCCACCCACTTCAAAACACTACCCTCCTACTTTAATTGGCCGCCCAAGCTCTCCCACGAGCCCTTTCCTCTTCCTCCTTCCTCTCTCACCTTGTAGCTATGGTAAACAAGGGTTTTCTGCCACCTTCAAATCATTCCAACATTCTGATGACACTGCGGCTGCCCACGGCCTCCTGCCCTTACTTCCAATCATGTAGGGCGCCCACCATCATGGCTTTACAGCTTGGAAATTTGACTCCTACAACTCAAGATCCAAGTTTGTCTCTAGAAAAAACCCCTAGCAAGCTTTTTGGGGTTTGAAGACCTCTTGCTACCGATCAATCCAGCATCCTAATGAGGGTGCGGCTGTCCATGGCCTTTTAGAAGCAGCTCCTCTATAGTAGGGCTCCCACTATCCATGCTTTACAGATCAAGAAATGTCCTCTTGTAGAGAAAGATCCATGGCTTTGTTGGTAGAAACCCTAGCTGTCCATTTTTTTTCATCGCCAGAGAGAAAGGTTAATTGCTCTTTACATGCTTCATGGCTGACTACATCCTTCTAGGATTAGCTTGGCCTCAATAGAACCTTTTTGGGTAGCAAATTATAGTGCCCAATTCCGTCAACCGTACAGAAATATTCATGGTTTTTCGATTTTTCTGAAAACTAGACCACTGTGGCTAGTTCCCCGAACTGTTTCTTTCTCTTCACACTATAAATGGATTTCAAACCCTCTTAGCCCAGAGTTGCCACTACCCTACTCCACCTTTTGATCTACTTAACTCAGTATTTGATGGATTACCGAGGAAGTTTTGGCCAATTTTCTGTCACAGCCGTTTTTCGAAGCAACCCATCATTTTGAGCAATTTCTTCATGAATTCTCCCCGAAATCCACCTACGACGATCTAACTGATCTTCCATGAAGCTCCGATTGAAGAAACTTTCTTGTCTCTTGCCATCCGGACTGCCAATACCCTCTTGTATGGAGTCCTCTCTCCTAAGACGCCCTGAGTACTATTTCTCCAGGTGAAAGACGCTATTCCATAGCTTCACCGGATCGTGCATACCTGCAACACACTATAGCTCTGATACCAAGTTGAAATTTTGAAAGAATCTAGTGTAGTATGCAGATCACATCACACAATTATACTCCACAATGATCGTAAACTGGCATACAGGAGGAGAATAGTTTTGAAACCCGTAGGTCTTCAATAGGGGCTCCCCTGATTTCCACCATTTCCGTGCCTCATAGGGTTTTGGCACCGGGAGGAGTTCTGGTATGGCCGACTTTTCCTCCATCATTTCGTCATGTGATGTGTGTGGGGTGAGATCTTCTTCTCCCACAATGAAATTTGGGTCCAACTCTTGTGTGAGCTTGAGGTTTTTGACTGGTCGTGTATGATGGCTTTGCCTTTATCCTTATCCTCCTTCACCATCTTGGCAAGTTTTAAGCTCAAAAAGTGCTTAAATTTCTCAAAATAGTAAGTTCAAAAGTAAAAAGGAGCAACAAAAGTTGTTACATATAACAGGTGAGCTTTGAGAATGAATGGATGGCCTTTATGACTGCTGGATTGTGCTTTGGGGATGCTGGAAAATTTCTAAAAAATTTGAATGGATCCGACCTCCTTATATAGAGACCCCCCCCCCCCCTCCCCCCCCCCCCCCCCCCCCCCCCCAAATTTGGGGAACCAAGATGTTAGATATCAAATCAACTAAAAAGGACATTCTAAGATCAATGGTGACATAGGCGAACCAAGATCAGACATTCACACGTGTGGGGATCCATAATAGTGCTAAAAATGGCCAAAAAACCTAGTTCAACTCAAAAAATCACTAAATCTCTATTTTTGGGAGTTTAGTTGGGGATCTTGGCTTGCCAGTTTGACAATAGTTTTACCATGGAAAGATGTGCAAAATATCAAAAAGGCGAACCATGATGTCATTTTCATAGGTGTGGGGAGCCTATTTAGTGATTTTTGAAGAATGGGTCCCCAACAAAAACTGGCTACACACTTTTGGGACGAGGCTCTTTAGAGACCTTAGCCAGGGATGGGATTTTAGGGATGTCTTCTGGTAGTCGTCTTTCTCCATAACATTGGGGATCAAAGTAAGATAATGCTTGTTCATTAGAATATCCCACATCATCTTCCAAGGTGACTATTGAGCACCAAGAAAGAAGTTTTTCTTCACAGGGTTCTGGGGATGGTTCTAATGGAAGCCATGATAGTTCGATCATGTTCACCTCGATTTCGATCTCATCATCAAATGATAGCTCCTCACATTCATATGCTCAAAACACCCAAACCACAAGCATAACAGTCATAAAAAAATTTACAAAGCAACCACTAAAAACTAGTGACCAGTCCCTATAACAAAGCAAGTAGAAAAAAATGGAAAACAACAAAAGTTAGCAAGCATTTGGCTCCTCGACAACGGCACCAATGTTGTCAAGAAGTAGAAGGGTTTCCACCTTCTCCTCCTAAGTCATTTGTAGCACGAGAAGTACGGCTCGAACCTAGAAGCCTTGAGGATGCATGCAAAACAAAAGGGTTAACACTATTTCTGCTTGCAAGCAGAATGCCTTGAACACACAACTAAAACCAAAAAGTACTAACTTTAAAACCACAACCACACTAACTCTAACACACTCTTCCACACCTTTGCTCTCTCGCTCTCTTCCCTCTCTACTCATACATTCTCGTCCCTCTCTACTCACTCATACATTCTTCTACAAACTCTTAAAAAGCTCCACTAAATTAGAAACACACAATGATTTAGCACATACGCTAACATGGGGTAAAATAGCAAGAACTTAGAAACAAAAGCAATAAGCATAAAGCCAGACTATAATTAGCCACACACCAAAATTAGCACCAATGGACCCAAAATGGTAGCACTTAGCTCTCTTATATTAAGGATAGAAATTACATAGAAAGGGCTTCTCTTTATAGAAGCTTGTGGAGTGTCCTTTCCACACTTACTTATGAGACTAGGAATTTCAAGTCTCAATATAGAATGGAAGTTCTGTTTTAGAATCTTGACATTGACTTTTGCATACTTTTTTAAGTCTAAGTTTGAACCTTGAGACTTGCGAAAATTGGTTTCCTACCCCCTAGTGACTAATGGCACCACAAGTTGGAGTTATGCATGCAAGGTGCCATACTTGGGGCCTAACACAACTTATCTACTGACGGCTCTTTAAGATGGGCTTATACGCGCAGGATGCCATGCTTGGGCCATTAATTACGCAAAATTGATATTTATATTAGCTTCTTCCCTGTAAGGTACTATTTTTCTTAGTTCTCCCAAGCTCCATTGAAATGCCCTTAGGCCTTGTATTCCGAACCCCACAGTGGATCACATGAAAGAAAAAGGGGAATTGCCATTGGTAAGAATTATTTTTGATTTTTGTGCTTTAGAATTACTAAATCTAAAATTGTTTAATCTAATGCTTGTATTTTTTGAATTTTGTAGAGAGGATCCACAACAAGCGCGGAGAGGCCGATGATGAAAACATTCCATTGGATCAAGGGGAGGAAGAGAAAGATGAAGATGAAGATGCAAATTCCATTGAAGATGATTAAGTATCTATTTATTATGTAATGTGATAGATAAACTAGGGCTTGTGGTACCCCATTTTCGAATCTATGTACTCTTTCCTTATCACAAATATAAAAGATTTTTGTAATTTTTTACATGATTATCTTTGTATCAATTTGGTATATGATTGTCTTTGATATCAAACAAGTAATGAATCAAACAAACAATGATTTATTTATGAGCATATTGAAATATACCTCATTGTCTCTCTTGATGATTGTTGATACTTATGATTGATCTTCTTTTGATGGCCTATCAACATCAACACCAACATTAACATGAAATAGTAAGTAAGTTAAGTAATGTATTAATTAAAAATTAAAAAAACAAATGTAACATTCTCTATCATACACTCTTTTACATACAATTTGAAAAAACATTAGCTCACATTAGTTACAATATGCACGTTAGTTACAGTAGGTTTTCAATAATCAATCTAAATCTAATAGATCCAACATATATATTTTAGTTTCAAAAACTAAATCTTAAATATTCTATAAATTATAATCCTAAATGCACATAATTTTAAAACATTTACAATCCATAAGAAAATTGTAATAACAAATACAAATGCAACATTCTCTATCATACACTCTTTTACAAACAATCTAAAAAAACATCAACTCACATTTTGATATCTCTCTCTCTCTCTCTCTCTCTCTCTCTCTCTCTCTCTCTCTCTCTCTCTCTCTCTCTCTCTCTCTCTCTCTCTCTCTCTCTCTCTCTCTCTCTCTCTCTCTCTCTCTCTCTCTCTCTCTCTCTCTCCTACTTTTCAATCTCATTCACTCTCCACTTCCTCTCATTCATTCTCACATTCAATCTCTTCACTTTCATCTCTCTCAATCTCCTCGTCAAAAAATCTTGCACTCTCATTCTCTAAACAAAAAATGAGAAATATTTAGCCTAAAAGTCGCTTCTACTCTCGTTTTCTCCCAAAAAAAGTGCATGGGTCTGTTCCCGAGACTTTTGCATGGCACTGCCATGCCCTTTTTCTTTTTTGCCACATGTGGCAGTAAAAAATGACAGCTCAGAAATCCCTGGGATTTTGTCGCGCGTGGCAAGCAGAAAATTGACTCTCTGGAAATTGTTGCCACGCGTGGCAAAATTCCAGGGATTTGCATGGCACTGCCACGCCCCCACGACAATGAGATCCGGCAACAATTTCTCTGGTGGACGTGGCATGGTTGTGCCACGTGTGGCTGTGCCATGCATTTGAATTTTGAATCATGTACCACTAGGAAGGAATGCTGGTGACGTATTTTGCACATGCATGGCTTAACCATGCATGGCTGTGCCACGCGGCCATTGCCACACTTGTTGCCACGACATAGCCATGCGATTTGCCATGAGAAACCAAATTGGTCCACGACAATGCATCATGTGTTGTCTGTGTGGCTATGAGCGTGGCAAACAACAATTATTTGTTGTTGTGAATTACCTATAAGATCAATATTGCCAAATTTCCATTAAACTGGTGTGTGGCCAAAGTAGTGCCATCTAAATAGATTTCATGAGACTAGTATTAGTTTTATACAAGCTCTCCATGCTATTACAATTATATGGATGAAATACATTCGTGTCTCTTTTACAAATGCCAAGGCTCACAAGGGCAAATTGAAATTTAAGGAAGAATGACCTTATTGCACTATCGAGGTTGAACCCAACATTAGAGAAAATCCAAACTCCAAAAGGGCATTCTAAGGAATGCCATGTAGGAGAGATAAAATTTTTGGTTTGCAAAACTTCGCCTAAATTTCTGGTCTGCCCGTGTAGCTCTGGTGACTCATTTTGCAGATAAAAAAAAGCATCAGTTACACATCAAAATCTAAAAGACAACAACATGATTGGAAAATCTGTGAGTGCAGTACTAACAACCAAGTCAACAATGCGTAAGTCCAAGATTACTAAGGACCTTATGAGTGAAGTCAGTAAGTTAATTGACATAAAATTGATACAAGGAGGATGTGATTATTTTGGTATTAGAAGAGATGTGTATGCCACAATGCTGAAAATTATCAATGAGGCATTTGGACATGTCCATTTCAAATCAAACTAGAAAGAGATGTGTAAACACTAGAGTCATCACAAAATGCACACAAAAGTGTGCATTTCAAGCACTTATTCAAAAAATCATATCTCATAAACTATGATGAATCACATCAAACCCTTTCACTATAAAGATTGAAATTTCAATCATTTGATAGCCTGTTATGTCTCACCAAGTGACCAAGGGATTTATGCGCACTTAATTGTGTGTATGTGCACAAAAATATGCTAAAAATAACTCTAATGTTAAATAGGGGTACACAAGTTAGCACTTTGTCATGTGATTGTACCTATGACATGTTTATAGATTTGAGTAATTTACTAAGATTTAATGTAAAAAATTTTAAGATCACAAATGAAAGTGTTGTAAAGTTGATATTAGTGCTAAAGTTAGATGAATCAAAGGTAATAAAGGGACAAAAGTTGGAAAGGGTTGGTGTTACACTCATGAATGGAGCAGTAAAATATATGACAAACTCGGAGGGTCTAAATTTTAGTGTGCAGTCTGAAAATGACATATGGTGGTTTGCAACTTTTCAAGTGACACTATTTTTTGTTATTCTCTAAGATTTAAATCTATTTGATTGAGTAATACTAAATAATTTTCTTAATGTAATTTATGACTTTGTGTCTCACTATTTTGTTATTATCTAGAATTCAAATCTATGTGATCGAGTGATACTAATTCTGTTACTATAATTTATGATTTTGTGTTTCAAACAGGTATTAAAAGAAGATTTTTTTGGATGAGTATGATAAATTCACTAATTTCATTTGTATTGATAATTTGTTTCAATTAGAACTAATTCTTGAATTTCTTGGATTCCATAAGAACAATTTTAATAGATTGATATTTGATCATATCTATACTCTTACCATATTGGGTTGTTCAAAAATGACACTAATAATATGTTTTGCTTGTTTTATATAGTCATATCCAAGGGATGAAAAAATTTGTTGTGACTGTGCCAATTGCAAAGGATCTGAATATCACAAAAGACACATAGACAAAGTGAGGAGGCCTCCACCAAATCCCAAGGAAGCGGGTCCTTCAACAAACCAGCAAATGCTCACGACTTTGAAGATCGTATCATGGTAATTGAATCAATCTTTTTATTTGTAACATCTATGAATTTTTTTTTTTTTATGAATAATTCATTGTGAGTTTTAAACTTATATAGTAATTTAAAGTTTATTACAAAATAATTATTGTTTGCTATTTGTACTTGTAGGTAGATGAACATGATTGTGATAATATTGGGTTTGATTTTACAAGAAATGAACATCAATTATAGGCGATTCCTATCAATTCAATGCTAGGTGGCATGCAAGAATTGTTGACATGTCAATCTACACCTTCAGAGTGTTAAATTTACACAAGCTAGTTTGCACAATTACCACTTGTAAATGACTTTGGGAGCATGTTGTGGGATGTCACACGTGCCAAAACATAGGATACCTTATTCTAAGTCAAATCATTAACCTAGCTTTGGAATGGTACCTTTGGGATATGTCCAAAGAGTGCATAGATCCCTCCCAGGGTAGAGAAAAAGTAGGAGCTAAAAATATAATTTTTTTCATTGCTTTTGGATCTCCATGTATTGACCCTAAATAGGGTGGATCAAGTGGATCTTTAGGTTAGATGTTAGGGTAAGGTTATGATGAATACATAGAAGCCCTAATATGCTCAGATCCGAGCTCTACATGTAAAAATATGTGATGAGATTTCCATCCAATCATGAGCGGAATTGAGATTTACCTTCTTGACTAGTTTGAATCTATGATTTGATTGATGAATGCTATTGGCATATGATTGTTTTGTGATGATTGAATGAGTTTGGAGTTGTAGGTACAATACACAAGCATCAGCAAGCTGTACTTTCACACGTGTGAAGAGTTTTGGAGCTAATTCATGGACTTCAAGCCAAGATAAGCTAGGAATCAATGATTGATTAGTAATCTAGCTTCTAGATCTTGTTTGGATCTTAAATAGGTGCTTTCTCCATCATTTCTAGAATCAAATGGGTTTATTTTGTTGCATTTTTATCATGGTATGAGAGCCATCCCAAGAAATGATGTTTTTTCAATTGCAAGTATTCAATGGACACCTAGTTTACTTATTTGTAAAGAATTATTAGATGATACTCTTTTGAACCCTTATGGATAAAGGTTGGGATAATAAGATAGACGGAGGCACAGATTGCAGACTAAAAGAATCTTCTAGGACCTTGTGTTATCATATTTAGAGATGTAGGACCTTCTATTTAAATATAAGAAATAAAAATAGATAATTGGGACCTGGATGCCACTAGATCAAGACCTTGAAATGGATGCTCACACAAATCGATAAGATGTGAGTAATATATAAAATGAAAAAGTTTTAACTATGATTGAAGTGGAAGAACCTTGGAGCCTATATCATACATAACAGAGCTTGTCCTAATGTATAATAATTGTCTACTTAATTATTTCAAATTTATCATAAACAAAAAACAGGTTAGAATTCAATGTTTATTCCTTTCTATTTATTGTTAGTCATAAAAAAAAACAAGTCTATGCAATGGATATGTGAAAGTTTGGACCTTGAATGAGTCCATTTAATGTCTCACAAGAGTGATTGATTGATTGATCATTATAAAAACAATGCAAACTAGACACTAGATTTTGAGAATTGGATCAACAAATTAGCATCTATCAATCAAGAGCAACCTTTCATTATTAATCAAACACAAAGTACAGCCCACTTACGTGTGGATAGTACATAGTAAAACTTGTAAACTGAAAAAAAAGTACAAATAACTTTGATCTTGATTGGATCCAAAAAACAACAAAGTTAGGTGAATTTCCAGCATGTAATAAGGAAGTTAACTTGTCTTTCTTGACCTAATTTGCCAACCTAGCCTCATTTCTAGAGTCATGTCAAGTAGGTGGCTAGTTGGTCAATCTCCACCACAAATATAGGATTTAGTCCTATAAAGTAGGAATCACTACCAATATTGATCTAACAAACACTAGGGTAGGTTTCCCACGTGGCTCCATGGCCTCACACATGTGGGACACACTAATGTACATTGATCAAGTTAGATTTGCCAACTTTTGGCAATTTCTCACACTCCTCAAATTTAGCTAGATCTAGAAGTGTCAAAAAAATATAGCTACAAACAAAGAACTTTTGAGACTCCAATAGAGAATGATGTCCATGAAGCATCTTTCACCATCTCTTAAAGGATCCCTAACAAGATGTTCCATAAATGTTTCTATATACATGTAGCACACTTCAAAAACTATACATCATGCCAAGCAATGGATTCCAAGGCATTTTGTGCACTTGAAGATACATCAATAAAGCTAGTAAGTGCATACATAATTTTGCCAAAGACAACTTGCCTTGCTTATGATTGAGCCTTGCCTTGATGGCTCCATCTTGGTGCTCAAGGTTCTTCTTGGAGTCCTTGAGTCTTGAGCTTGCTCCTCCACTTGACTTGACTCCAAACCATCAATGTTTTGAATAAGGTGTTGATCCAAAGGTGCTTCTTCAAGTTTACAAATATTCCACTCTTGAAATATCACACTTCCACCATTGACAACTTCTTTGGTGAAACACATGTAGATTCCACAATCTCTACTTGACGAGCAAAACACTACCATTATTCATGTTGTTGAAGTAGGATAGTCTTTGGTCCTTACATTGGAATGATCATGCACAAAGCATGTGGACACAAAGATTTCCAAAACAAATGGTTTTTCATCTTTTATGACACTATTCAGACTATTACAAAAATAGTTATCCAATGAAATTGCTTTATCATCAAGAAATGTAGATTGAAAAGCATTCAATTTCATTGTATTGTCATATCTACATAAAGTCCTAAACATCATCATTCTGAAAAATAAGAAACAAGTGACTTTATGTCTATTAACACTATCTATGAATAAACCAAACATAGTAGTGTCTCCAATGTGCTCCACCCTTGCAAGATGCACACTTGAATGGACAACCTGCATTTGATGACTTGGCCTTTGTCATTGAGGACCTTTTTGGAACTCTCATGTTTTGAGGTTGTTCTCAAGATCTTCCTCTCTTTGATGCTCCTCCTCAATGCTAGCAAGATCACACTTTGACAAGATCTCCACTTGAGTGATCTCCTCCTTTGCCAAGTTCACATCCTCAAAAGCAACATTAGCTTTCAACTTAAACAGTCTTCCATGCTAACATCCCTTTGTAATGCAAATATCATTCTTCAAAATGGAACAAAATCCATGCTTAAAGTGGACATCCAAACCTCTTTCCAAAAGTTTACCAGCACTTAACATATTCTTGGTGATTGATGGTACAAAAAGAACATTTTCTAGATCCATACATTTTGAGGATTCTAGACACAAAGAGATGGTATCAACATTATCTATCCTACACTCTTCATCACTTGCAGTAAAGACATGTGGGAGCTAGCCCCACTATCAATCCACCAAGTGTCTCTTGAATTGCTATTGCTTGTTGGTGAGGATGTAGATGCCATCAAGAATAGATCTCCTTCATCCTCCTCCTCCTTATGTGCAACATTTCCTTGTTTGTCCTCCTCCTCTTGTGATCCTTGCCTCTTGTAGCATTCAGTTGCATAATGCCCCTTCTTTCTACAAAAGAAGCATTTTTGCTCACATACGTGAATAATCTCACTATGACCCAGTACATAAACACATTCTTATCTGGTAGATTCCTCACTTGTCCTTTGCCTTTGAACTTGATGCTTGATCCTCCTCCTTGCTGTGCCACGAAAATCCTTGGAATTTTGTCACGCATGTCAATATTCCAGAGAGCTCATGGTTTTGATTGCCACACATGGCAAATTTTTTAGGTATTGCCATTTTTAAAAAAAGTGAATCAATTTTAGCTATGTTAGTCATATGTATGAATTTGAGCTACCTAACTATGTTAAATTCAAAATTCATGTGAAGTAATTATTCAATGAACAATCTAAAATGATAATGCCAAAATAAGTGATCTCGAGTGACATAAAATTTGAGATATATTGTGTGATAGGGGGATTGAATTCAAACAATCCAAATGTACTAAACACAATATTAATCAATTTTAATGAGTTATTTAAATCTCGTAAGCTTGGCATTAATTGAATTATGAGCAGCCATAGGAGCATGAAATTGAAATTATTTGAATGTACTAGACACAAGATTACTCTAAGTTGTTTTGCAATTAATTAAAAATCTCGATCTAATCGTATATTTGTAGCCTTTGGTAAAATCGGCTATGCATTTAGTCAATGTGCTAAATGCAATATATAGAGGGCCAATAAAGACAAAGTGTCAGTGAGAATGTTATAAGGATGCTGTAAAAAACCTTCATAGCATAGATAAAGTCCATGATCAAGAAATTCATTAATGTTCGCATAGTTTGAATTTTTGAAATCAATTCAAACATTAGTCTTGGAAATTGTTCTATCATTAATTACAATTGGATGTAGAAGATGAAAATTGTTGGTTGATAACAATTCAAATGTGTATGTAGAGATGTGTTGTGCTCACACATGTAAAAAAAATGATGCAATAATTAACATATGATATCATTTATAGTGATTCAAACGAAGGAAAAAAAAATGAAAATAATTAAAAACATATCCTTTGAAAACAATATTTGACGTAAACGTTTTGGTCATTCCAAAGATCAACCAATTCTACAAAAAATTGTTCCACCAAAACAACTGATTTTTAATCCAATTAAATATCATCATAAGATTCAAACTCATCAGCCAATATATCTTGCAACTCATCTCCAATTAGATGGGCTCCATCATCACTAAAATATTCAGGCCCAACTACTTCATTGTCTTCACTAAAATAATTAGTACGATTTTTTTCATTTGCAATGTCCTCCAATTTATTTATAGATTTTTCAATATCTAACATGTTTGAAAATATAATTTTTATATTCTTGTTAGATCCTACATTTAAGGATTTCAAATCCTCCATCTCGTACTCAACATATGCATTTTCAAATATGTGCCTTGAATGTGGCTTGATTTGAAAAACATACACCAATCGTTGTTTAATTGGTCCGACTGAAAAAATACCTATATTCAACAAATTATATGCCCATTAAACAATAATAAATTCTAACGTCCACCGAAGATATATGACAAAGTGTTATAGATATTGATACATTATTAATGATCAACAAACTAAGAAAATTATAAGTTGTAAAGCAATGGAATTATACCTGCTCGCAATGATGAGGTAATACCAATTGTCTGAAAAATCATGCTTAATGTCTTAGTTGAATTAGTAGCAAAAAATCCACTAACATCTTTCTTCATAGTTGCATTTGATCCTATGTAATTGATTCTAAACCATTTCACATCAAATAAAAAATATAAATTGTTTTCACCAAAAAACACTTCCTATATTTCTTGAATTGTGCCTACATACTGAAGCTCTCCAGAAATGGAATTCTGGTCTAGTGCACTACTTCGACTTTCTTGGTGAAAAGATGCCATAACACTATAGTCATATGTGTGTCGTTTCACATCAATTCGTCAAACATGATGATGGTGACCATATGCCCACATAGCACTATTACGAAAGATTTGTGAACACTTGATGAGAAGACACAAACACGAAAGATTTGCCAACAAGAATCTTTTGCGGTCGAGCACAAGAAAGTCAGACGATGGAAACGAAACCAATGACGCGAAAGACCTTCTGCCCTCACGCTCCAGAGAGTACCATCAAAGATCATGCAAGTACCCGGAAGTACAGATATATGATGTGATGGCATGACGTCAGCAGATACACTCTAGGTGGTGGCTAATATGTCACTCTTGTAATTTCCTGATTAGTTGTAGATGTTTAGTCACTCTAATCTTAAAAGTTACATAGAACGACTATATACTTGCTGGATGATACTTGATAGACAACACATATGAAGTAGTCTAATGCCACTAAGCAACCAAGACGAAATACAGACGAGAAGTCCACCTGCGTGCGAGACAAGTTTTGTGATCAGGATCCATAGAGATCCACAAGTCTGCTAGTAAGCGAGACATCCCCTCGTAAGAGAACTGTATTTTTCTCACGCAAACGCACTGCGTGGATCTGCATGTAGTGCTTGAAGAATCAAAGAAAATCAATAGATGATCTCGTAGCCATTCTGCACATGTCTTCTTTTATGTTGTATGATCTCGAATGCAAATCTTTCTGTTGTTATTCGTGTGTCTGATTCTCCCATTCATTTCAATTCCACACATTGGTTGAATTTGTTGAATTAATTTATAAACGTAGATCAGCAGTGTCTGAGTACATTCTGGAGGACTGTAGGGCCTTGTTGTTTTGTTACAATAAGTGCACATGTATTTATATTGTCACAGGATGGGTCTTTTGGCCTTCTTCCTTCTATAACAGTCGATCTAACCATTAAGACGGTTGATATTCAACAACGTTCTGTTTCCAGACTCGAAAGCTTTTTGTTTGAGACGTGAAAGCGAGGCAACCGCGACTCTCTTGCGAGTCGGATGGAGTCAGATGTGGTCGCTGGACACTACCAGAACTTTGCTTCAGATGAAATGATACTTCAATTCAATATGCTTACTCCTAGAATGAAATCTAGGGTTGGTTGATAAAGCAATGGCACTTTGATTATCACAAAATAATGTCGTCGGAGCATATTGATTCAGACCAATATCTGAGAGTAAGTTCCTCAACCAAATTGCTTCCTTTGTAGCTTGAGAGACTGTGATATACTCTGATTCAGTGGAAGATAGAGCTATTGAAGATTTCTTGCAACTGTTCTAGGAAATTGGACCATTGTTGAGGAAGAATGTAAATCCGAAAGTGGATTTACGAGTGTCTACATCTTCTGCCCAACTTGCATCAGTGTAACCATTGAGTAAATTGAGTTTGTCATTGCCGACTACTCCATAACAAATGCAAAAGTCCATAGTAGCTCGAAGATATCTCATGACTCTGATAAGAGCCTTCCAATGTGTAACACCAGGATTAATCATAGACTGACTGAGAGAGCTGACTGCAAAAGCTATGTTTGGCCTGGTACAGATCATGGCATACATAAGAGATCCTATAATGGAATGGTAAGGATACTCACACATCTGCTGCTGCTCATGAATTATTTGGGGACACTGGTTCTTTGACAATTTGAGACCTGGTTCTATTGGTGAGAGAGCTAACTTGCAATTAATCAGATTGTAGATGTACCTTTGTTGTGTATTGTAAACCAACTCATGTTTTTGTTGAATTCACACGTGTGGATTGTCCACAACATGTACTTGTGATCTCCTAAGGTGTGTAGATGTAACTCCAATGGAGCAAATTGTAAAAGATCCTAATAAAGGTGATGAAAGATCCTTTGAGGACATCACACTTTTTAGGAGTCTTGTAGGCTCCTTGATTTGGCTTACCATTACTAGGCCCGATCTTAATTTTTGTGTGCACAAATTGAGTCAATTTATGCAAGATCCTAAGATCCATCATTGGAAGATGGCGAAGAGGATTCTAAAATATGTATCTTCATCTTGTGATTATGGTCTACTCTATAAAAGTGAAGATCTATCCATTATTGGCTACTCGGATTCGGACTTTGCAAGTGACAAGATGGATCGAAAGTCTATTAGTGCATACACTATCTTTCTTGGAGGCAATCTAATATCTTGGCTTTCCAAAAAGCAAGATACTATATCTCTCTCTTCATGTGAGGCCAAGTACAAAGCACTCACTACAACTACCAAAGAAGTGCTTTGTATCAAGAGGTTATTAATGGAACTAAAGTGCATCAAGGAGGATGATCTACCAATGATCAAGTGTGATAACATCTCGGCCCAAGCTCTTGCCAATAATCCCATATTTCATGCAAGAAGCAAGCACATAGAAGTGGCACACCATTTTGTGAGAGATAAGCTTATTGGAGGAAAAATCTATTTGGAGCATGTCAACTCGTCCTCTTGTATTGCCGATCTACTCACCAAGCCTTTGAGCAAAAGTGCTTTCATCAAGCATAGATCTAATCTTGGAGTTATATCAAGATCAATGCTCAAATCTTCATAGATAATTTTTTAGGAGGAGTGTGAAGAATTGAAAAAGATTATCTATGTTAGATATAGGGGTCTTATGTTTTTTACATCAAGCATCTAGGTGTAGGATGTTGATAGGAATAAATTTGGCATAGATGGCAAATTATGCATTTCCACTTGTAATGCCACTATTGAGCCAAAATAGAGTAAGAGGCTAAACACTTGCTAATTAGAGTGTAGACAAGTGTAAAGTTTTTGTTTGATGAATTCCAAGAGGTCCAATAGGATTTAGAGGTGGAACCTTGTGAGGTCCAATAGGAAATTGAGGTGTGCTTGAATATAGTCCAATAGAATTAAGAGGTGCATAGATCAATGATCCAATAGGATCAAGAGGTGACAAAATATGGTCCAATCATAGTTAAGCATAGTGGTAGATCGTGGACCTACTAGTATCATTGTACTCCTCATTTTGAAGCTGATTGATTTTGTGATTTCATGGATTTTGTGAGTTATTGAATTTCTAGCTTTCTCTCTCTACCCGAGAGCTCATGATGCATTTTCTCTCTCAACCCGAGGAGAGCAGCTTGTTTTTACTTAGATTATTTTTTGAATACTTCCCACACGTGTGAGTGAGAGTTGGAAGTGATTGAATGCATGTAGTAGTGTGTTTTTGCCATAGGATTCAAGATTGATCTTGAATCTCAATCTAGTCTTGATCTTGGTGCATCTACACACCTTAGGAGATCACAAGTACATGTAGTGGACAGTCCACACGTGTGAGATTCAACAATAATTCCTCCAAAGAGAGCTTGTTCACAAGAGCAACATTACAAGCATTCACATAGTCATTTGGATCTAGTTTATAGATGCCACCAAATCTAGATCCTAATGCAAGTATCTCATCATTCTTCTTGATAGTGCAAGTATCAACATTGAATTTTACATCAAGGCCATTATCAAGCAATTGGCCAACACTAATAAGATTCTTGGTAAGCTTAGGTACATAAAGAACTTTAGAGAGAGAAAGAACTTTAGAGGATGCAAGCTTCAAGGGAATGTTTCCTATGCCTTCAATAGGACATTCAAAATCATTTGTAGTGTATATTGATTTCTTGACTCCATCATAAGGTGCAATAGAAGAGAAAGAGTTCTTGGAGCTACACATATGTGAAGAGGCTCCACTATCAATATACCATAGGCCGTCCTTCTTGAGAGGAGTGGATGAGAAGCTAGAGACCATAAGAGATGCCTCTCCATCACTTGCAATAGTGTCTTCCTTCTCATTGGTGATATTGGCTTGCTTGAGTTGATTCTTCTTCTTGAAGCAATTGGTGGCATAATGACCTTTCTTGCCACAATAAAAGCACTTGATCTTCTTCTTATTGAGCTTGGATGATGAAGCATTAGAGGAATCATCTTCCTCCTCATCTTTGTCTTTGGATTTGACTTTGTCCTTGCTTGAGAATTGTTGATGTTGGTTCTTGCTCCTCCCTTTGTGCTTATCCTTGGCAAAGAGAGCTTTGCCATCATGATGAGTGAGAGAAAGCTTGTCCATCCTCAAGAGCTTGTACTCTTGTCTTGATTCTTCCAAAATTAGCACACTTTGGAGAGCCTCCAAAATTGGTAGCTCCTCCTTAATGGCATAGGATTGGACAAGGTTATCAAATTCACTTCTCAAGCCATTGAGAATGACTTGAACTAGCTCATTTTGATTGATGGAATCACCAATACAAGCAAGTTCTCTATGAATATCTTTTACTCTCAAAACATCGACTGCCTTGAAGGTTCCGCACACCCCATACCACTGACGACACACCGTAACCGCCCAACTGTAGGGTCACAACCGACCCACCCCATGCCCTGGAGCAATCGACATAATCAAGCCTGGTCAAGCCTCCTACGATAATTGGCATCCCATTACCACCAGCCATCGCACTCGGCTCTCCCTAGCACACAGCTCCTGGCCTGGAGGCTAATGCACGTGCTCTCCATCCACCAACTCCCGGGTAGACTGAGTGAACGACACGTGACCACCTAGGATGGTGATGGGTGGCACCTAGACATGTTGATAACTCCAGTCCTGTGTCATGCCCCTTGTGAGGCCGTCACTGAAGGACGTACCATTATGGTACATAACAAAAGGCCTCCTCTACAGATTATATCTTCATATCACTTGGCAGGCTCCATTGGAGACCAAGAGTGAGTTTTATCGTACACACTTTCTATCTCTTGATCCAGCTGACTGCCCCATAATATCTCGTTACTTGCTGAGGAGTATATCACATAGACTGTGAATAGCGATGGGTCAGTTTCGGGTTTCTTCACATCACCTGGCCATTGAGACCGACAAATACAATGGCACTCCACGAGAGAACCGACTTTGTAGCGTGTGTTCTATGCATGAGATTGAGGACAAATCACATTTTCTCTTTAGATGTCCAGCCTACTATGAGATTCAAAAGAGGTACTACTGCTTGTTCAGAGATCACCCAGTTACACTTTCTACCTTGATATCTTATAAGGACCTCAGATGTATTGCATTGATGGTACAGGAGATGTCAAACTTGAGGAGGAGGAGAGTAGATATCGATACACATTTTCTGACACAATTGAGCATCAGTGAGTGCATATCTCATCAGAGACAGAGATTCGAGATATCCATAGGCTACGATTTAGATAGAGGGTTCCAAATTCCTTCATACATTGGCAGTAGAGACCATGTTGACGGCTTGAGAGAGTCAGCTATTAGGCCAAAGAGAGTGACACGACAGCAGAGACAACACTGATAGCCTACCCGACGGCAGAGGTCCATGGAACATCTGATGATACCTTCACAACATACCATACACCATTTTTTCTAGGCTGGTAGGCATCATGATATATGATTCTAGGCTGTTGGAGCCAGCCATCTTTTATGCATTGTATTTGTATTTATTGTTTTATAGATGATTGAGCTTTAAGATCCTATGTGCACACTTGACATGTACATTTTCTTAGTCTTATGTACCTTAAAGTATTCAAGAACATTAATAAAATCTCTCTCTCTCTCTCTCTCTCTCTCTCTCTCTCTCTCTCTCTCTCTCTCTCTCTCTCTCTCTCTCTCTCTCTCTCTCTCTCTCTCTCTCTCTCTCTCTCTCTCTCTCTCTCTCTCTCTCTCTCTCTCTCTCTCTCTCTCTCTCTCTCTCTCTCTCTCTCTCTCCTTGTCCTCCTCGTCCTCCATCGCCATGATCCGATCTCCCTCCTCCCCCCTCTTTCTCCCCCTCTGTCGCCCTCATCCTCTACCTCCATGGCACGCAAAAGTAGGAGGAGCCCTTGCTCCCTCACCCCTCCCCACCCTCCTCTATCACCCTCCATGCCGCCCCCTTCCTCCACCTCAATTGTTGCCCCACTCCCTTCCTCCGCCCCACCTGCTGCCCCGCTCCCCTCCTCTACCCCACCTATTGCCCTGCCCCACTCCCTCCTCCATTCCTCCGTCGCCGCCCAACCTGCTGCTGTGTAGGCCCCTCCTATTGTGCAGTAGACACGTCTATTGCTACTATGCAACAACAAACATTCCTTGCTGCACAGCAGCAGGCTCTCCCTGTTGTTGAATAGCAAGCCCCCACCACCCTCCCCTCTCCCCGCCTCCCACTTGGGCCCTCCTTCACCCCTTGTCCCTTCCACTCCCATCTCTACAATCACTGCTCCCCCTTCTTGTCTCATGCCGACTACACCACCTCCAAATCCTTTAAAAATTTTCTAACCTACTAACTAACATAACTAAAAGCAAATGTACAAGCTTTGAAACTAGATATTATCCACCTACGCACAAAGAACCAACAGCTTCAGACAGAAATGGAAAACAAAAATGCTTCCCAGCCGCAAGAAGAGACAAGGATGAAGATGTGAAAATTGTCAACATTTCCTTGACTAGTTTTAGGCCAAATTTGGTAAGTTTGGCACATAGTTTTGGATCTGACCTTTCACACATGTGTAACAAGTCTAGATACTTTTATTTTAGTATATATTTCATATTGAAGAAGTTTCAAACTTCAGGACCTTCAAAATGATACCAAAATTATGTCATTTGGACATGTAGGCCAAAATTGGCTATTTTAGGCTAGTGGTGCCCTAAACAAGAGTCCTAAGTTCTAGAGAGAGGAGTGTCCAATGATGTGTGGATTTGTGTGTATGATTTGTGTCCGATGATGTGTGTGATTTATGTGGCCGATGGTGTGTGTGTGTGTATGATTTGTGTGAGTATGTGTGTATGATTTGTGCATGTGTATGAGTGTGCATGTGCATGCATTGAATTCTCAAAAACTCGATATCTTTACAATTCTTTGGACTACTTTTAGAGTTCTTGGCTTGAACGCACATTTCTCCATGCATAATGAACTGCTTGGAGCCCGGTTGGTTGATGTGGGTTTGTATCGACGTGCAGCACTAGATGGAATAGATGGCATGCAACATGGAGCCCATTCGGTGATACTGGACCACTTCTCAAAAATGCCAAAAAATAGTCCATTTAATGTGTCCTAGTGGCGTTCCTCCTGGCATGAAGGGCATTTTCAAGTATATGACGTTGGAATCGAACAATAAATGGTCCGATGGGTTCGTGTTGAGCCCACAAACTTTTGGACACCTACTGTCTGAGGTTTTGACTGTTTCTGACTGAATCCGACCGACGGGCCTAGAATCCTAGGACTACGTTTAGGGTTTCTGATTTGGATGCACGTTTTGTTGTGACTATTGAACTGTTTGGAGCTTAGTTTAGTCTTGTAGGTTCGTCTCGGGGTGTACAACAAGATGGACAAGAGGGTCTAATAACCAGATGTCGTTTGACAACATTGGACCAATTTCAAAAATGTTGGAAAATCCTACTACAATAGCATAAGTGTAAGAAACGCTTCCCCTTGTTGCTGCAAGTACTGAGTTGTAGTCGTTCGACTGAATTTGTGATGATCTTTCTCTTTTTCTCGAAATCTTGCATCCATGTCAATCCTTGAAAAAGTTTAACTTTTTCATCGATATGTCACTTTTCGAGCTGCTTGTTCATCATTTCCTTTAGTAGTAAACTTGTTTTTCTTATACGTGCCTTGCTCAAAAATGACCGAAGAAGAATTGTTGAGGTTAAAAGAGCCACTTCTTTTGTTGAGATTTTGGAAATACTTGTCTTGAAGAGTGAAAACTAGGTCTTTTGAGGAGACGTTCAATTTCACAAATATTTTCCGCATCACCCAGGTTGGCAAGTTATTTGGTATTAGGGTCCTTGTATAACTCAATAGAGGCATCAAGTATGTGTTGGTAGATATATAGGAAAGTAAGATGGGCCTTGACCACTTCTCTAGCTAGCTTGTGTAGCCAAAGGAAAAAGGCATTGACTTGATTTTGCAGAGAAGCACTAGAAAAGAATTTGTTTAGATTATTCATCATGAACCAAACGGCATGCTGAAACCGGATAACAAAGGAGTTACTCTTGCATTTATCACCACAACGACATTTGAATAAAGGTCTTTTTCAATTCCATATGCGGGCTTGATGCATGGAGACGCATACGGTTAAGCCAGTTTCAAAGTGTCCTTTGACCCTAGCCTAGGTTTGCTCGGAAGGACAACATGAAGGTTTAAAATTGTTCATTCATATGATGGTATCAAAAGCAATAGGAGTCTTAAGAGAAGTCCAAAGCTCAATATGTATGGGAGCAAGGAAATTTATAGTGGGAAGGCTCTAGAGTTTGAAGGAAGTGAGGGGAGATTTGAATTCAATCGTGTACGACTGAGGATCATAGGGATTTGACAACTTTTGGATTGGCAAAATTCATAAGCAGATTGGTCACCAATGTCACAAATTTTCTGGAAGAATTGCTGAAGCCGTGATGTGCTAAGTCCATCAAGATCATCAACAAAGACTAGTAGGTGTGGAGATAAAGGTGCATCAAGTATAGCGGAAGTGGCAATCTCAGCAGAAGTGGTATCATTTTCTTTTTCAAGACAATCAAAAACCTTTCTTATATGTAAGTTAAAAAACTTTTTCCAAAAGGGTTTCCACAAGACAGGGGATCTTTTTTATTAACAAAATCCAGATATATCTTGACTCAATCCAAAGTACCAAGTAAATCAACAAGACAGAGGACCCTATCTTTGGGTCCAACAACAAGACACTGCTATTAATAAAACCATATAAAGTAGCAACCTTTTTCATGCAACAAATCAAGGTCTAAATGAAATGGTTAGGAGGAGGAAGGGGCTCCCCATAACCTAAGGTGACGGCATCTTGGAACCAACCTTAGGACTGTTCATAAAAAGAAACATTTGTTCACAAATACAAGAAGCGCACATTCTGACATGTGGTTGCAACAGATTTCGAGAAATTTCATAAAATTTTGGTATCTGACACGTCAGTATCCAACATCCTTGTCAAACTCCCGTAAAAAAGAACCAGCAGCCTTTGGTAGCTAGCAAGAATATAATTTGAAATAGGATGTCGAAATTCGACAATTATGATCGATGTCAGATTTAGACGGACGACGTGGGTGCCATGTGGCAAATTTTTGTTGAGGTGGCATCCTAGTTGGGTGGTGGAATCTGACACATTAACATTTGATTTTTTAAAGAGAGTGTGTGTGAGTGATTGAATTTGTGAGAGAGAGAGAGAGAGAGAGAGAGAGAGAGAGAGAGAGAGAGAGAGAGAGAGAGAGAGAGAGAGAGAGAGAGAGAGAGAGAGAGAGAGAGAGAGAGAGAGAGAGAGAGAGAGAGAGAGAGAGAGAGAGAGAGAGAGAGAGAGAGAGAGAGAGAGAGAGAGAGAGAGAGGAGAGAGAGAATGAGAAAATAAATTTAATGTGAATGAGTTGATTTTGATTTTTGGTTTTAATTTTTTGTTTTGAGAAAAGAGATTGAGAGTGAAAGAGAGAGAGAAAGAAAGGTAATGTGTGTATAAGTAAAGGAATGAAATGTGAATGAGTTGATTTTGATTTTTGGTTTTGAGAGAGAGAGAGAGAGAGAGAGAGAGAGAGAGAGAGAGAGAGAGAGAGAGAGAGAGAGAGAGAGAGAGAGAGAGAGAGAGAGAGAGAGAGAGAGAGAGAGAGAGAGAGAGAGAGAGAGAGAGAGAGAGAGAGAGGTAATGTGTGTGTGTGTGTATAAGAAAATGTATGAAATGTGAAGGACTAGGAAAAAGAGAGATTGTGTGAAAAAAAAAATTGTATAAGAAAATGAATTAAATGTGAGTGGGTTGATTCTGATTTTTTATTTCAATTTTTTGTTTTGAGAAAAGAGATTGAGAGTGAAAGAGAGAAAGAGAAAGGAGGTAATGTGTGTGTAAAAAAAGGAATGAAATGTGAATAAAATCGATTTTAATTTTTGGTTTTGAGAAAAGAGATAGAGGTTGAAAGAGAGAGAGAAGGAGAGGTAGTGTGTGTGTGTGTGTGTGTGTGTGTGTGTGTGTGTGTATAAGAAAATGTATGAAATGTGAATGACTAGGAAAATGAGAGATTGTGTGAAAAAAAAATTGTGAGAGAGAAAGGTAATGTTTTTTTAGAGAGATTTTGTGTGAAGAGAGAGAGGGAGAGTTAATTTCTGAATTTCATTTTTGGTTTTGAGAGAGAGAGAGAGAGAGAGAGAGAGAGAGAGAGAGAGAGAGAGAGAGAGAGAGAGAGAGAGAGAGAGAGAGAGAGAGAGAGAGAGAGAGAGAGAGAGAGAGAGAGAGAGAGAGAGAGAGAGAGGTAATGTGTGTGTGTGTGTGTGTGCCTTGAGAACCGTTCATGCTCATCTACTCCACTCCTTAGCTAGCACCCCCTATGCTCCTCACAATCAACATTGATGTTAGCTCCTCCTCTTGAGAATCACTCTTTAGCTAGAAACAGACTCATTTGCTCCTTTGCTCCTCAATTGGAAACTCCTTTTCCTCACAATCATCATTGGTAAGAGAGATATGAATAGTGTGTGACAAAGAAAGAGAGATTTGAGGGCAACTCTTATTAATTTGTAACTGTTATTAAATCATCATTGGTAACTCTTACTAATTGGTGAGTCTAATGAGGTTTGGTTGAGGGTAGAAGTGAGAAAACCCTTATATCATATCCAAGTCCATCAAAATATATTATGGATAAAACAGTGTACAAGAGATATGAAACATAAGCAATTGCATTGTTTGTACATGATTTATTAATTAATTGAATGCAATTACACGTAGTTTGAGTGCCACAAAGTTTGAGGCCAATCCAAGTTGAATAAAATGGAAAGATAATGAAGCATAGTCAAGCTCTTGCCTTGTAAAGCTAGTCTTGATCTTGGAGGCCAAAACCGAGCTAAAACAACTATGCAATCTCAATCCCTTGAATACGTTTGTTGGTTGATAAAATATTCTACACATATGTTAGATTGTTGAAAAGTCTATATCAACTATTTTCCTCCATGCTAGCACTCGTTGCCTCCAATTGTGCTATACATTTGAGCGCACAAAAAGTGTGATCTCTTTTGATTCTCGTTTTACAATTTTTGTAGTGTTCAATTGCATGTCCATAAGTAATATGCCCAGTATATGCAACTTAATTATTTGAGTTTCTTAGAAATGGGAAATGGCTAGAACTTATAATTACAAGCAAATGGCAATGTATGGCTTTTCCTCCTAGACATGGAGCACCTCAACAAGCTTGTGACTCTTGATTTAGCCTTGTTATCAACCTCAAAGTTGTATGCTATAGTTAAAGTTTCCAACATGCCCCTTCTCTTTGAAATGAACTTCATTTTCTAGCTCTAGGTTGAAGAAGTTAACTAGTCCAGCTTTTGGATGGTTTTTGTATCTACATGAGATATGACTTTTGATGGCTACTCAATGCCCTTCTTCTGTCTAAATGTTCCCTTCATGATTTGCCTACCTCCACAAAGTGGGTCCATAATCCTTGTAGGGATCACTATCTACAAATAAAAAAAAGACAATTCACTTCTTATGTATATAAGAAAGAATTGCAAATCACAAGCAAATCATAACACCAAATTATGTATCATATGCCACACAAAAAGGGTGGAGATTGTGAAAGATTTCAGATCCTTAAGATCCAATCTACTTGAATGATCTTTGGTTAGAAAGAGAAATACACTACCAATTTCACCAATGTAGAAAAATCAGCATCTACACACAATTTGAGATGCAAACACTAATAGAACTTGATCAAACTTGAATGAAATGATTATGTACTGTTTCTATCCGTACAAAACCAGCAAGCTACTGTATTTCACACGTGTGGATCCAAAAATAGCAAATATAGATCATTCTACACATAGAATTGCAAGCAATCACCAAGATAGTGCACCAATAGATAGTAGAACCCAAGAGAACCATGTATAAGCATGAAATGAGATAGAGAAGAGAGAAGATGACTCTCTCCACGAGTTACATCCTTTTATAGCAGGTCCAAACCCTATTTGGCCACTTGGCTTTCCCACCAAAATGCTAACCCTACCAATTTTGGGTCTAGATTCAATGTACCCAACTTATTTAAATTGAATCTACTTGAACTCGCATTCTATCTTTCCCACACTTTCAGAAAGTGTTTATTCAAATGAAATTTAGACTAATGAACTTTGAAAAGTCAACATCTAAGTCTAAAACAAGTTTTGGCCTCAGTATGCCAAATATGGAAATATTGCAAAATGTGATGAAACTAGTTGAATCTTTCACACTCCCTCTTCAACTAGTTTTAGCATAGACTTTGATAATACTCCAAGTGAAGTCCTATGATTCATAAAAAAGTCTTTTCCCAATGCTTTGGTGAAGATATCAGCTACACATTCCCTTGAAGACACATGTTGAAGCTCCACCTCCTTTGCAATGACTCGCTCCCTCACAAAATGATATTGTATCTCAATATGCTTGCTCCTAGCATGAAAGATAGGATTGGATGCCATTCTTTGGGCTGATTGATTGTCACAAAAGATGATTGGCTCTCTGAAAGATCCAGCAAGTGAAGATCCTTGATCATCCTCTTGATCCATACCATCTCCTTTGTGCAATGTGTAAGAGCTTTGTACTCGGCCTCACTAGATGACAATGAGATAGTGGCTTGTTTCTTTGACATCCATGATATAGCTCCATTACCTATGAAAATACAATAAGAACTAATAGATTTCCTATCCATTACATCTCCAGCATAGTCCAAATCTGAAAATCCAAAAAGATTAGGTGATGATCCCTCATACAATATGCCAAAATCTCGAGTTCCAATGATGTACCTCAAAACTCGCTTTCCTAGCTTCCAATGCTCCTAGCATAGTTTTTGCCAATAGAACTTTGATCCATCATAAGAATGATCTTCTTCCTAAGAATAGATCTCCTTTCAATGATCATGTAATGCTCAAAATAGAAACAACCATAATTGATATAGAGAATAGTGTCCACTTTGAATGCTTCACTATTTCTTACATCAATTTTACATGTAAAAATGTGACTAGAACATGAAGAATAAAATAGAATGTAAATGAAATGATTCCACCATGCTTCCAACTCTGAACTCTCTGGAAAAATACAGCAAACAAACTGGAAATGTGAGTGATCAACTTTTGCTTGCATGTCTCCTCCTCCTTTGTCCTTTGTTGTCTTGTATCCACCATGATACTCCATGAATGAGCCTCCATCTTCATCTTGCCACAAGAAACCATCAAACCTTGGAAATCCATGAGTAGGTGAGTACATAAATGATGCAAATCCAGCACCACATGACTCCATAAACCAAGTAGTTTTCACTAGTCCATATTCAAGATCTACTTGACACAAGAAAATGACCATGAATTCACCAAAAATTGACAATCTCCAAGTATTGGCACCAAGTAGCTCAACACTTGAGAACTTAGCCATGGATGAGTGACATAATGAACCTCCAATAGCTTCATTTCCATCAGCAAAATCATCCAAGAATGCTAGTACAAATCCAACATCAAAACAATGCTCACCAATGTAGCTAGTTTTACCATATCTTGACAATTTGCACACATCCACATGAAATTGCTCAAACATGAGATAGAACAAGTAAAGTAAACTTGAACAACACTTTCTTGCTGCTCCTTTGACCTTACTTGAGTCTTCAATATGCTGTAAAAATAGATCCATAACACCTTTGCCAATTACCTCTCCTTTGATGCTCTTGACTAGCTCCAAATTGCCACCTTCCCTTTTGACTAGTTGAAGCGCTTCGAGATCAACTTCTTGATCTTCAACTTGATCATCAAAGTCATTGAACAAACTTTGTTTTCCAGATCCATTACTTGATTTTACAGCAATATAACATCCATCCACTTGCATAGCTCCATGTACACAAGAAGATCTTCCAAAAGATGTTCCACTCTTCATAAGAGATTGATACTCAAGATCCATTGCTTGGATCTACTCCTCTTCTTTCCTTGCTTGATCTACACTTGTAGGCTCATCCAAAGAGGTTAGGAAAGCAACATAATTTCCAGAAACTACTTGCTTACCCTTTTGATCATATGTGAGCCTTGAAGGTACTTGTCTTTCTCTTGATGTTCTCCTTGGCTTTTGACTTGATGAAGGTCCATCATCACCACCATCCAAAGTAGGATCCTTCTCATCAACATCAAGAATGTTAGAACCATCTACTTTACCATCAATCATGCTTGAAGACACCTTTGGAATGTTTCCCTAATCAAAAATGACATCTCTACCAACAATCACTTTGTTAGTAGAAGGAATGTAAACCTTGTAGGCTTTACTCACCTCACTATATCCAACAAAAATACCTCTTCTTGAAGATGGATCCTCCTTGGTCCTATCATCAAGAGTAATGTTGACATAGCATGTGCATCCAAAGGTTCTTAGAAAGTTGACACTCGGCCTTCTCTTGAATAGCATCTCAAAAGGTGTCCTTCCATCCAAAATAGCACTCGGCCACCTATTGCACAAGAAATTGGCACACAACAAAGCTCGATCCCAAAATGGTTTTTCAAGATTAGCACTTAACCTCATAGCTTTAGCACTTTCACATAAAGTTCTATTCTTCCTTTCAGCCACTCCATTTTGTTGTGGGGTCCTTGATGTTGTATACTCCCTCTTGATCCCATGCTCATCACAAAAGGCCTTGAACTTGTTAGATATGTACTCACCACCATTGTCACCTCTTAAGCACTTGATCTTTGTGGAAAATTGGTTCTCCCTTGCATTCTTGAACTTGACAAAGACATCATACACTTCATCCTTGCTCTTTAGTAGATAGATCCAACAAAATCTACTAAAATCATCAATTGAATGTTACATACATCTTAGTTCCATTATTGCTAATTGTAGTAAATCCATGAATATCCGAATGTACAAGTTGAAAAGGCTTTGTAGATCTAGAAATAGATCTAGTATAAGGTAGTCTATGTGACTTAGACAAAGCACAAGATTCACAAACATGCTTGTCATTACTTAAGAAACTTGGAAGACCAATCACAACCTTCTTCCTTGCCATTACCTCCAATGACTTGAAGTTGAGGTGTCCCATCCTTTTGTGCCAAACCTCTTGAATAGAAATTTGCTCCCTTGCAACACATCCAACTTGGTTAGCAATAACACAAGCATCAAGTTTGAACAACTTCCCTTGCCTTTTACCTTTTCCAATCAAGACATCCTTCCTTTTGATCAAACAAGCATCTCCATCAAACTCCACCTTGAGGCCCTTACTTAGCATTTGACTCACACTAAGCAAATTCTTGGTAATAGATGGAATAAACAAGACATCTTCCAAATGAACATTCCTATTTGTAGAGAGAGAAATAGGAATTGTGCCAATCCCTTTGATTGCACACTCGCCGTGTAGATCACCCTCTTGTCATCTCCATATGCCAACAAAGAGGTGAAGTACTCTTTGTGAAAGGTCATGCGTGAACTTGCTCCACTATCAATCCACCAAGGATCTAGATCTCCATCATTAGCAAGTACACATGAAGACATCACAAAAGCATCATCATTTGCATCTTGCACATCCAAACCATCCTCATCAAGAGTAAGATTACCTTGCTTGTCTCCTTGATCTCTCTTCTTCTTGTAGCACTCACTTGCAAATTGTCCTTTGATGCCACAATAGAAGCACTTGAGCTTTGATCTATCCTTCTTTTTGCTACTTGAAGAAGCATCCACTTGATCTTGCCCTTTAGACCACTTGCTTTTGGTTTTGCCCTTGAATTTGCCCTTTGTGAACATAGCATCCTCTTGAAGTGTCGATGTAGATCCACCTCTTGCTTGAAGCCTATATTCCTCATTGATCAAGATCTCTTGAAGATCTATCAAAATTGGCAAAGTCTTTTGAATAGCAATACTTTGAACAATGTTAGCATGAGCATCCAACAAGCCATTAAGAATCACTTGAATAAGCTCTCCTTCCTTAATGCTTTCATCTATGCAAGCTAACTCATCATTCAATGCTTTCATTCTCAAAACAAAAGTACTTGGACTTTCTTCATTCTTTTGCAAACAAGAAAAGATTTGCCTTCTTAGAGTCAACACTCTAGAAGTAGACTTGGATTCATAAAGCTTCTTCAATGAATTCCAAGCTTCCAAAGATGATGTGCACTTACCAACTTCCTTGAGAAGTTCATTGGTAACATTCATCTTTATCATGTGTAGAGCCTTCTTGGCCCTCTTGTCATACCTCAATTGATCTTGTTGTGTTGCTGGTCTCTCCTCCAAACCTACAACAATATCCAAAACATTATTCATCTCAAGAAGTGACTCCATCCTCACTTTCCATAATGGATAGTTACTTGAGGTAAGCCTATCATTGGCTTCCAACATGACTCCAATTGAGGTTGCCATGTAGCAATGACCTGATCTTCTCTTTCAACCTGTTTTAATGCACAAAGCACTCCTTTGAACAACAACAAATGCTTTCAAAAGAAATCACCAAGATTTGAAACTATCTCACAAATTCTCTTCTAGCACTTATCCAAGCAAATCAACACATAGAATCATGGAATCTTGATCAACCTATGATCTATCCTCAATCTAATGACTTTTGCCACTTCCTAAGATTGAAACACACTCAAATGAAGTCCAGCAACCTCACTATCAAGAGATCCAAAAATAGCAAATATAGATCATTCTGTTGCTGTCCATACAAAACCAGCAAGCTACTGTATTTCACACGTGTGGATCCAAAAATAGCAAATATAGATCATTCTACACATAGAATTGCAAGCAATCACCAAGATAGTGCATCAATGGATAGTAGAACCCAAGAGAACCATGTATAAGCATGAAATGAGATAGAGAAGAGAGAAGATGACTCTCTCCACGAGTTACATCCTTTTATAGCAGGTCCAAACCCTATTTGGTCACTTGGCTTTCCCACCAAAATGCTAACCCTACCAATTTTGGGTCTAGATTCAATGTACCCAACTTATTCAAATTGAATCTACTCAAACTCGCATTCTATCTTTCCCACACTTTCAAAAAGTGTTTATTCAAATGAAATTTAGACTAATGAACTTTGAAAAGTCAACCTCTAAGTCTAAAACAAGTTTTGGCCTCAATATGTCAAATATGGAAATATTGCAAAATGTGATGAAACTAGTTGAATCTTTCACAGAGATCCACTCCATTTTTGTACTTTTCACACAAAAAAAGATTAGGCAAAGCCAGGAAAAGTATTTTATCTACTATTCCTCCTATATGTCTAGAAAGCAGCTTTATGGGTTTTCTCGGGTCCACAATCCATCAACTAACATTCAGTAAACTTTGAACACAATCCAACTAACCGGGTTCCGGAATCCAATAGCGTTCCGGAACATGTGACTCTTATGTTCTGGAACGCAGCTTTCCAAAAGCCGGATCCATTCTAGAACGCAACATTCCAGAACGCGATTGGAACGCAACATTCCTGAAGGAGGTGCAACTTAGGTCTATAATACATACTTGAATACTCAAAGTTGAAACTTGAGGTCATGCCAATAGTGTGCATACAATCTTTGTGATATTGGTGCAACAAGCAGTCTTTGTAATTACATTTGAATTGTGTTTCAGTATTATAAGGAAGGCCTGTAAGGATGAGGCCAAAGATCCAAATAAATATCGCTTGTAGAAGGAGGCTGCGGCGAGTAGAATGACCCATGACATGGGGAATCCTAAGTTGGGATCTAGTGGAAAGGTGGGCCTACAGGCTCAAATGGTTAATTCATTTATATTCTTCAATGCATTCTTTATTGCCATCACATATGGATTAATTGGTGGTTCATTTTTAACTTGTCATTCATTTTTGTTCTTGTTTACAACATCACGACTTTGGACGCTATCCATCCAAGGCCGAGCATAAAATTGCATTTCGCGATTCATCTATAATATTACACTTATGTAGTAGATAAACTCTTACTCTCACTTACAATTCATCTCGGTTAACAGCAGAATATCATCAACACTCAACTATATACAACAAATAGTACACAGAACTAATAAGAAATATTCCAGGAATTCCCATTCCAATGACAATAGTTTCTTCCAAACTCTATGCATCAAATGCGCATTCACTCTACAACTTCGCTCGTCACTAGTCCAATCATCAACACATCAAATCGGCTATCGATGTATCATACAAAAGCCATGTAACTACCTAAAGTTACATAATCGCAAGGTTAATTGTGACAACCGAGCACCAAGAAATCAAAATTTCTATAACTGGGTGCTAGTAACTTGAATTTTAGTTGGTTCATAAAAGTTACAATAAGTCAAAATCTTATGACCCTGGGTTGACCGACATGCAATGATTGTCAAAACAGAAAGCCATGCGATTTCCAAAATTGCCAAAAAATCAAATCCCTTGCACGAAGGTCAAAACTACCGGTCACTTCCCTTCAAAGAAGAAAACCAACAAGCCTTTTGAAGGAAAGAACCCACATGCCTAAGCCAAAAACTTTCAAGGCTATGCAAACCCTAAAACGGGGTTTTCCAAAGCAAAGCCTTAGAAAAAAGAGGGGATCGATCAACTCCCCACAGATCCATCGTGTTGCTTGAATGCCTCCTCTCTTCCAGCTGACCTTTACACCAATAGCTAGCAACTTCAGTAGTGCACCTATCCATCAGCAGCCATCGTTCGATCGCTAGAAGAGAAAAGCAAGGGCATCGCGCAGAAAGATTAACCTTCTGCGCCCTAACAGAAGCAACTTTCAAGGGAGTCAAGCAAGCTACCAAGGGAATTCAACCAGCGCTTCCACTATGCAAAACAACAGTTCCTCAGCAAGTTCTAGTCTTCCGAATGGGCCAACAACTAACAATTACCAAGCCATCTGCTGTCGACAGTCGATCTTCAGCAGAAATCCGGTTTATAGCATGGTCCAAACGCAGGCAGGCCACTCAACGGATTTGGGAAGGAAACAGCAGAACTATGGCCTTTCAGAGATCTAATCATCTGAAAGGGTGAGTACAAAGAATAAACTGATACAAACAGTCATTTAATTCCTTGTGGCTTAAGAACATAGCTGAACATATTGCCGACTCCAGATTTTCTCTCAGCAACTGAGTTGCTTCTCTCTAAACCGAGATTTACAATATCTGGAACAAAGAGCTTTCCAAGGGATTACTGCAGCATGCAATAGTGTTCCTCAAACAAGATTTTTGTTCTGCTTTCCCATAAGATTTACAGGTTCAGACAGAAGCAAGAAAGAAACCATGTAGAGAATAGCTTATCCCATGAAGTAACTCATGATCAGCCCTTGCACTCTGCTAAGAACTAGCAAAACTAAATAATAGCAAATTCAAAATCTGTCCACAATTATGCATGCTAACCGGAGGATTATGATCATAGAAGATTCCAAATCCTCACATGCAATTACTAGAATCCAATAATTCTATCACTTTCAGTTTATTATTATGGATAAATTGATTCACAATCAATTTGTCAACGAACAAAAGTTACATAACCAGATTCAGGACAATTGGGATTCATGCAAGTCATTTAGCCTTTTAACCAAGCAGAATTTAACTATAAAACAAGCAACCAGATCCATCAAAGCACATCATTCACATCAATTGAAAGATTCCTCAAGAAACAAGGAATTACAAATGAATTCAAGCTAATCCTCAGCATCTTTACCAAAATCAACCATGTAGAAGTGCACTCTACCAATTTCGAAAAATATGCTTCACACCGGAATTAGTAAATCCAATTCCCTTGAGAAAAAAGCACTCCAACCGGGGTGTTATTCCAAGTGCTCATTACTTCCAATTTGATGTAGAGCTTGTCTCCATCCTATCCCAGACTACATCTTAGCCAGGCTCTGATACCAATGTACAGACCACTAGGGGAAACCCCTAAGATGAGGATATGAGTATGGGAGAGACTATGGAGCCAATGAGTATATGAGTATGAGAGACTATGGAGCCAAATTGCCCAACCAAACCTAGATCAAACCTGGATCTAGCCCCCAAGCCATGCCATGTGAATGCTAGAGGAGAAGAGAGCAACTAGCCCCCAAGCCATGCCATGTGAATGCTAGAGGAGAAGAGAGCAACTGGTGACCTAAACCCCAAGTTATCAACATGAGAATCCCTATCTCAATATATATGGAGAGTAGTTTTTTGTGCATGAACCCATGCAATCACCATGCATTCCAACTGTAAAAGATCACATCTCTTCATGAGTCATCTTGCCTATATATGTCACACGTACATGCACTACTCCATATGTCTCAATTAGAGTGTTTGGGTCTTCTCAAGGTTATTAGTCACAAACTGGCCTCGACAAAATTAAATCTAGGCGTGACCAATAATCTCGGCGTGACCACTAATCTTGAACACTACTGGAGGGCCGGTCTACCATATTAGGACTATTCCATGTCCTTAACTAAATATGGCTGTAACAACAAGGCAAAAAGAGAACAACCTAATATAAGATGAGCATAGTTGAGAGTTGTAAACCCTTGCAAAGAAGGTTGAGCTACATGGAGTTTGTAGTTGGGTTGTAACAATTGTTTGTGGAATCTTATAAAATCAAAGCCTACTCCAAACACCAAACTCTGGGGTAAGTGTGTCTTAATGTTCACTATCGATTACATATATCTTCTTTAAGGCTAGTTAAAAATCCCTCTCCAAAAACCCACATTTATTAATTTTGTATAGATCTTGTCCGATGTTTTGATGTAACCATATTTTAGATCTGTGTGAGTTTGATCTTCATATGTAGCAAAATACTCTATTCCACTTGAACTTTAGGCAAATTGCGCTTGATAATGAAATAAATCAAAGTTAGTGATGAGTTTGCAACAAACTCTTTGCAAATAATGGACCTGAATGTGTGGCAAAAATCAAATCTTGAATATGACAAGATGGCAATGAAATGGCAAAATCCCTCACAAAAGCGTTTAGTTTTCTCCGGCACATCCAAGATTGTTAGGGAAAATGGAGTACAACTCTTGACCTCATAAAGAGTTTACATCAATTAAAGAAAAGTGGACGATTTTATAAGAGTGGTTGTTGCATGCCAGGAGCATGCGTAAATCTTAGCTTGCTTTGTGCTCCAATCTTCGCAAGTCCTCATATATGTACATACTGTACATAATTAAAGTTAATGTTGTCATATGGAGCGTGCTCCAACGATCGTCAAAGTTGAAACTGGCAAAAATTCCCGAAAATTGATATCACGAAATCTTGGATCAATTTTTATAAGCATATAAACCCTTCTATGAGTAATAACGACTTCAAAAAATTGAGAATCCTCAGAAAATGCAGGTTTTTGAAGGATAACTCAGAAAAGGTTTCTGGAGCACTGATATCGAGTTGCATTTTGTAAAAAACTGCAAAGAAACAAAAGATATCTTCATCTGAAAGCGTTTTTGGCCACGTAGTCCTTACGTCTATTACATATCGTTGGATCATAGATCTGTTACCTGTACTGAGAGGCCAGACCACAAAACTAAGATTGCTGGCTCTACTAGTCAGAAATACATAGTAGCCCACAACGGCAGTAACAGTTTATTAGCTCAAAATATCAAATATACTTATTACTGATCCTTCTAGCATTGGAACCAGCTGCTGAGCACAATGGCTGTGGTCATGGTTGGTTATGAGAGCTGGGTTGGGCAGGCATTCAGGTAATGGTCCGAACTCTCTGAGAGCTCCTGAGCGGTGGCGGCTGATCCACTCGCCTGGACAGCAAACTTCATGCCCCCAGAACAGTGTCCATTAAAACCGCAAATGAACCAATACGTGCCTGCCTTGGAAAGACGAATGACATTGCTCCCACCTGTAGCTGTGAGAACTGGACTGGATGTGGAACAGTCTTTGAAGTCTTGCTGGCTTACTTGCAAAACGGAATGGGTCCCTGGTGGGTACTGAAACACTGCCAAGATCCATCAATACAATCAGCCACTACACTCAGCACTGTCAATATTCATTAGACTTAACAAACAGTGTCAGCATGAGCTACCTGTGCACAACATGAATACAAAACCATGGAAGCAATATGAATATTATATCAGCTTTTACTTCACATATAGCCGGTGAGTCGTGACGAATCCATCTCTAACATTTCGAGGTGTACTTACGAAGAGTATCTCCAGCTCGGAAGTTATGGTGTCTGGACCATGCTGCATAATTGGAACCTCCCAAAACCCATCCGTTGTCACCGCCAACCTTATACTGCGCTGCATTGCACCACTGTACTGCTGCTAGCAACACACAGCTCACTACAATGAGCAAGCTACTTGTATTCCTACCATAGCTGATGGAATCCATGTTACTCATCGAGATAATCATTTGCTTCAGAGATCTTATGAGATCACCACGTATAAGCTAGCTACTCACCTCACGAAAGAAGCTGGCCAAAGATGCAGGATCAAGCACAAGATAAAAGAAGTCACTGCAATAGAAAACGAGTAACTGTCAAGGAGCCTAAAGAAATGCGACAATGAGAGAGCAATGGCCTGTGTAGAAGTGGCTATATATTTGTAGCCAGTGCTGGAAATCCGGCACTCTTAGAGAACGGAATGCGTGTATTCTCGCAAATTGGTTTAAAAAAGTTTGAAAGATGTTGACTTTAGAAATATCTGGCACTAATTATCTTGTGCAAGGAAATTTCTGTCCCAGATTATAGTTACAGGATTGTAAAATATAAAATTTAGTTCGTAAGAATCATTGATATCAATAGAATGATATATTACACTATATAGAAAAGTTTGATAATGGCTATGTAATTTAGAACATGCTACGTATATTGTGTGGAGTCTGAATTTTGAAGAGATACTCAAAATTCATTTTATATGCTTACAAAAGGGTCGCTAAAACATATTTGAGGAATGGCAGGATTGATATACAAATTCATCTTGAAACTCCAACTCATCGATTGCTTCCAAACCAAGGAGAATGGCCAAGGCCGGAGAGAAATTAGTTGGATATAGGAACCGTGTGATGTGGAGTTCTCAAGCTTCAATACTACCCAAGGTAATTGGATTTTAGTCGCCAGTGTTTTGAACATTAATCAATGGGAAACTTTATCACTTGAAGGATGTAAACCGACAAGCTCTTGAAAATGCAGGGTCTTGGAGTATATCTCCAATAAATAACCGTTGCTCACATAAAAGCATCTGCGAAGTCCAACCCCTTAATTTTTTCATCGAAGCAACCAAATTTGCAATCAACAGGAAAAAATGCTTCTTGGTTTCCAAGGGGAGGCTCGAACCTGGGACCAAAGAAACTTTGGATGCCAAGCCAACCAACTGAGCCAACCCCGTTGGGTGGAAAAAATGAATGAATTGAAAACCTCTTGAAACTGCAAGATCTTGATCTTGCATTGCTATTTATCGGAAGGAATTTATACTCAAAGAATCCGCAAAACCCAATAACCAACCGTTTGAGACTTTTCAATGAAGTGACTAATTAAATTTCGTAAGCAGCTGGAAAAAAAGAATAAATTTAGCTTCATTTAGGCATTTTTTGCTAATAATAAATTGTAAGGTAGGGAAAGAGAAAAATTGTTCGTGCTGAAAAAAAGGGAAAAAAATGAACCCAAAAAAAAAAAAGTGGGCAATATGAGTAGATGGGTGAGACGAAGGAGCATTTAGGTGGAAAAGGAAAAGTAAAACATAAGAGGTAGACACAAAGTAAAAACCATAAATAAAATGAAGAGCAAACTCAAATAAAAAACAAAACTGAGCATGTCAAAGTAATTTGCGATAAAAAGTGGCCGATGTTTTCTACCTACTCACATCATTGCTTTTATTGAGGACCATGGCAAATTCAGGCTTTAAAATGGAAATATTTATTTGGGTCTTTAAAATGTGTGAAAGGGCCAATCCACGAAGAGATGAGTCAATTGGGACATTAGGGCTTGTTGTCATTGACCTAAGATGTCATTTACAGGAGAAGGGTATTTTCGTGACCTTCAATGGTGGCAAGGGTCACTTGAGAGCATATGACAGACTCTATTTGCAACTTCTAAAGTGACCCTTGCGAAGGTTGCTAGAGAGGTGATGCCCTTATGTACAGGTTGAGTAAAAATTTTATTTATTCCTACTCAAGTGATCCTAAGTTGTGCTCCAAAATATATATAGGCATCCTTCTCTTTTGTCAATTGATTTATTCAGCCAATCATAGAATTTACCAAAATTAAAGGAAAGTTAATATGGTCGTGTGACTCTTTATGAAATTGTAATTTACCAAGCAAGCTAGTAAAATTTGTAGAGGGGACTTTTCCATTGTGGAATGCACTCTAAATTGGTTGAGCCCAATGTTTTTCCCAGTGAGTTGGAACAAGGATGATTTCACATAGGAGTCGAGAGTAACTAAAATACTCCTCCTTAATAATTGAGTCCACCCTTTATTTGAAATAAATGTTTGTTGATGTTGCATGCATAATTCAAATTTTGGCAAAAGAAAGATAAAATTTTGAGTCTAATGATAAATTCAAAAATGAGCAAAAGCAATGTAGGGCATGTTCTTGACCATAGTTGAGTTTCAACAATTGGGCAAACTTACATTACATGTAAGTAGGTTAGCAAGAGTTGGCTTATTGCAAGTTAGAAAAGATTTGAATATGTGTACATTTACTAGCAAATATGGAGCAAAGGACAACTAGTGGATCTCAACACACCCGTATCGCAACGATCACTTCATCCTGACATGAGCATGCTTATCACAATGATCACTTCATCCAAACAGTGTCATGTAAATGTTTTTGTAGCAAGCTTCAATATGCATATTATTGTTTTTGAGTTGATATTCATATTAATATCATAAGATGAACTAAATCATTGTGTTGATTGTCCATTTAATCTTAATGTTGAAGGGTATAGGCGCCATTGCAAGTGAATTGTTCACTAGTTTTTTGAAACTTTGAAGGAAGGTTCCCCCATGCATGTCTCATATAATGATCAATACAAATGGTGTTCTTCCTCAAAAATATACTGCCAACTAGCATCCTCTTTCTTTGTTTTGGTTGCCTCTAGTAAAAGTGCATAATACATGATGTTGAACTTGTTAGATTTCATTCATGAAATCATTTTGTAATGTGGAACTACTTTGCAGTTTTACTCACATTGAGACAGTGTCGAAGGTGTCGAAGACCATTTGCAAAAATACACGTATTGTCGACATAGAGTCGAATCATTTGTCAAGGGTTACCAAATAACGACTGAATCAGATTTGATAGTGGAGTCTTATCGACTACATATTAGCTCCATGTGGCATCTACAAGGTGGATAACAACGCATTCTTTTAGGGCTATGACATGAACAACTATAAATAGATTAGTAGATCAGTTCACTTTATTGTTGTAGTCAAGTGGTTCATTAGAAATATTCATTCTTCTTCTTCTCCACTCTATTCTACCATAGGTGTAGACTAATCATTAATAAGCTATTGTGTTTACAACTTGTGTACGAGTAGAATTTATAGTAGAAATAAATGCGTTATTCTTCTCTACTCTGTTTTACCATAGGTGTAGACTAATCATTAATAAGCTATTGTGATTACAACTTGTGTAAGAGTAGACAACATATGTATATTCATCATTCAACAATACATACTACATTCGACAATTCATATCTTTCTCTATCATATATTTTCTACAATCGTAAATGATAATGAGTTGTGTTTATGATAGTAGCGAATTAGTTTTAATGATTACATTAGCTACTGTTTTTCTACAAGTATTTTCCAAAAATTATTGGACTCATATGTAGCTTATTTTCCAACATGGTACCAGAGCTAAATCATAGCTTTGGTAATTAGTTCAAAGCATTCATATTCATCGCCAGATTTTTAATACTCAGATTTGTCTACGATGTATGCGTCATCTTCAAATTCTATTAAAAAGTTAAATGATGGCGACACTATTAGTTATGGAAATTCAAAATGAGGGTGATCCTACAAGTGAAAGAGCCTTGGAAAGTTGTCAAAGTTATTGAGGTTAAATTGTAGATCCGGCGACCATTATTAAATGGAAGCATAAGGATGGGAAGGCCTTTGCCATTATCACTCTCAATATCAGAGATAATTATATCAGTCATAATCAAAGCGCTCAAACTTTATAGAAGCTTGGAATATTTTTCTATGATATTAGAGACGTGACTGCCAAACTTCATTTGTGGAAAAAGTTTTTCTCATTCAAAATGGCTGATTCAAATTCGATTACAAATCATTTGAACAACTTAAAAAAAAAGTTCTTGAGCAGATGTTTTGCAAGTGGCATAAAAATCAACAATGCATATGTCATCATGACTCTCTTGTCGAGCCTTCTTAGCACCTACGAAAATTGGGTAATCATTATTTCTATTCAACAAGGTCTGACATTAGCACAAGTTTTTATCTATGCTACTATAGAAAGAGATTTGGAGAAATGGATCTTCATTCTCCCATTTGGCACTAGAATCGAAAGCTCTTTATTCGAAGAATTCGATAAGAAAAAGAAGTCGAAGAACGTACAAACTCAAATAATTATTCAAATTTAGAACAAAGCCCAAATTCAAATTCAGCTTCATCAAAATCAAAATTGTTTTGCAGATATTGCAAACAAACCGGACATTTGAGAAAGACTTTGACAAAGAAGTTGATGAAGCAACATTTATGGCAAATGAAGACCAACAAGATGTCTATTCTTGGTATTTGGATTCAGATGCTCTTCAACACGTGACAAGGTAGTAAAATTGGTTTCATGAATATAGTCAAACTATGACTCAAAAGTATGTTTCATTGGGTGATAGTAGTACTCACAGTATCGATGGCATTGGCACTATCAAATAGCAATTTCAGGATGGTACTACCTTCATTTCAAATGTTTTTTATGTACCAAATCTGTAACTCCCTTGATCTAACAATTGGAATGCTAACTTCATCCGAATTATAACTTCAATGTATATGATACTCAAGAACCAGATTTATTTTGGATTTACAATTATATTAGATGCTCATGGCTATTGGAAAAAAGCATCAATAAATTTTAGAAACTATATTGTGACTCGTTGATCAAATTTGTCTTGTTTGGCTTATAGTTGTATTGAAATGAGATTTGAACTCAAGAAAATCCCACTTCAACAATTAGTAACTTTTTATTGTTTTTCTTATCTAGCGCTTTTGGTACCATATGTAGAAAATAGTCCTAATTAAATTAAAAATTCAAAAATTAATTGAGGCAGTGTTAGATCAATAAATCAGTTCAATTTATTGTTGTAATCAAGTTGTTCATCGGAAGTATTCATACGCCGCCACCTATCTTTTCACCAATTCATGCTAGCATATCTGGCATTGTGTGAACTGATTTGGACTTCAAAGCCCTAAATATTGTAGATTTCACACGTGTGGACTATCCACAACATGTACTTGTGATCTCCTAAGGTGTGTAGATGCACCAAGATCAAGACTAGATTGAGATTCAAGATCTATCTTTGATTCTATGGCAAAAACACACTACTACATGCATTCAATCACTTCCAAGTCTCACTCACACATGTGGGAAGTATTAAAAAATTATTCTAAGTAAAAACAAGCTGCTCTCCTCGAGTAGAGAGAGAAAATCATCATGAGCTCTTGGGTAGAGAGAGAAATCTAGAAATCTAATAACACTCAAAATCCACACAATCACCAAATCAATTGAATCCAAAATGAGGAGTACAATGATACTAGTAGATCCACGAGCTACCACTATGCTTAACTATGATTAGACCACACTTTGTCAACTCTTAATCCTATTGGACCATTGATCCATGGACCTCTTAATTCTATTGGACTATTTTCAAGCAAACCTCAAATTCCTATTGGACCTCACATGGTTCCACCTCTAAATCCTATTGGACCTCTTAGAATTCATCAAACAAAAGCATTACACTTGTCTACACTCTAATTGGAACGCGTTTAGCCTCTTACTCTATTTTGACTCAATAGTGGCATTACAAGTGGAAATGCATAATTTGCCATCTATGCCAAATTTGTTCCTATCAACATCCTACACCTAGATGCTTGATATAAAAAACATAAGACCCTATAGGAGCCTACAAGACTCCTAAAAAGTGTGATGTCCTCAAAGGATCTTTCATCACCTTTATTAGGATCTTTTACAATCTGCTCCATTGGAGTATTTATGCTCTTAGAATTTTCCATATGGAATTTTTTCAACATAGAGTGAGCATATCTAGATTGGCATATAAAGACATGATTTTCATAAAAATCAATTTCTAGGCTTAGGATGTAATGTATCTCGACTCAATCTTGCATTTTAAACTCACATCCAAGTGCTAGCTTGATTTCATCAACTACCTTGATACAACTTCCACAAAGAATAATGTCATCAACATAAATTAGAAGAATGACAATATTGCTATCAACAAACTTTAGATACATGGAAGGATCATAGTCAGTAAGAGTAAATCCTAGTGAGATAAGAAAAGAATTAAGTCTTGAATACCATGATCTTGGTGCTTGCTTGAGTCCATAAAGACTTTTGAAGAGCAAGCACACTTTGGACTCATCCTTGATGAATCCTTGAGGTTGTTCCATATAGATCTCCTCCTCAAGATAACCATTTAGAAAAGCATTGGATACATCTAATTGGAACACCTTGCACTTAAAGAAACAAGCAAGAGAAATAAGAATTCTTATTGTCACCATCTTTGCACCGGGTGCAAAGGTCTCCTCATAATCAAGGCCATGGATTTGAGCAAATCCTTTGGCACATAATCTTGCTTTATACTTGTTGATGGTGCCATCATGATTGAACTTGATCCGAAATACCCACTTGCAACCAATCACATGCTTGTTGAATGGAGGATCCACAAGCTCTCAAGTATTGTTGGTGATCAATGCATCATACTCTTGCTTCATGGCATCATACCACTCCTGGATATTGGGTGCCTCTTGTACATTCTTTGGCTCTTCATGAGAGACATAAAAAACATAATTAGTGGAATCAAAATCCACTTGTTTGCCTTTGTCAACATATGAGAGCCTCTTAGGCTTGGATCTATCTCTCATGGATCTTCTTGGTGAGAAAATCCGAGGAGAGTCTTCTTCAAATCTCGAACCCCATCACATCATGATTGTCTTCAAAATCAATAATTGGTGATGCATCCATAGACTTCTTGATCTCGGCCTCTTCAAAAGATGAGTGTTGATCTTCATGAAAGACAACATCTCTACTTTCAATAACTTGAGAAGTAGAGAGTACAAAGACTCTATAGGCCTTCTTGGTGGATGAGTATTGGATAATTTTATATTAGTAAGAAATCATTCAGTATATCAATAGTTTTTAGCTCAATAGTGCCAACTATGGGCTAGTTCTAAAAATGCAAAAAAAAAAATTAGCTTCATTTGGGACGGGTTGAAACCCCTATCTATGGGCAATTTTATGCTGATTCTATCATTCATAGCTAGGTTTTACATGCTAGTTTTTACAAAATTGCAAAAATTGTAGTTTATGATACCCCGATTTTCCATGTGAGAAAATCGACTAACAATAGAGAATGAAATGAAAAAACACTCACATTGTGCTTACATAAGCACTATACTTCTGTATAAAAATAGATCATAAACTCCTATAAGAGATCCCAAAAGATCAAGAAAATTTTGATTTAAAAGACTCCTACCTACCTGGAAATTCCTATGAACATTGACAACAAGATAGTGTATCAACTTAGACTCAAGTAACTACCAAATGGAAAACAAACTTGGATCTAACTATTTGGTAATAAAATGTCTCAAAATCAGTTTAAGGAATAGGGATTAGGCCTATTCGAACTAGACTCCTCTATGACAATAGCTTGATGCTAAAATTTGTGAGAAATACACCAAAATTGTCTTTGTAGCTACACTTATTGGACCTTAACTTCAATCTTTCTCAAAACCAAATGAATGACCTAAAAAGAAAATAATAGTATCCTAAGCTCTAAAATATATATAATATATTTTATTCTCTTCTAGCTTGTGATCTTATTTGTACTTCTAGCCTTAGATTGGAAAGATGTTAACCATTTTTTATGCTTTCATAATGGATAATTCAAAAAATATTATTCATAGAAAGTAATGGAAGAGAAGCACTAATTACAACTTTATCTTGATTTTCTTCATGTGAGTTGAGAAACCATGCATGTGGAACTCAAGAGGGTCCTTTTAAGTTAACTTTTCTTATATAAAGCTTTACATTTATAGATAATCATGCATAAAAAAAAATTAAAACCTATTAAACTATATAATGCAATGACGTATCATGTATTAATGACCATATCACACATATTTAAAGAACTTGGACATCTACACAATAGTAAAATAATATTATGTAGCACTTTTTCTAATGCATTATCTCATCTAAAATAAACATGCCATTTTGACTATTGAAATGTTTGTTGATATAAAATCTTCTTACCTAAAACCACCCAAATGAAGTATAGAACATGCATAAAGTAGCTATAGAAATGGAAAAAGAGCTACTTATGCTACAACTTTAGGAGTTAGTTTTTCCTTGAATTATTATGCTTAATACTTTCCAATCTAGCAACTCTAATAAATGCTTGCTATTTCTCCAAATGAAAAGTATCATGAGTTTGCACATGTAAAATTGACCAAAACAACCTAATCAATCATTAAATAAATAAATAGAGTTTGCACATGCAAAATTGACCAAAAACAACTTAGGTAGTCCTAAAATAAGTAAAAAAATTGTTGAGTATGTATCACCTATAGTTAGTCAATCAAAAGGGAGTTTTGATATAAAGTTACTAGTGACAACAACATTGTATTCTTGGAACGTGTCCTTTTTGTTAATCTAATTTGATCATTGTATACTTGGAGTACGTCTCCAAAAGTCGAAAACTTGCAAATTACTAATTTAATGACCCCTTTTATGAAGATTTTGAGACTTAAGCTACAAGCCAACCTATGCATGAGCTAGAAAGTAAATAGCTTGGACATTAAGTCATTTTCTCAAAGTGATCTAATCTTAGCATAAGAATTTTTAAACCTTAGAACCAACAAGGAAAACTTATGGACATTTAATAAATCTGACTAGTATGGAAACATTTCCTTATAGTTATTAGGCTACAAAATCAAGATATATATATTTGTAACTATTAAATCATATATTTTTCACATGTATATGTATCTTACTAGCTTATAATTGGCTATAAATCGAGACAATTGATTACTTTTGATCACTATAACATTGGAATATGATGAAGAACAAAGTCATGATGAGAAAATAGAATCTCTAAGATTTGTTGTGAGGATTGATCTTAAAATACTAAAGCAACAATGACAAGTTTGTTTGGACAATAAAGAAAATACATAATGCATTAGATCCATTATACTTGAAAGAGATGGTGAGTGATGGGAATGTTCTTAAAAGATATAAAGTGGCTTGTCCCATGCTATGCAAATCATTCTTATTTCTACAAATAAGTGATTTTCTAGAAAAGCATGTGGGACAAGGCAAATATTAGAAGCTGCTATGTATCAACTATAAAAGCACTTAAGGAGGATGTCTATCATTACATTAAATGGATATTAGAGATACACTTCAGGAATTGGATAAGCTTCTTCATCTAGAGGGTGGAGCCAAAGCAAAAAGTTTTTGTGAGATAAATTACTGGACCTTGCATGTTCAAGTCCAATGTGAACAATTTTTTACTTCTGTAGAACATGGTGGAGAAGCTTAGGTAAATTATGTTGTAGAAATGGAGTTTTCACTTTCATCTACATGGATCTCACGCACTTAATCAAGAAAGTAGGTAGTGTTTACCTAAAAACCTAGTATCTTCACTAATGATCGTAACTCAACCAGCAAGATAACACTCATAGAATCAACAAGAATTCACCAAATTCTTAAAAAGCATAATCACTCTACGACACATTCATAGGTTCAAGAAACTTGGGGTGAAAATCTTAATGGAGTGAAACAACTCACAAAGAAAAGTAGTGTACATGATATTCTTGTAACCAATATTAGAAAGTTTGTTAACTCACTTTTTGTTTTTACCTCTCACCATGATGTCCTACCACTAACTCTACTTTTCAATAACTTTTTCCTATCTCTATGCAATATACTAGGTCAACTATCTCCACTACATTCTAAGCTACATTGCTTTCTCAAATTGTAATTTACTTTATCATGTCATGCTCTTTGAATGGTCATCACCTAGTTATACTATGTGTCATGTGACTAAATGTCCATGTAAAGTCAACATCCATGGATGTAATTTTTCAACAATCCCATTTACATAATACATCCATATTCTTCTAGCTCTAATTAAAGAAAATGAATTAAAGAAACAACATTATGGTTTGCCCTTTTATGGAGGTATGTTGAGATTTAGCATTCCATATGTTTTCATTATTGATGTATGTCTTTTATTGTAGTTTAATGAAACCTAAATTGATTTTTCTATTTGTACTCACTTCTAAATTTGCTTCTCAAAAACGATATTGAAAATTAGAGGTGTTGGAAATTAAGCCCACAGTTGTCGCCTTGGTGAATGACTATTTCTATTTCAAGATTTTTCATGCACGTTTATTGATCGTTGAGTGAAACCAACTTTGGTTCTACATCTGCTCATCTGATACTTGCAGAAATCATAACTTATGCTCGTTGTGATTTGAATGTACTTCATTGCTGTTTGATAACAATTGTTCACTCACTCTGATCAGAACATGAACATCTATGACTCCTCAGTTTTTGATCAGACAATGGCTGTCTTTGATGCCGGAGGAACTTGTGCTATCACATTGCTATTTCAATCTATTTCAGAACTAAACTTCTGACTAAATCCATTTTTTAGTAATATCACACACAAACCATTTCTAATCTCTTCGGTGGACTGTACTCATTTTTGTATGAACTAATTTATAAGATCCTGTTGGACAACTAAACATTTAAGTTGTGATTCTACTTAGCATAAACATTCTATTAGACTGTTTTTGCATCTAGCAGGGCCAATGCTATGACATCTCACATCCACCCCAAGAAAGAAATTTTACGATGCGTGTCATTTTAATGTGAACAGTGCATGACTATCCAGGATTGGGTGATTGTTTAGCTAATTTCATTTCAAACATGTCTATTTGTTAAAATTTTTGTGTAATTGTATTGTGGAACATGCTTATGTTTATTTATTTGAATTTATTAGGCTTTACAACTTCTGGATATCATGCGTGTCTCATTTGTGGACCAAATCTTGATAGTCGACACTCATGCCATTTGAAAAAAGTTGTATATGAAAATCATTAAAAATATTTTCCTGAAGATGATCCATTCAGGAATAAACAAAAAAGAGGATTTGGGGGAAGACAAGAGACGAGAAATCCTCCAACAAAACTGTTAATGGCAGATTGGCACAAACTTTGGATTGAATCCAAACTAAGCCGACGAATGGTATGAAAAGACTATCTATTATTCATTGTTTACCATATTGGAATAATCTGTTGATCAATCATTTGCTTGATCCACATATTAAAAAATGTGGCCGAATCAATATGGAAACACATGGCAGGAGATAAAGATAGTATGCGTGCTGGAGAGGACTTACAACTATCAAAAACAAAAAAAAGAGCATTGGCCAAAGTTGGGTGCAGATGGAAATAATACCCATAGTATTCCAAGAGCAAGTTGGATTCTTAGAAAAGAAGAGTACAGGTATGTGCGATCAGTTATTTCTGAGATAAGAATACCAAAGAATTTTGCTCATTCATTATGAACATCATTCACAGTAGATGGAACACTTCATGGTCTAAAATCTCATGACTGGTTGAAACTGCTTGACAAGGAGATTTCCAAGGCGGACGTGCAAAAAAAACATGCAGACATGGCTGAGGCTAGGAGTATGCTTGAGAGGGATTTTCCGACTTCTATTTTAGACATCTATTGTGCACTTGTCTAACAGAACATCTTCATGAGACCATTTACAAATTAGCAGCTGTTGTGAGTTACTTATACATTTTTATGTTAGTTGTTTGTTTTTAGATAGATTCATTTGCAATAAAACAAATGACAAAATGAAACATATATTATATACATGATGTAGATGGATATGCAACAAGGAGATTCGCAAGGCGGACATGCAAAAAAAACATGAAGACATGGTGGAGGATGGATGTATGCTTGAGAGGATGGATGTATGTATGAGAGGGATTTTCGACTTCTATTTTAGACATAAAAGTGCATCTATTGGTGCACTTGGTTCAAGAAGTTAGTATTGTTGGCCCAGTACACTCCAGGTATAGATATAAAAATTCATGGCTTTAATCGAGCTTACCAATTTTACTAAGGTTCTCATGTTTTTTAATTTTTTTGTAGGTGGATGTTTTTTTTGGAAAAGTATATGAAAGTCTTAAAAGACTTTGTGCATCAAAAATCAAGGCCCGAGGGAAGCATCTTAGAGGGTTGGTTAGCACAAGAATCCCTCTTTTATATTTCTGAAGTTTTGCTTCAGATTGATCCATCGTCTCCAAGATTATGGGATGATGTGGAAAGAGACGAGGTGATAGGTGAAAAAGCTCAAGGTATGGGAAATCTACAAAAATTGACACCTTCTTTATGAGATAAGATCTCTACTTTTATGCTCTATAATTCTAGAGTAATGGATAAATGGTTGAAACTATACGAGCTAGAGAAGAAACAAAGAGCAGTGGCTAGTAAAAGGTGGTGTAGTAATTGGTGACGTAGAGGCCAATCTTCAACTTCTCATGACACAAATCATATCTGACATGGTATGGGAAGTTGCTAGAGGATGTGATTGGAAGGTAGGTTTCTTGAATTGATTTTTATCATTTGACATGTTATATAGCTCTAGTAAAATCATTATAAGACTTTTAGCATGATTGCTTAATGTACGATTTGTGGTAAATGTTGCATGATAGTATCGAACATATAGTGCTATGTGGGCATATGGTCGCCATCATCATGTTTGACGAATTGATGTGAAACGACACACATATGACTGTAGTGTTATGGCATCTTTTCACCAAGAAAGTCAAAGTAGTGCACGAGACCAGAATCCCATTTCTGGAGAGCTTCAATATGTAGGCACAATTCAAGAAATATACGAAGTGTATTTGGTGAAAACAGTTTATATTTTTTGTTTGATGTGAAATGGTTTAGAATCAATTACATAGGATCAAATGCAACTATGAAGAAAGATGTTAGTGGATTTTTTGCTACTAATTCAACCAAGACATTAAGCATGGATTTTTCAGACAAATTGGTATTACCTCGTCATTGCGAGCAGGTATAATTCCATTGCTTTACAACTTATAATTTTCTTAGTTTGTTGATCAAACACTTTGTCATATATCATCGATGGACGTTAGAATTTATTATTGTTTAATGAGCATATAATTTGTTGAATATAGGTATTTTTTCAGTTGGATCAATTAAACAACGATTGGTGTATGTTTTCAAATTAAGCCACGTTCAAGGCACATATTTGAAAATGCATATGTTGAGTACGAGATGGAGGATTTGAAAAGTCAAAACAATGGAACAATTGGGGCTGAATATTTTGGTGATGATGGAGCCCATGTGATGATGGATTAAAAATCAGTTGTTTTGGTGGAACAATTTCTTGTAGAATTGGTTGATCTTTGGAATGATCATAACGTTTACGTCAAATTTTGTTTTCAAAGGATATGTTTTTAATTATTTTCATTTTTTTTTCCTTCGTTTGAATCACTATAAATGATATCATATGTTAGTTATTGCATCATTTTTTTTACATGTGTGAGCACAACACATCTCTACATACACATTAAAATTGTTATCAACCAACAATTTTCATATTCTACATCCAATTGTAATTAATGATAGAACAATTTTCAAGACTAATGTTTGAATTGATATCAAAAATTCAAACTATGCGAACATTAATGAATTTCTTGATCATGGACTTTATCTATGCTATGAAGGTTTTTTACATCATCCTTATAACATTGGCACTGACACTTTGTCTTTATTGGCCCTCTATATATTGCATTTAGCACATTGACTAAATGCATAGCCGATTTAACCAAAGGCTACAAATATACGATTAGATGGTTTGGAGTCAAGTCAAGTGGAGGAGCAAGCTCAAGACTCAAGGACTCCAAGAAGAACCTTGAGTACCAAGATGGAGCCATCAAGGCAAGGCTCAATCATAAGCAAGGCAAGTTGTCTTTGGCAACATTATGTATGCACTTACTAGCTTTATTGATGTATCTTCAAGTGCACAAAATGCCTTGGAATCCATTGCTTGGAATGATGTATAGTTTTTGAAGTGTGCTACATGTATATAGAAACATTTACGGAACATCTTGTTAGGGATCCTTTAAGAGGTGGTGAAAGATACTTCATGGACATCATTCTCTATTGGAGTCTCAAAAGTTCTTTGTTTGTAGCTATATTTTTTTTATGCTTCTAGATCTAGCTAAATTTGAGGAGTGTGAGAATTTGCCAAAAGTTGGCAAATCTAACTTGATCAAAATCATGTAAAATGTACATTAGTGTATCCCACACGTGTGAGGCCATGGAGCCACGTGGGAAACCTACCCTAGTGTTTGTTAGATCAATATTGGTAGTGATTCCTACTTTATAGGACCTAAATCTATATTTGTGGATGAGATTGACCAACTAGCCACCTACTTGACATGACTCTAGGAATGAGGCTAGGTTGGCAAATTAGGTCAAGAAAGACAAGTTAACTTCCTTATTACATGCTGGAAATTCACCTAACTTTGTTGTTTTTTTGGATCCAAGCAAGATCAAAGTCATTTGTACTTTTTTTCAGTTTACAGGCTGTACTATGTACTATCCACACATGAGTGGGCTAGACTTTGTGTTTGATTAATAATTAAAGGTCGCTCTTGATTGATAGATGCTAATTTGTTGATCCAAATCTTAAAATCTAGTGTCTAGTTTGCATTGTTTTTATAATGATCAATCAATCAATCAATCTTGTGAGGCATTAAATGGACTCATTCAAGGTCCAAACTTTCACATATCCATTGCATAGACTTGTTTTTTTTATGACTAACAATAAATAGAAAGGAATAAACATTGAATTCTTACCCGTTTTTTGTTTATGATAAATTTGAAATTATTAAGTAGAGAATTATTATACATTAGGACAAGCTCTGTTATGTATAATATAGGCTCCAAGGTTCTTCCACTTCAATCATAGTTAAAACTTTTTCATTTTATATATTACTCACATCTTATCGATTTGTGTGAGCATCCATTTCAAGGTCTTGACCTAGTGGCATCCAAGTCCCAATTATCTATTTTTATTTCTAATATCTAAATAGAAGGTCCTACATCTCTAGATATGATAACACAAGGTCCTAGAAGATTCTTTTAATCTGCAATCTGTGCCTCCATCTATCTTACTATCCCAACCTTTATCCATAAGGTCTAAAAGATTATCATCTAATAGTTCCTTACAAATAGGTAAACTAGGTGTCCATTGAATACTTGCAATTGAAAAAAAATGATTTCTTGGAATGGCTCTCATACCATGATAAAAATGCAGCAAAATAAACCCATTTGATTCTATAAATGATGGAGAAAGCACCTACTTAAGATCCAAACAAGATCTAGAAGCTAGATTACTAATCAATGCATTGGTTCCTAGCTTATCTTGGCTTGAACTCCATGAATTAGCTCCAAAACTCTTCACATGTGTGAAAGTATAGCCTGCTGCTGCTTGTGCATTGTACCTGCAACTCCAAACTCATTCAATCATCACAAAAAAATCATATGCGAATAGCATTCGTCAATCAAATCATAGACTCAAACTAGTCAAGAAGGTAAATCTCGATTCCGCTCATGATTGGATGGAAATCCCATGACATATTTTTACATGTAGAGCTCGAATCTGAGCATATTAGGGCTTCTATGTCATACAAAGTAATAAACACCATGAATCTTAAAGGTAAGAAACAAGTCACCTCATGTCTACTACTACTTTCCAAAAAGTATTCAAAGATAGTAGACTCTCCAATGCTCACCACCCTTGTTAGATGCACACTTGAATGGACAATTTGCATGCAATTTGATGACTCAGCCATTGTCATTGAGGACTCCCTTGGAACTCTCATGCTTTGAGGTTTATCCTCAAGATCTTCCTCCTTTTGATGCTCCTCCTCAATGCAAGCAAGATCACAATTTGCCAAGATCTCCTCTTGAGTGATCTCCTCCTTTGCCAGGCTCATTCTTTCAAAAGCAACGCCGACTTCCAACTTAAACAATCTTCCATGTTTAAATCCCTTTGCAATGCAAACATCATTCTTCAAGATGAAACAAAAACCATGCTTAAAGTGGACATCCAAACCACTTTCTAGGAGTAGACCAACACTAAGCATATTCTTGGTGATTGATGGTACATAAAGGACATTTTCTAGATCCATGCATTTTGAGGATTCTAGACACAAAGATATGGCGCCAACACCATCTATCCTACACTCTTCATCATTTGCAGTAAAGACAAACTTTTTAGCATCATTGAAAGAGTGTAAGGTTGAGAAAAAGTCTTTTTCACAAGACATGTGGGAGCTAGCCCCACTGTCGGTCCACCAATTGTCTCTTGAATTGCTATTGCTTGTTGGTGAGGATGTAGATGCCATCAAGAATACAGCTACTTCATCCTCCTCCTCCTCATTTGCAAGGTTTCCTTGTTTGTCCTCCTCCACTTGTGCTCTTAGCCTCTTGTAGCATTCAGATGCATAATGCCCCTTCTTTCCACAAAAGAAGTATTTCTGCTTTGACTTGTCCTTTGAGCTTGATGCATCATCCTCTTCTTTGGCCTCCTTCGGATGCTTCTTCTTTCCATTGGTCTTCTTTTTTTTCTGGAATGAGAAATTTACTTTCTCATCCCCATCCTACAAAGACAATGAACTCATTCTTGCCTTGGTGTGGAGCATCCTATACTCTTCAGCCACTAATACACTGTGAAGTTTTTCTATAGTTGGCAAAGTTTCTTGGATGGCAAAACTTTGAACCAAATTTGCAAAGTAATCTCCTAGAACATTAAGAACAATTTGTACAAGCTCTCCATCATGAATCTTCTCTCCAATGGAGGCCAACTCCCTATTTAGAGATTTGATTCTAAGTACATAATCCTGTGCACTCTCCTCACTTCTCCTCATGCTTTGCAAAATTTGATTTCTAGGCATGAGTACTCTTGAAGTGTTACTAGATTCATAGATTGATTCTAAAGACTCCCAAGCCTCTTTAGCACTAGTACAGGCTGATACTTCTCTCAACAAATCATTGCTCACATTCATCTTCACACAATGAAGTGCAAGCCTAGATCTCTTCTTGTATCTAGCTAACTTATGTGCACCTAGAGGTTCATCTTCATCTTCAATCAAGAACTCATGAAGGTCTTGGAGCACCAAGAGTGACTTCATCGTAACCTTCCAAATAGCATAATTTGTAGAATTCAATCTCTCACTAGCTTCTAGAAGGTATGCTCCAGCAGATCCCATCTTACTAGTGACTTCTACAAACAAGAAATAGATTTGGTTGACTTGAAATCAAATCTTGCCAATTTTGGCTATTTTTGGACAATAAACTGCCTGAGTCTCTTTCTTCCTTCTTGGTGTACTTTTAAGATTTGTTTTTAACCTCAATAGGACCTGAATCAGCCTAGATTAATTAGATTCCATGAAACAAATTCAAATCTAATCAATGACAAATGATCCTGGTAGATTATCATAGGATCTCCACCAAAAATTACACCAACAGCTCACAAATTGATTTTTTTTGGATCAAATGAATACCATACATTAAATGCAGGTTCAGAGGTACCCACACATGTGGACAGTACGGATTTGGACCCCTACCAAATTTGGGATCAAATCTCCTCACCAAAATCAAGATTCTAGCTTGTCCTCTCAATACTAGTTTTTAGCACCAAAACTGGCTAAAAATGGATTTGCATTAGATCAATGGCTTATGCTCTTGTACTTGGCTCTGATACCATGTGAAAGTACTGTACTTTAGGACCATAAATGGATCTACAAAAGATTCACAAGAGTGATTGGATGCTTGCTTAACAATCTATCAAAAAACTAGACACAAAATAATTGATCTAGATTGGCAATTTGACAAACAACAAGCATTAACAATCAAAAGACTTGATCAACATTGAAATCAAAGCCCACACGTGTGTACTACAGGCTGTAGTACGGCCTTCAACCTGAGAAACAAGTAAAAATTGATTTGGTTTCATTTGGATCACAAAAACTCAATGTACATAGTAGTGAACTAGCTTGAGATTGCCAATGAGCTCCAAAAATTTTCTATCTTCTCACTATGGAGAGAGGGAATACATAGCAAATTCGACTTCCTTCTTGAAGTTAGGTGGATTTCCAGCATGTAATAAGGAAGTTAAGTTACTCTCTTTGACCTAAAATGAAACCCTAGTCTATTTCCTAGAATCATGCTTGGTAGATAGCTAGTTGGTCAAATTTTCACCTTAAACTTAGGTGTAGGTCCTATAAAGTAGGGATGACCACCAAATAGACATGAACAACTCTCTTGACTTGACCTAACCTATATTAGGAGTGGGTTGCCACGTGGCATTACATGTGTGGAACCCAATTATACACAATATTTACAAAGTTCTACATGGTTTTTGATCAAGCTAGATTTGCCAATTTTTGGCAATTCTTCACACAACCTTCAATTGGAAAGTAAAATGACAAGGGAAAGACTAAGATTGACAATTGCCTTGCAATGAGCAAGATTCAGCCAAAGTCTAATTGTTCCATGATTCAACAAACCTCCAAACTACCAACAGTCAGATCAAACATGGATGAAGCTGACTACCAGTTTGCAAAAGCTAAGAATCTCAAGATCTCATCAAAAAACACTCTAAAAGAGCACTTTTTTAATGATTTTTGGAGATCCTCTAGGAGATAGCTCTTGAAACTTGGACAGTCACTAGATCTGACCCAGATGCATCCATGAAAATCTTTGCGAGAGTTCCTAATGGAGAAATCATCATTTTTAAATGTATGCGAGGGTTCCCAGAAGCTGAATCTTCAGAACCTTCGCAGAGCATCAAGATCAAAATCCAACCACAAGAACATGTTGTGTGAGAGATCACCTCCTGAAAGAGTTGAACCCTCGCAGACAGTCTGAACCCTCGCAGAACCTTCATAGGGTAGTCAAATCACCTTTTGAATTCTCGTAGACTTCTTTGAGGTCTTAGAATTTTGTGAAGAAGGTCCCTGCCAAAATTTGGGTGGAACTAAACAAGGGAAAGTGGATTTCACCTGATACGCACTCTAAATTCCGCTATATAAGGGCTAAATTCGAGTCATTTGTCAGTTTTGTTGGCGAAGCTCTGCTCAAATTTTCACTGAAATTTCCAAGTTCTTTGATTGCGACCAAACTTTATACAAGCCATCATCTGCACATTCTAAACCCAGATCTGCGCTCTGAACTACAGTTCTTACCATCCGACACTCGTTATTCACAGTTTTTGTCGTTTCCACCTCTTTTTACCTTTTTCATTGTTTTTCCTACTTTATCACACTTTAACTATCACTGCTAACATGGCCTCTTCATCCTCTGAAGACTCTGGCACCAAGTAGGTGATCCAACGTGAGATACCCTCACCCACACAGATTTGGCCCTTACTCTCTAACACTCCGATTCAACCATGGCTTCAGACTGTTGGCCCACTTCTTGAGGCAATGGGTTTTTTCCCCTCGCTTTTCCATTCTGAGATTAACATGGGCCTCGACCTTCATGCTTACGCCACCTGGGATGCGTCAAAGTCACGCTTCTAGTTCTTGTACCAATGTACCACAGAAAACATATGCTAAGCCTAGCCCAAGCCACCCGAAGAAGGGACTCGATGGTCACCATTGGCATTATGTCCGGTGACCGTCAGCCCATCTTCCATTGTCAGGCAAAAAGCCTAATCAAACCTTTTGTCGCCAAGACTGCACCAGAGATCTCCATCCAAACTAACAACGGTTATCTGACAGAGGCTATCATGAATCCAATCATACAGGAGGCGGTTGCACATCTGTTAAACAACTTTCTAGTTGTTTCAACATTTTGCAAGGACAGAATCCAGTCCACGCTACTGAGTTAGATAGTGGAGTCCTTCCTAGCCATACAACTAGCATTCCTTCCTCATTCACGAACTAATTATCCCCATCAAACCCAACAACCATGAGCGTATCGCAGCAGGTCTCCTGTTGTGTAATTTTGCCTGTGCACTTCTCGAGGCAAAAGTGCGCGGTTTCTGTCACTCCAGCCTTCTATCCTCCATCGTGCTGCACACTAACCTTTATTCGCCATCTACCGCATCCACATCCTCCTAACCTGTAGCTACTGACACAACAACCAACAAAAGAATGTGTGGCGCTGTCCCTTCCTCCTCATCTCCGCCTACCACCAGACGACGCACCACCGCCACATTAGTAACCACTCCATCAACCATCGCCACTTCTTCTTCTGTACAACCCCCTCCTCCTGTCTCTGTTGCCACTACTCCTCTTTCTGTTCCATCCACAACTACTTCTGTTTCAATTCTCGTTTTCTCTGTTGATACCACTTCCACTTATGTTCCATTATCCAGTACCTCCACAAGTCGTCGAGGCCGCAACAACACAAGCTTCTCTCAATGCCAGCATATCTGTGGCTGTTCCAACAAATTTAATGACGGCGTACCAAACCTTGGGGACATACATCCGGGAGGCTATAGCAGCCAGGGCCATTTTGGACAGCTGGATACTCCACCTGGCGACAAGCAACACCCAACTACGAGTGGAATTCACAAAGCTACAGCAAGAGCTTCTCATAGCTCAACAACATGAACAAGAATGGCACCGAGAGATTGCCAAGCTACAATAGAAGGAGGATGGCCTAAACCAATATATCCAAAGCCTTTCCAAAGCGCTGACAGATGCCTCCATGAAGGTGCGGGAGCTTCAATCCGAATCATTCCAACGGCTGGCTCTCCTCCATCAGACGCAACTACACATTTACGAAACATGCACTTGGGGGTGGAAGTGAAAGACTTACAAAGTGAAAAATTTGTCTGGCTAGCTCAGCCTGCACCAGACTCAAGGCTGCTCTCTCAAGCAAAGATGAATCTCTTCAGGTCAAGTGTAGGTGTCTAGCCAAACATTAAATAGATATCAGACAGAGTTCGACAAGAACCGGACAAGCGCAACTCATGAGCTCGCCCAGGCCAAAAAAGCCCTCAAGGCTTGCCAACAGTACATGGAGAAGGATGATGAATTTTACAGTTTTTTAGGACAATAATGACTGTACTTTACAATCATAGAGAGTTATTGGTTGCTTAATCAATGAATCTATCAAGTTCTACACATTAGATCTTGATCTAGATTCACTACACTTGGATTTAAGCAAGAGCAATGGAGCAACACATCATTTTCTAGTGAGAGCAGCCTCACACGTGTGGAGTACTGTCCACTGTATGGCCTGCACCTGAAACAACAAATACAATGATACTAGATAGCAATCATACATAAAAATCACAAGACAAATGACTAGAAACCTCACAAAAGTGTAGAGTGCAAAAGTCTCATCAATCTTCTTAGCAAAATGATGATCCTTTTATGGATCAAGTACATCCATGAGTCTGGTACAGTCCAGCAGGCCTTCACACGTGTGAAGAGTGCCACATCACTTAGATCTATCCATTTGATCCATCCTTGATCCTTATCCAATAGTTGACCTTCTAGGATATGACTAAAATCCAAAAAGCTAGTCTCCTAGAAAATAGGAATATTCCCTACAAAATAGGATCTAAGGAAAATGGTCAACTCTTATCTTCTAGTACTCTATACACACGTATGAACATCCACTTGCCATGTGGGAGCATTTACTCATGCACATGCAAGGGAAAGCTAATTTGTAGGTGACTAGTCAACTTGACTAAAAACTAGTCATTTCATGTTCACACTAACTAGAATGATACAAAATCAATTGGGATATATACAAACATGAAAAGTACATCCTTTCACACGTGGGAACAGGCTCCACATGTGCAAAATCAGATCATCAACATATTCTAAAGTTTGATCAATATTTACATGAACCAATGTCAAGTGAGAAGTGACAATTTTCAACAAAGAGGACCCAATCCACCTAGTGGTGACTCCACCGCCACCAGTTTTTGATGCGGCTAGAGTGGTGTCAGCAGCTCTTTGAAAGAGACCCTGTGGCCATCAGAGCCTATGTGACAAGTCTGCAACAACTACGGGTGAACGCGCACTTCCTGCCATGCACACGACGATCCAAATGGGCGGAATGTGGCACCCTCTGGACAAGCTCACTATTCAAAACTTCAATTGGACAAGGATTCCATCAAAGCATGATTGGGATACGAATGTAGACGCCCGAAGGGCTCTCACCATATTTGCCAATAAATATTTCAACTATCTTGATCCAACAGTCTGTGCGGAAGCCACTTACGCCCAAGACTAAGAGCATTTAATGAGGATTGAAACCAAGTGGGACAATTTTTTCTCCCCCATATTCTTTGATCCTAATAAGACGCTCGTTTCCGACAAAGTCGAAGATCAGCTGCCAGTCGCTTGAGTCTATTATCGAGCTGCATTCCTTGGCAATCCTAGATGTGCAGATTCCAAGCGTGGGTCGACCAAGACTGGCTGACAGGAGTCCACAAGTCCCTTCACATGCCCAAGGACTTGAAGAAACTGGACCACATCAACTTCATGGAAGACGTGACGGGCTACTTGGTCCACCAGAGGTGGGCCAAGAAGACTCTTTACTGAACCAGTAGAGCGCTGAGGGAGCGACACTACTTCAGGCCATGGGTCCTGTTGGGGGTATTCCCGACGAAATGTAAATAAAAAAAATCGACCAATAAAATGTGTTGCGAGGGCATGGCATCCTACGCGTATAAGCCCATGGCCCAATGAGCATGCGAGCTTAAGCTGTAAATAAAATAAAATAGACTTGGGCCTTTGTAATTAAAATAAAACTTGAGGCCCAAAGTCAATTTTAAACTTAGAATTTACTCTTTTAGAGTGGGTCCAATTTTGGACTCTCATGAATCTTGTGATTTCCAATGTACTCTTTGTGGACCCTTGGATCAAGTTGGGTCCAAGATGAATGGATAGGATCAATGTAAATATTAGCAATAGGATTTTGGGGCAAAGACCTTCCCCATTTTATAAAAAGACACCATTTGTACTCTATTTCGATGCTTAATGAGAAGGAGAAAACTCTACCACTTTTTGGAGAGAAGCATCCTCATTTGCTATTCACTACTTGCTAATGCTTTTGATTGTGTTTCCATTGCTTTCTATTTTCATATTGATTGGTTGTCTTAGTTAATGTTTCTCCATTAGCAAGCATAAGGAGCATTTGATCTAACATCCTCTCTCTCTCTCTCTCTCTCTCTCTCTCTCTCTCTCTCTCTCTCTCTCTCTCTCTCTCTCTCTCTCTCTCTCTCTCTCTTCTTCAATCTCTCCTAATCTTCCCTTTCCGTTCACCCACAATCATGATGAAGGTAGTTTAGGGGAGTAGAGTTAGTGGAAGTAGTGTTAGTGGTGGTAGAGATAGATGAAAAGTAGGAAACTAACTAAAAGTAGCATATATGCATAGTTAGGTGCCTATCCAATGAACTAACTCTTGTTGACAGGCGGGAGGGCTATTAGTACACCAGTTCGAAGACCCTACAACAATCATGATTGTACTTCGCATGGCAGAGTTACGTGTGGCTCTGCCATGCGTGGAAACCTAATTCTTTGCCATGCGCCACTTGAAATTCATTTTGTCTATAAATTGGACATTTTCCAATTCGGATTTTCATTCTTGTTTTTTGCTTTCATTTGTGCTCTCTCTTTGTGCTCTTTGTGATCTCTCTTTAAGCTTTCATGCTCTCTAGCTTTAAGTTTTAAGCACTCTCTCTTTCACACTTTAATCTTAGTTTTCTTGCCATCAATATTTTTTCATCTCTTTGTCTCTCTCCCCCTCTCTCTCTCACACACACACTCTTTCTCTCCCTCTCTCTTTGTCACATTAAAGATCTTTCTTTCTTTCTTTATTTCTTTCTCACACACACACACACACTCTACACACACAAAATGTCTACATCTAGAAGTGGGAGTGGCTTTAGAAGGCCACGAAGTTCCTCAAGTGGAGGAGCGAAAAGCTCGGGCTTGGGAGACCGAGTTCAAAATTTTTATGAAGGATTATCTCCGAACAAAAGGAATAGCTATGCCTTTTCGAAGGAGAATTTGAACAAGAGAGGGTGCCACAAGATGCACCAAGTGAAAAATCTACCAATCGTTATTATGATGTTAACGAGGATGGTAGCATTATTAAAGATGCATGAGGCAATGCTGTAATTTGTCAAATTAGAGAGCTTGCCATGAAATACTTTGGCAATGACTTGTGTAGCCCTTGGGCTAACCAAGATGAGGACAACAAAGATAGAATCATTTCCATGTTGCATAGAGAATTCAATCAAGAAGAAAAATTTAATAGAAATTGGGCCTTAACCAATACGTGCACTCATATTAGGCACAAATGACAAGCCCTAAGGAGGGTTGTTAGAGCGGGAAAGCAGAGGTCCGGTTGGGCTTCCAAAAAAGATTGGCACAAAGTTGAGGTGGAACAAAAAAATCCCAATCCCGATCGGTTTGCACAACAAAGTGAGGCTATGCGGTCAAGGATTGCCCTATTGGGGCAATCACATCTTGTTTCGGGGGGCAAAGCCAATATTCAAGCCCCAATTTGTAATTTCATTCTAAGTAAATTTAGATTGTTTATGTTTTATGTTATTGTTTTATTAACTAATCAATGTTTGTTTTGTGATTTAGAATTCATAATTTTGAAAGGGCTTTTATAAAATCCGAATACAATATCGGGTATTGACAAGGATATTAGGCTTTGGTGAATGTTGTCAAGAAATAGAAGGGTCTCCACCTTTTCCTCCTAAGTTCTTTGTAGCACGGGAAGTAGGGCTCAAACCTAGGAGCCTTGAGGATGCATGCAAAACAAAAGGGTTAACACTATTTCTACTTGCAAGCAAAATGCCTTGAACACACAGCTAAAACCAAAAAGTACTAACTTTAAAACCAAAACCACATTAACTCTAACACACTCTTCCACACCTTCTCCTCTCTCTCTCTCTCTTCCATCTCTACTCACTTATACATTCTCCTACAAACTCTTAAAAAGCTCCACTAAATTAGAAACACACAATGATTTAGCACATATGCTAACATGGGCTAAAATAACAAGAACTTAGAAACAAAAGCAATAAGCATAAAGCCACAATATAATTAGCCACACACCAAAATTCGCACCAGTGGACCCAAAATGGTAGCACTTAGGTCTCTTACATTAAGGATAGAAATTACATAGAGAGGGATTCTCTTTATAGAAGCTTGTGGAGTGTCCTTTCCACACTTACTTATGGGACTCGGAATTTCAAGTCTCAATATAGAATGCAAGTTTTTTTTTAGAATCTTGACATTGACTTTTGCATACTTTTTAAGTCTAAGTTTAAACCTTGAGACTTGCAAAAATTGGTTTCCTACCCCCTAGTGACTAATGGCAGCACAAATTGGACTTATGCACATAGGGTGCCATACTTGGGGCCTAACGCAACTTATCTACTGACGACTCTTCAAGATGGGCTTATACGCACAGGATGTCATGCTTGGGCCATTAATTATGCAAAATTGATATTTACATTAGCTTCTTCCCTGTAAGGTACTATTTTTCTTAGTTCTCCCAAGCTCCATTGAAATCCCCCTTAGGCCTTGTAGTCCGGCCCCCACACTCCCCCGTTGCTAAATGGTTGCCAGTCCCATGGCAATTCACTTGAATAGGACTTCCTGCAGCTCGGCATCTTGCGCTTCATTGGTCTTGCAGATTTTCTGGATGAGTATTCCGTAATCCTCCAGTGCTAGGGCTCGTATTGCTTGGGCTCGTATAGTGTTGTCATCCTTGAGAGGCCCAAACACATGGGAGCTATGGGGCAACCAGCGGAGGAAAAAGAGCAAGAAAGAGTTAATCCCACGGAACCTCCAATTGGCATCGAACGGTAACCCCAAGCGGGCTCACCACTGCGCACTGATCAAATGATCGGTTGCACCAACATGAAGCACCGTTTCACATGGTGGAGCCTGAGGAACCACGCACTGAAAGGCTCACACTTTTATTGTCAAGCCGTGTTAGTTTACCACTTGGAGATTTATTGCGGATTGCGCCACAAGCGAAAAGCCTTCTAGTTGAATGTTCCAAAGTGGATGAGGAGCCAGTAGCGCCTGAGCCCATATATTGTATAGGCTATGAAGAAACAAGTAATGTCCTCCACATCAAAGCAACATGGGAAAGTGAGGAACACAACATCACTTTGCCCATCAAACACAAGAGATACGAGGACGAGGCAGCAGTGGTAGATGGAGGATTGGGTGTCAATTTGATCTCCACTACTTTATATGAAAAATGGGGTTTACAAAGGTTGAAGCTAGCAAGATTCGTCATCAATCTGGCAAATCAATCTTGTGTGAAACCAAAAGGTGTAGTTTCCGATATCCCTGTAAAGATAGCAGACATGCAGTTTGTGGTTATTTTTGTAGTCATGGATATACTTGAATCTCCATCTGCATACCGTGTTTTACTGGGAAGACCATGGTTGAGGACTATGCAAGTAGTACACAACTGGGGTATGGGAAAACTCACCTTCGAGAACAGAGAACAGGCTGTAAAGGTTGATCCAACCACATGGGCGGTGAAATCTATTGCACCCAAAGTTGATGACGAATCATCCATGACAGATCACACGATTGATCTCCCACGGCCAGCCAAGGGAGGTCACTATGATTTAGAGACGGATGTTGTGATATGGATAGATGCATTAGCAACTATTGACTGCCAAGCATGTCAATATGAATCAGATCCAGAACCTAGTACATCGTCACCCAAATGTTACACCATGGACACACCAATCACATTTGGGCTGAATACGATAAACGTAGCATGGCTGTCAGCGGAGCCAATTGAGAACCCAGTGGACGATGATCTAGTCCCTTGGCAACATGCTCTAACTTATAATAAGGAGATTGAGCTGACTGATGAACAGGTCCTATGTCACATGGACCCAGATCGTTACGGAACCAAGAAAGTACCAACTCAACCACCACAAAAATCTGTTATGGCGAAAGTCTCAAGAATCGATCCACCCAAGGCACCTACAAAAAAGAAGAATCAGTTGAAGCAACGCTACAACCATATGATTCAATGGAGTGATCTACCCGCAGAGGTGATAGCTACAGTAGATGTTGATATTCGCAACCATGAGGCGAATGTCACGGCAGTCCCGGTGAAAGACAACAAGGATGAATCCACCAAAATGAAAAAAAAAAGTAAAAAGAAAGTGTTGGATTCCTTGAAGTCAGTTAAGATAGACTCAAATACAGCGTCATCTTCTACACAGGTGACAAAAAATCAAAAAATGACCAGTCGGGCTAAGATCAATATGCTGAAAGAGAAATCTCGCCGAGCACCAGTTCACGAGATGCCTGAGACTTTCAAGAATTACACCTTGGACGATGTGGTAATCATGATGTCGCAAGCCCAGAGAGAACCTGATCAAAGTCAGGCACTAGCGGAATAAGTCTTTGAGGGACCTGCGTGAACACAGCCAAAATTTCATAACTCCATAAAACTTAATTACGAATGAATTAAGTCAGTTATAAGTAGTAAATATAGGGTGAAGGGGAGTGAAAAATGACAGGACCCCTTCTTTTCCTCCTCTATATCCTATTGGTTGAGTGACATATGAGCCCTCAATCTTGGTTGTTGGTGGAATATAAAGACTGTTTTGCCTGGAGTTATAGTGACCTGAAGGGCGTTCCACCAACAGTAGTCCAACACACCATACCCTTGGTGGACGGAGCAGTCCCCAAGGTAAGCCGTTATTACCGCTGCAACCCAAATTATACTGAGTTGATCAAGCAAGAGTTGCAGAAGCTGATGGATGCAGATTTCATCTATGAATTCGAGCACACGGAATGGGTATCACTGATAGTTATAGTACCCAAGAAGAACAACAAAATGCAGATTTGTGTGAATCTGAAGGCGCTAAATGCAGTCACCAAAAAAGATCATTTTTCTTTACCATTTACAGAAAGTGTCCTCGACAGAGTAGCCAGCGCTGAGGCCTACAATTTTCTAGACGGCTTCAACGGCTACAACTAGGTGAAGATAGCCCCCCAGGACCAGCACAAGATAGCATTTGCCACAGAATGAGAAACCTATGCCTATAAAGTGATGCCATTCGGACTTTGCAATGCCCCAAGCACCTTCTAGCGAGTCATGCATGCGACATTCGAAGATTATCTGCAAAAATTTCTAAAAAAAATTTTAGACGATCTGTGCATGCATGGACCAGACTCAAAACACTTATCCAACCTGGAGAAGGTGTTACAAAAATGCCGCAACTACCAGATCTCCCTGAATCCAGAAAAATGTCAATTTTGAGTAACACATGGCTTGATTCTTGGCCATATAGTGTCAAGACACGAGATTGCCACAGATCTATCAAAGATCAGAATCATTATTGATCTACCACCACCGGGGACACTCCGGGAAGTCTATATCTTCATCTGCTAAGCCATCACCGCTAGATATAAGAAGATCAAGCCAAATCAAGCTAGATCCATCAAGATTCAGCCAGATCTGACAAGATCGGAGAAATCCATCAAAATCCAAGAAGGATCTAGATCCAGATAGGATCAAGAAGGAAGCAGATCATCAGATTGACTGAGGAATCTGTTACCATGTATCCATCAGAACTTTCAAAAAACTACCAATAGTCAGATCAAGCCTAGATGAAGCTGATTACCAGTTTACAAAAGTTAAAAATAAAAAAATCTCGAGATCTCGTCAAAAAACACTCTAAAAGAGCACTTTTTCATGATTTTTTGAGATCCCCTGGGAGATAGCTCTTGAAACTTGGATATGTGAAAGTACTGTACTTTAGGACCATAAATGGATCTACAAAAGATCCACAAGAGTGATTGGATGCTTGCTTAACAATGTATCAAAAAACTAGACACAAAAAAGTTGATCTAGATTGGCAGTTTGACAAACAACAAGCATTAGCAATCAAAAGCATTGATCAACATTGAAATCCGAGCCCACACGTGTGTAATACAGGCTGTACTATGGCCTTCAACCTGAGAAACAAGTAGAAATTGATTTGGTTTCATTTGGATCACAAAAACTCAATGTACATAGTGAACTAGCTTGAGATTGCCAATGAGCTCCAAAATTTTTCTATCTTCTCACTATGGAGAGAGGGAATACATAGCAAATTCGACTTCCTTCTTGAAGTTAGGTGGATTTCCAGCATATACTAAGGAATTAACTCACTCTCCTTGACTAAAATGAAACCCTAGTCTATTTCCTAGAGTTATGCCTGGTAGGTAGCTAGCTGGTCAAATTTTCACCTTAAACTTAGGTGTAGGTCCTATAAAGTAGGGATGACCACCAAATAGACATGACCAATTCTCTTGACTTGACCTAACCTACATTAGGATGGGTTTCCCATGTGGCATCATGGCCTCACATGTGTGGGACCCATTTGTGTACACAATTTACACTATTCTACATGGATTTTGATCAAGCTAGATTTGCCAATTTTTGGCAATTCTTCACACTCCTCCTCAAATTTAGCTTGATCTATTTACAACTCTCTTGATAGATCAATGAAAGCTTTTAGAAGTGTCTAGAAAATCCAGCTACAAAGAAGGAACTTTTGAGACTCCAATAGAGAATGATGTCCATGAAGGATCTTTCACCACCTCTTAGAGGATCCCTTACAAGATGTTCCATAAATGTGTCTATATACATGTAGCACACTTCAAAACTAAACATCATGCCAAGCCATGGATTCCAAGGCATTTTGTGCACTTGAAGATACATCAATTAAAATATTAAGTGCATAAATAATGTTGCCAAAGACAACTTGTCTTGCTTGATCCATATGATTGAGCCTAGATGGCTCCATCTTGATACTCAAGGTTCTTCTTGGAGTCCTCGGGTCTTGAGCTTGCTCCTCCACTTGACTTGACTCCAAACCATCAATGAATTGAATAAGGTGTTGATCCAAAGGTGCTTCTTCAAGTTTACAAATCTTCCACTCTTGAAAGATCACATTTCCACCATTGACAAATTCTTTGGTTGAAAACAAGTAGATTCTACAATCTCTACAAAAACACTACCATTATTCTTATCATTGAAATAGAATCATCTTTGGTCCTTACATTGGAATGATCATGCACAGAGCATGTGGATCCAAATGTTTCCAATACAAATGATATTTCATCTTTTATGACTCTATTCAAACTATTACAAAAATAGTTATCCAATGAAATTGCTTTATCAACAACAAATGTAGAGTCACCTCATGTCTACTACTACTTTCCATAAAGTATTCAAAGATAGTAGACTCTCCAATGCTCACCACCCTTGCAAGATGCACACTTGAATAGACAATCTGCATGCAATTTGATGACTCGACCATTGTCATTGAGGACTCCCTTGGAACTCTCATGATTTGAGACTGATCCTCAAGATCTTCCTCCTTTTGATGCTCCTCCTCAATGCAAGCAAGATCACACTTTGCCAAGATCTCCTCTTGAGTGATCTCCTCCTTTGCCAAGCTCATTATTTCAAAAGCAACACTAGCTTCCAACTTAAACAATCTTCCATGTTTAAATCCCTTTGCAATGCAAACATCATTCTTCAAGATGAAGCAAACACCATGCTTAAAGTGGACATCCAAACTACTTTCTAAGAGTAGACCAACACTAAGCCTATTCTTGGTGATTGATGGTACATAAAGGACATTTTCTAGATCCATGCATTTTGAGGATTCTAGATACAAAGAGATGGTGCCAACACCATCTATCCTACACTCTTCATCATTTGCAGTAAAGACAAATTTTTTAGCATCATTGAAAGAGTGTAAGGTTGAGAAAAAGTCCTTTTCACAAGACATGTGGGAGCTAGCCCCACTATCGATCCACCAATTGTCTCTTGAATTGCTATTGCTTGTTGGTGAGGATGTAGATGCCATCAAGAATACATCTACTTCATCCTCCTCCTCCTCATTTGCAAGGTTTCCTTGTTTGTCCTCCTCCACTTGTGCTCTTAGCCTCTTGTAGCATTCAGATGCATAATGCCCCTTCCTTCCACAAAGAAACATTTTTTCTTTGACTTGTCCTTTGAGCTTGATGCATCATCCTCTTCTTTGGCCTCCTTTGGATGCTTCTTCTTTCCGTTGGTCTTCTTTTTGCACTTGAATGAGAAATTGGCTTTCTCATCACCATCCTGCAATGACAAGGAACTCATCCTAGATTTTGCATGGAGCATCCTACACTCTTCAGCCACTAATACACTGTGAAGTTTTTCTATAGTTGGAAAAGTGTCTTGGATGGCAAAACTTTGGACCAGATTTGCAAAGTCATCTCCTAGACCATTAAGGACAGTTTGTACAAGCTCTCCATCATGAATCTTCTCTCCAATGGAGGCCAACTCCCTATTTAGAGACTTGATTCTGAGTACATAATCATGTGAACTCTCCTCGTCCTCATGCTTTGCAAAATTTGATTTCTAAGCATAAGAACTCTAGAAGTGTTGCTATACTCATAGATTGATTTTAAAGACTCCCAAGCCTCTTTAGCATTAGTAAAAGCTGATACTTCTCTCAACAAATCATTGCTCACATTCATCTTTACACAACGAAGTGCAAGCCTAGATCACTTCTTGTATCTAGCTAACTCTTGTGCACCTAGAGGTTCATCTTCATCCTCAATCAAGAACTCATAAAGGTCTTGGAGCACCAAGAGTGACTCCATTCTAACCTTCCAAATAGCATAATTTGTAGAATTCAACCTCTCACTAGCTTCTAGAAGGTATGCTCCAGCAGATCCCATCTTACTAGTGACTTCTACAAACAAGAAATAGATTTGATTGACTTGAAACTCACAATGGTCTCACACTTGTAGTGTTTCACTCAAATTTGATTTCTAATCCAACAAATGGACTTATAAACATAGTTCTATCACTCTCTCACAAAGCTGGAATGAAGATAAGATGAAGTGAAAACTACTTTCAAACAAATCTTGCCAAAAAATGGATTTGTTTCTAGAAACTCACTAAGGTCTCTCTCTTGTAGTTTTTCACTCAAAATAGATTTCTAATCCAGAAAATGGACTTATAATCTCAATTCTAGCACTCTCTCACAAAGTTGGAATTAAGATAAGATGATGTGAAATCTACTTACAATCAAATCTTGCCACTTTTGGCTATTTTTGGACAAAAAAATTACTTAATCTCTTTCTTCCTTCTTGGTGTACTTTCAAGACCTGTTTTTAACCTTAATAGGACTTGAACTCAGCCTAGATTAATTAGATTCCATGAAACAAATTCAAATCTAATCAATGACAAATGATCTTGGTAGATTATCCTAGGATCTCCACCAAAAATTACACCAACAGCTCACAGATTGAATTTTTTTGGATCAAACTAATACCATGAATTAAATGCAGGTTCAGAGGTGCCCACACATGTGGACAGTACGGATTTGGACCCCTACCAAGTTTGGGATCAAATCTCCTCACCAAAATCAAGATTCTAGCTTGCCCTCTCAATACTAGCTTTTAGCACCAAAACTTGCTAAAAATGGATTTGCATTAGATCAATGGCTTATGCTCTTGTACTTGGCTCTGATACCATGTGAAAGTACTGTACTTTAGGACCATAAATGGATCTCAAAAGATTCACAAGAGTGATTGGATGCTTGCTTAACAATCTATCAAAAAACTATATCTTGAAGTAGCTGAAGTAGTGACGACTCCTATCAGTAAGATTAGCCCTGGTGGAAAATCTATCGATTCCTAATCTTCGGTGCCAGCGTATCATTTCTAATACATTCGTACGACAAGCCCCTACCCAAAATAGCCTTATGAAATGGTTCTGGTAAATCAGCTATGTTCACAATGAAGTAGAATCCTCTGTACCACAGATTTACCAGTTGGCTTGAATAAGGAACTACCTCGCTTTCATATATTTTTTTCCTACGTACCAAACAAATGAAATGCGAGTTGTATGCGTTATCGTATTGGAAGATTATTAAAAAATAAATTCTATTTTTACTTTTGAATACGAACCTAGTGCAAGAAATTGGTGACATTTTGCGAATCAGACTGTCCATCTAAAATTTCTTTAGGTAATTGAGTTAATCCTAAAATAGCTCTAATTGTAGGATCTTCAATCAATGATGTGGGCAAATGTCCCAGAGCAATCTGGTCATGATTCAATGCATTACGATCATGAGTTGGAAATTTGTATTCGTTGGTCATTGACAAACAGTTGATAGGGCACAACTCGACGCAATTTCCACAGAATATGCAAAATCCAACCAAAATCAATTATGCTGTAACTTTTTAATTGCTTCTTTCTTATGTTTTTCTTGAATTCCCAATCAACAACAGATAAATTAATTGGACATACATGAACTCATACTTCACAAGCAATACATTTGTCGAATTGGAAATGAATACGTCCATGGAATCGCTCTGGTGGAGTTGATTTTTTGTAAAGATATTGAATGGTAATGGGTAAATGATCCATGTGATTCAGGATCACCATGAAACTCTGACCAATGTATTTTGCGGCTTGTATTGCTTGTTGACCATGGATTTGGAGTCCCTTGACCATTAAAAACATATTAAATATCCTGGAATGAATTATTTGGTTTGTGTCTTTCACCTTACAAATTAAATCAATTTGAACATTTGTAAGAGTTTATTTTAATGAATATTTCATGGTAGAAAAAGTTCAAAAGAAGCTGTTAGTAATAGATTACCCAAAGCAATGAGCAAGAAGAATTTCCAACCAAGATCTACCAGTTGATCCATTATTACTCTGGGTAAAGTCCCTGTCGTTGCGATAGAAATAAACAAAACCAAATAAGCTTTTGCTAATGTAATTATGATTTGTATTGTGATACTGAAAAACCCACTACTTTCATTGATTACATTCCATCCCAACTAGTCAAAATTTAGTATGAATGAGATGGAAATATTTCATTCGCCTAAATAAAAAATCGTTACAGTTAATGAGGAACTTAGTAAGCTTTGTTAAGAAACAACATAGAATTTTTATCTTCTAATTTGGCTGAAAACTCAGCACCCTTGTTGATTTTACAAAGTGTAGACCCCATCCCCGATGGTAAGGCCTCTTAATGATTTGGCCTTCCTATTCTTTCTCATGTGGGAATTGGAATTGATTCCCATTTACTTACTTCTATCTATGTGGGGAGGAAAGAGACATCTATACACAGCTGCAAAATTTATTTTCTACGATGTTGTGCTCATGTGCTATCGGGCTTCTTGAATGTCGAATTACATAAACTCAGAATCATACCCACATGTACATAGAGCTATAACATGCTGTGTATCTATAGATACATATTATTTTTATGATAAGAGATCAATTCCTTGATGGCTCACATACCAATCTGAAGACAAACTTTGGGCGACAAATGAATGTTTTCAAAAATGTAAAATAAAAAGTCATTGCTTCAGTGAACACCGAGCGAGCTTTGTAGAGTATTTGACATCTTTCAATATTGTTAGCAATTGTTAGGAAAAGTCAGTTGTTAGAGAGCCATCTTTTTTATCAAATATAAGATGGCGAATGAAGAGGTGGCGATTTTCCTCTGAAAATTATAAACTAGGAGATTTGCCTTTCTCCCAAACGATAATGAAATATGGAGAATGAAATTGCATTTGCCATTTGCGAATTGCCATGAAAACTTTCAAACACTCTACAAAGCTCGCTTACTGTGTAGTTCAACAATGCTTTTTTAGTCATTATTTATGAAAACAACCACTTCTACATTGGCATACTAGGTCGATAGATTTGTGTCATGTATGTGCGTGGAATAACACGTTCACTAGACAACCAAGGATGTGTTTGCATAAAGTATATGTCACATGAAAAGACAAAGGTGCAAGCGATTGTTTGCTAACTTGCAAGCTTGCTTGAGAGATGGCTCCTATTAATTCCTATGTGCGTTAAATCTTGTCTCGTATGTGTGTTCATTGTGACAATGTTTTCATTATTTCTTGTGCAAATACTTGATTTCATGCCAAACAATGATAAACTAGAAAAAGCCATCAAGTCTTATGCAAACATTTAACTCCACGCCAAAGAATAGTAAAATACAAGAAAACACCTTATGAAAATAATGTTATCAAAAAGCATCAATTGACCTGGAAAAACACATGCAAATTTCTGTCTCCTGCTATAATTGCTAGCCCACCAATGCAAAAGGCCACAAAGAAGCAATGTAGTTGCTATGCAAATCTCGTTCAATGTCTTGTTGCCTTGCAATTCTGATTACAAAGATACAATATGAAGTGGAATCAATATAAACAGTTTATTGCAATCTTTCAGAAATATAAGACTTAAAAAAACAGGTGTATTTCCCTACTTCAAACCTATACGCTCAGAACAAAAAAAAGCAGCAGAATCATTTAAATAGTAAAACATCATAATCTAGCAATTTCGTACTTTATTGCAGGAATAATTTCTACTGAGTCAGAAAGAACAAAAGTATGAAAAGAAACTTAGTAGTCTTTTGCTACTTAGGCATGGCACTTTACACTATCAAATTGATTGTTGACTATCTGCTTAGAATATAAGTGTTCCAAGAAAGTTTTGAAATTGTCAATCAAAGGAGGACAAGGTATGAATGTTATAAACATTGCACAACAAAATTCAAGAAAAGCCTATAAAAAGTAAATTTCTTTTCTTCAATGCAGTATATTTTCTTCGTAGTACTTTAAAGGCTAGCGATCAATGCACACTAGACACTCGCTACTATAAAGATAGTGTTGCCACACCTGCGTCTCGAAAAAGTTAGTCAACAGGAAACCATTATTATGATTGTTCTAGCTGTAAAAGAAGCTCTATCCTAAGATTGGAGTCTTTTGTGGATAGAGCAATGAACTGATCATCAGTAGGTTTGATCAAGGACCTATTGGGCCTGAAGATTGATCATCACAGGGCTTACCTAGTATCACAACTTGCCAATTATATATGAGAATGAGACATGAGCAAAAAAAATGCTATTTTGTCAAAGGTTGAATTTAGTGATCAGGTGATTCTGCTTCTCATAGCAATATTAGTGTGCAAGTCGTTCATCAGACTTGGGTATGGGGTCAAGACTAATCAAACCATTTACTGGCTGGTTCTCTCCATCACTGGTAAATGGGTAGTATGCCACCTCCACATTGTGTTAGCTTGAAGGGTGGTATGATGAGAAACACAAATACACTCTGACCAAGGCAACCTCAAAGTAAAGAGACAAAATTTAGAAAGTATCATGGACATCTGATTTAAAAAGTATGAACATCTAGAGTTTCTATTTGATATAGCTCAAATTTGTGCATAGGACAAAATTGTAAAGAGAGAAATTGTTGGGTGGGAGAAAGAACTTTGTGGGGGGATGATTTATGCCAAGTAACTACGAGCATAATTTAGAGGCTATTCTAAGTCTTGCCGCACGGATGCCGATATCAAATCCTTCACCAATTTTACATCAAAGTAATATACTTTGAATCTTAGATAGGGAAACGTGTTTCGCAATAGGGTTTTGAGCTCGACATCCCCGTGGGACACCAAGAAATGAAAGATCAGATTTTCGGGGCAGTCTGAATGCTAAACAATGGATAGAATGGCAGCCATCGATCCTCGCAAGTAGACTACATCCAGAGTCATGGCGATATGCATCGTAGTAGCATCGCAAACAGACTTGGCTTTGCTCTTGTCCACACTGCGCGGCAAGCAATGGATTCCATTGCGAAATGCAAGGGCTTTTTGGAGCAAAGCTGGCTCAGTAAGAACTTTGTGGGTGGCAAATAAATCCACGTGCGCTCTTATAGTTTCAACAAGGACATATAATTTGATGAAAGGAAGAAGAATCAGTGAAACCCATGAAGCATAAAACACAGGCTCCAAATTTTCAGACCATCTCATGATTTTTTCACCGCCAGACAACAATGAATTTAAAAGCTCCAATATCGCAACAAAAGCTGGAACTCCTAAGCGAAAATCCTTAACCCCGAACTACCTCTGTTGCAATCTGCTTCAATGTCTGGCACTAAATCTATGAAACCAAGTATTTGACACACGAAACATTTATACCGACTCTCCTGCTAATTATAATTACCAAACATGTGCTGATTAAATTTTAGCAAAGTGATCACAATTTATGTAGTGAAAACGATACCAGAGGCGAAAGTCTTGTATCAATTCGCAAATGAATTACACGATAATGGCTTTCTTTTCTAATCTAACTCGCTCATCGATCGTTCTCATCCACGTTTTGATGACAGCCTTCATGTTATTCTATCAATCAAGTCGCTGTGAATCAAGCACTGCCAAAAAAAACATCCCATAAATACCAAGACAACAATATACTTGAGAATGTAGAAATTACAGCATTGAATTTTTTAACACTACTTAGTTCCTACCAAGCAGAGGACTGATTGATTTAGAACGAAATGTGTGACTGCAAGATAAAACCAATCCTACTTGACTTCAACACACGGAGCACGACAACACAACAACGCGTGAAATTTTGCAGCGAAGCCACCAAATCATTTTTTATTTCAACAAAGTTGTTTTTGGACTTGAATCTACTAAAATATTATAAAAAAGAAACCAGCATTGACAATTAAGTCCTTGACGCATATTGCTAATTGTTTCAAAACGAATTCTCTTCGCGAGAGAGAGAGAGAGAGAGAGAGAGAGAGAGAGAGAGAGAGAGAGACTCGCAAAATGCTCAGTGCCAGATGTTAGACCAGCTTGTATCTTGTTTTAGAATGAAGCAGTCCTGACTTTTAAACCCAATCACAGTCTTTTGGCTTGAATGTTCTGTAGTGCAGTTTTTTATTATGATGTTGAATTGCTTCCGATCTGAACTTGGGGTCCACTGTTCCCTCTCATTGGGAATATGCTCTGCAAAACAACTCTACCTCTTTATTGGTTCGTTTTAATGAGCATGTAATACACACAACTAAAAGAGAACATTAAAACAAAAAATAAACACCTAATACCTGAGTAGCTATCCTAATAATCCTAATCTTTTTATGGAGATGCAATTGTAGTTTTGAAATGCATGCAGTGATAAAAAGGAAGACTTCAGCTTTTAGACTTTAAAAACTGACAAGATTTTGTTCATTCGAACCATTGCCACTAGCTACAACGAAGTTGCATGTTGGCTAAAATCCTAACGTTTTTATCGAGATGCAGTTGTTGTTTTGAAACGCATGTAGTGAAAAGCAAGAAGACCTTAGCATTCTAGATTTTGAAAACTGACAAGAATTCATTCATGAGAGGCATTTCCACTAGTTACAACAAATTTGCATGCTCGCTAGTGTACCAAAAAAATAGGTGCTATTACTCCAAAAAATCCACCTGCAAAGCTCTGCTCCTCTTCTACTCTTTACAATTTTCACACTTGAAAAGAAAAATTTGTAGCTCCTTTTCTAGCAAGAACGCTTGTTCGAAAGATAGTTGTGCCACGAAACTGAAACGTTGGCAGGTATCGTCAATCGCTGGTGACAAAGACACAAATGCACCAAGAAACTGATCCTTAAAGAACAAGACACACAAAAGTCTTTTGAATTACAAAATGATCAGAGATCGCACAGAGATATCAGCCCATAGCAAACTGAAATAGATCATCGTTGCTAGATACACATAAGGCCAGAGTAGAAAATAGTTAGCATATAAATTCGTTTTTTTTTTAGCAAGAATGCTTGTTCGAAAGATAGCTGTGCCACAAAACTGAAACGTTGGTAGGTATCGTCAATCGCTAGTGACAAAGACACAAATGCACCAAGAAATTGATCCCTAACGAACAAGACACACAAAAGCCTTTTGAATTACAAAATGATCAGAGATAGCATAGAGATATCGGCCCATAGCAAACTGAAACGGATCATCGCTACTAGATACACAGAAGGCTAGAGTAGAAAATTGCAAAATGCCTGAACTTTCTATTTAAACAACATAAAACCATGGCCGCCAACTTCCATACCCAACGTTCCAGACCGTGCCACGTGGCTAGCAGATACTGCATGCAGCATCGCATTGAAAAACGAAAAAAACTAGGAAATCACGGCCACCGATTTCGATACCTACCAACGTTCCATACCTTGCCACGTGGCTACTCTCTTTGAGCAGAGAGCTGAAACTTGGCTGTAGGACAAAATTGTAAAAAGATGCCCTCTAGCCAAAGATAGGCCTCTTCAAAGATTGCCCTTGCAAAATGAACTAATTCTTCACAAAGAAGATTTTTAATGAAGTATTGGCTTTCAAGCCCTTCGGGTCCAATCTCCATTTTAGAATGAAAATTTTTAAAGAAGTTGAAGGCCCAATGGCCCTTCGGACCCCTTCTACCTACATCAACCCCATCCCATGGCTTGGCATTGATCTGACGGCCCACGATAATTCAATCTTTATCATTGATGTAAGAGGGTCCTAAATCAATGGTCTACAGCCGTTTAGCACCCTAAAGTCTTCTCTTGTAGCCGCCACCCACTTCAAAAAACTACCCTCCTACTTAATTGGCCGCCCAAGCTCTCTCACGAGCTCTTTCCTCTTCCTCATTCCTCTCTCACCTTGTAGCTATGGTAAACAAGGGTTTTGGCTGCCACCTTCAAATCATTCCAACATTCTGATGACACTGCGGTTGCCCACGGCCTCCTGCCCTTACTTCCACTCCTGTAGGGCGCCCACCATCATGGCTTTACAGCTTGGAAATTTGACTCCTACAGCTCAAGATCCAAGTTTTTCCCTATAAAAAACCCTAGCAAGCTTTTTGGGGTTTGAAGACCTCTTGCTACCGATCAATCCAGCATCCTAATGAGGGTGCGGCTGTCCACGACCTTTTAGAAGTAGCTCCTCTATAGTAGGGCTCCCACCATCCATGCTTTACAGATCCAGAAATGTCCTCTTGTAGAGAAAGATCCATGGCTTTGTTGGTAGAAACCTAGCTGTCCATTTTTTTTTTCATACTCAGAGAGAAAGGTTAATTGCTCTTTACATGCTTCATGGCTGACTACATCCTTCTAGGATTAGCTTGGCCTCAGTAGAACCTGTTAAAAATTGTAAAATATATCTATCATCTGTTGTTAATGTTTGGGGGATCCTACCCATGTAAATATTTTGTACATATCCAAGGTATGTGAATTGAGCACATATCCTTGTAGAATAGGGCGAGTTTGGGTTAGGTAGATCAAATTCCAGTGACATGCATAAAGTCTAGTTGGTCTAGTATGATATGCAATAATGTTGACAATGTCTAGTTTGACATGCACATAGAAATTCACATGGAATTGGTCAATTATGACCTTGTAGAAACTTGAGCCAGAATAAATGCATAATGTCCTAAGTTTCCATAGTGACATGCAAAGCATGCAATCACTCTAATGGACACATGCATGTAGATTTGTACATGGCTAGTTGAGAAATTGCCATTTGGAGAAAGTAGTTAGAAGTTAGGTGCAACCTGTGCATGCTAGCAGTTAGGTGTCAAGTTAATAGTTGTTTGCACTTGAATAGGTGTAGGATGTGCATTGAATGCAAGGAGTACCATAAATTTTGGCTCTCCTATATATGTACATATCATTCTCATTCACAAAGTAATGAAGAACCAAAGTTTTGTAGCTATATCATGCCTGGTTGGATCTAAACTGTTTTTCTTGTTGTCTCTCTAGCTTTCTCTCTCTAACTCGTGTTGAAGCTAATGCTAAAACACTGTAATCTTGTACATTTAATCATTCTTTGAATCATTACTATCATAGTCTATTGATTAGCATGCTAGATTGCGAATTAGCCATATCTTCTGAACTAGATCTTGTTGAACAATCTAGAATCAGGGTACTGTGCCAATCACAAAGCTTAATCAAGATCAGTCACTCTTGTGGACATTCTCCACATGTGTGAATTTTGGAATTTTCAATATGGTATCAGAGCCTCATTAAACTTTGCATGCTAATTTCCTTGATAATACAAGAAATTGAGAGATAAACAAGCAAAAAAGCAGTTTTTCACCTTTTCTAACATTTCTCTGAAGTGTAATTGGATCAAATTGGACCTGAACTGAATTTTCAGACCTGAATTGAGGTAGTACGGAATTCTAGAATTCTACACATGTGAAAATCAGAGATTTTCAGTCCCTTTGTTTTCCTTGTCGATAGATCCAAAGATAGCAGTGTTATAGCTTGATGGAAAGTTATGATCAGTACTTTCTATAGAAATTGAAACCAAATCAATCTGAAGTGTCTAGCAAGAGTTATAAGCTCTTAAAGAGGATTAGGATAGGTCCAAAATCCGAGTGACAACATTTTGATTTGAATCAATTTTTACTTTGTGGGTTTTGAGCATCCTACACAAGAAACTAAAGATCAAGACTGAGTTTGAAGTAATTGAACACCCTTTGAGTCTTCTGAGTGTCAATAGTGTTTTCTTTTGTTGCATTTCACACGTGTCAAAAGTAGGATTCAAACTAACCAAAGTGTCTCAATCCACTTTGTGTATTTGATCTAGTTAGCTTGTCTTGTGGAATATTTGAAATCTGTCTCAAATACGGTTGCATGTGTTTCACATAGGATGGTAGTACATTTTTGAAAATACCTATAGTGAAAGAGAGCAGCAACTCTAAGTCAGATAGGAACAAGCTCAAACATATTGCAGTCCAATTACAAGAGTCTTCACATTCATGGCATATGTAGGAGATTGTCTCTTTCAAGCTAGTGAAAGACTATACACCTTTAACTATTCAGTTTGGAAGGATAGGATAGAATCCTTGTTGATTCTCTATGGTGTAATGGATATTGTAACTAGAATTAAAGTTGAACTTGCAGTTTTTGATGAGGCTCAAAGATTCAAGAAGAGAGCAAGAATTGCTCTACATATCATCAAATTGAACATCTCTGATGAGATGTTGAGAGAGATTAGCTCATGCACCTCAACAAAGGAGACTTGGGAGACTCTGAAGAACTTTCAAGAAGCCGAAATCAAGTCAAGAAAGAGGAGTAAGAGCCAGTACTCTTGTGCCTTCACCAAGAAAAAAGCAGAGAACAAAGACTATGGTGGAGTAGAAGATGAGTCAGCTCATCCTTCTAACTTCAAGAAGAAGACACAAGAAGTTCAAACCAGTTGTATCGTAGAAGACTCACATGCAAGTTGTGGAGAGGCATCTCTTCTGATGTTTAGTTTTTCTTCTTTACCTTCTAATGATGTATCATGTTATATTGATAGTGGAGCAACAACTCATATGAGTTGCTCCAAAGATTCTTTTGTTTCTATTGAATCTGTTCTAGATCCTAAGAAATCAATATACACAATAGTTGGTGATGCATGTGCAATTGAAGGTGTTGGAAGTTGTTCCTTAAAACTTACATCTTCTATGAATTTTGGACTTTCCAATGTTCTCTATGTGCCTAGTCTCACAAAGAGTGTGATTAGTGTAGGAAAGTTGTTAATTGATGGTTAAAAACTGGATTAAATATCAATAGTTGTTTCTTAAAGAAAGAGGATAATATCCTTGCAAGTGGATCTAAATATGGAGGTATTTTCAAGCTAGATGTGCATGAAAATTCAAGTTTATGTGATGCTGCATTGATGACTTATGTTTCCAGCTATGACATAGGAAGTTGTATGTTTCCAACTTCAGGTCTATGCCTATTATAGTCAAGATCAAGCCAAGAGTGGCTTATTCTATGGCAAAATCACTTATGGATCCATATTTAATGTCTTCTAAAAAGTTAGAACATTCTATGGAGTTGGAACATTCCGATGTTCATCTTTCTTTATCAGTAAGCAAGGAAGGTGTTTCTTGTTTTGCATGTACTATTGATGGATCCACAAATTACATTTGGCTATGTCTTGTCTCTTCAAGTTTTTTGGTGCATGTGTATGTTCCATCATGCAAAACTTTATGGAGTTATGAAGCTAATGGAAGGAGTGCACTTTATGAAGTCTTGTTCAGTTATAAGCCTAAGGTTGTATACCTCAGTGTTCTTGAAGACTATTGCTTTGCATGTGGTTTCTTGGAAAGAAAGAAGGATGGTGATCCTAGTCTGTGGATCATGGCTGGATGCTTATCCACCAAGGAAGGCTACATAGCCTTTACACTCTCTATCTCGGAGGTGTTTGAGCATGGAGAAGTTGATGGCCTTTATGACTGCTGGATTGTGCTTTGGGGATGCTGGAAAATTTCTAAAAAATTTGAATGGATCTCACCTCCTTATGTAGACCCCCCCCCCAAAAAAATTTGGGGAACCAAGATGTTAGATATCAAATCGACTAAAAAGGACACTCTAAGATCAATGGTGACATAGGCGAAGCAAGATCAGGTCATTCACACATGTGGGAATCCAAAATAGTGCTAAAAATGGCCAAAAAACTTAGTTCAACTCAGAAAATCACTAAATCTCTATTTTTGGGAGTTTGGCTGGGGATCTTGGCTTGCCAGTTTGACAATAGTTTTAGCATGAAAAGATGTGCAAAATATTAAAGGGGCGAACCATGATGTCATTTTCACAGGTGTGGGGAGCCTGTTTAGTGATTTTTGAAGAATGGGTCCTCAACAAAAATTGGCTAGAAGCCTTGATTCACCTGACTCATTGTTGATAGAAATAATATGAGGAGTCTATTTGAAGAAGGCGAGCCAACATCTCAAAAATACAAGCCTGTAGGTGGGTTTAAGTGATTTTTACTATTTTTGGTCGATTCTGAATCATGTTTTAGTTTCTGATTTTGAAATGGAGAAGTGAATGTTGTCGAGACTCTTTTTGAGGCCTTAGATGCAACGTCTATCGGTTGAATTTTGGTATTCATGAGTTGTGGACGATCACAACTCATCTTAGCTTTTTCCTTTAGATTAGCAGGTATTTTGGAAGTTGGTTTCTTCACTGCCACCATGTTGACAATGCACGAGCAGATAAGAGGGTTTGAGAGAGAAACTGTCTTCTTAAGGGGGTCCCACAACTTGGTGTCCACACTAGTTATGGCTTCATCTACTGGATTGTCCCATTGGCTTATCTTGACCCGAAATTGATACACACTTTTGGGACGAGGGAGACCTTAGCCAGGGATGGGATTTTAGGGATGTCTTCTGGTAGTCGTCTTTCTCCATAACGTTAGGGATCGAAGTAAGATAATGCTTCTTCGTTAGAATATCCCACATCATCTTCCAAGGTGACTACTGAGCACCAAGGAAGAAGTTCTTCTTCATAGGGTTCTAATGGAAGCCATGATAGTTCGATCATGTTCACCCTGATTTCAATCTCATCATCAAGGGTGACAGGCTTTGGGTTTGCAAGTTTTGACTCTTGATTGGTTTCTTGGAGTAGGGAGATGGATCCTTTTACGGAGCTCTTACAGTTGACTGTAGCTAGAGCATCAATCCAATTGATGATATCAGTATCAAAATCTTGATGGATTCCCAATGGCTTGTAGCGCTTCTTTAGATTTTGATCAATTGTGTGATTGGTAGTGGACGAAGTCGTTTCTTCTAACGGGCTCACAGGCTTAATGATCTAGGTATTTGGATTGACTCTCACGGCTCGATCCCGATTCTCCAATGTGATACAATATGCACCCTAGTCATGGTGTACTTTGGCTAACTTTAGCCGGGTCTTCCTAACAGAAGTCGGTAAGATGAGGTTGTTTTCAGAAGATCTAAGACTGTGAAGTTAATGACAAAGCGAAGATCAGCGACCAAAACATGTATATTTTTGACAATTCCCATGGGTTTGACTCAACTCTGATCGACAAGTTTTATAGAAAAACCTGCGGGCTTTAAAGCACTCAGCCCCCACTCTCAATATATGTGTGATGACATGATGTTTACACCTGAACCACCGTCAATAACAGCAGCTACAGAAGGGAGGTTCTTGTGTTGAACAGGTAGGGTAACATTACTTTTCTCATTTCCCCAAGTAGCACCAATGGCCATTACAAATTGGTCATCATCACTCTCTCCATTCATGGAGGGTCCTTGTAGGTGTATTTTTATCTCCTAACCAGACGGTTAAGGCTTGGCGTAGGGGTTTGGAATTCTTCAAAACATCACCTAAGTGCAAGGTGACATGATTGGACAATAAAGTAGTTAAGGCTTCGGTCCCACTCCGTTCTGATTCTAGGGAGACGAAGGGTTCTTCATCAAACTCAGGTTGGATAAGCCCTTCCTAGTTCATAAATGAGGTAGGAGCATTCACAGCTTGGTCCGAGTGTATAGGCGAATTCATAGGTTCTATTGGCCGATTGAGATCACCAATAGGGGCCTTAGCTTGCTCCTCTTGTATCCACTTTTTTACCTTGATATAAAGATCTTTTTTTTTGTGGGTTGGGATACTCTCCTGGTCTGGTGGATTTAGTGTAATGACTTATAGTATGGGGTTGACTATGCTCCTCATCACACAACTAAAACCAAAAAGTACTAACTTTAAAACCAAAACCACACTTACTCTAACACACTCTTCCACACCTTCTCCTCTCTCTCTCTCTCTTCCCTCTCTACTCATACATTCTCTTCCTTCTCTACTCACTCATACATTCTTCTACAAACTCTTGAAAAGCTCCACTAAATCAGAAACACACAATGATTTAGCACATATGCTAACATGGGGTAAAATAGAAAGAACTTAGAAACAAAAGCAATAAGCATAAAGCCACACTATAATTAGCCACACACCAAAATTAGCACCAGTGGACCCAAAATGGTAGCACTTAGCTCTCTTACATTAAGGATAGAAATTACATAGAAAGGGCTTCTCTTTATAGAAGCTTGTGGAGTGTCCTTTCCACACTTACTTATGGGACTAGGAATTTCAAGTCTCAATATAGAATGCAAGTTCTTTTTTAGAATCTTGACATTGACTTTTGCATACTTTTTTAAATCTAAGTTTGAACCTTAAGACTTGCAAAAATTGGTTTCCTACCCCCTAGTGACTAATGGCACCACAAGTTGGACTTATGCATGCAAGGTGCCATATTTGGGGCCTAACGCAACTTATCTACTGACGGCTCTTCAAGATGGGCTTATACGCGCAGGATGCCATGCTTGGGCCATTAATTACACAAAATTGATATTTATTTTTAGTTTCTTCCCTGTAAGGTACTATTTTCCTTAGTTCTCCCAAGCTCCATTGAAATGCTTCTTAGGCCTTGTATTCTGGCCCCCATAGTGGATCACATGAAAGAAAAAGAGGAATTGCGATAGGTAAGAATTAATTTTTTATTGATTTTTGTGCTTTAGAATTACTAAATCTAAAATTGTCTAATCTAATGCTTGTATTTTTTGAATTTTGTAGAGAGGATCCACAACAAGCGCGGAGAGGCTGATCATGAAAACATTCCATTGGATCAAGGGGAAGAAGAGAAAGATGAAGATGAAGATGCAAATTCCATTGAAGATGATCAAGTATCTATTTAATTTATTATGTAATGTGATAGATAAATTGGGGCTTGTGGTACCCCATTTTCGAATCTATGTACTCTTTCCTTATCACATATATAAAAGATTTTTGTAATTTTTTACATGATTGTCTTTGTATCAATTTGGTATATGATTGTCTTTGATATCAAACAATTAATGAATCAAACAAACAATGATTTATTTATGAGCATATTGAAATATACCTCATTGTCTTTCTTGATGATTGTTGATTTTTGTGATTGATCTTCTTTTGATGGCCTATCAACATCAACACCAACACCAACATGAAATAGTAAGTAAGTTAAGTAATGTATTAATTAAAAATTTAAAAAACAAATGTAATATTTGTTGAATTTCACACGTGTGGACTGTTCACTACATGTACTTGTGATCTCCTAAGGTGTGTAGATGCACCAAGATCAAGACTAGATTGAGATTTAAGATCAATCTTGAATCCTATTGCAAAAACACACTACTACATGCATTCAATCACTTCCAACTCTCACTCACACGTGTGGAAACTATTCAAAAAATAATCTAAGTAAAAACAAGCTGCTCTCCTCGAGTAGAGAGAGAAAATGCATCATGAGCTCTCGGGTAGAGAGAGAAAGCTAGAAATTCAATAACTCACAAAATCCATGAAATTACCAAATCAATTAGCTTCAAAATGAGGAGTACAATGATACTAGTAGGTCCACGAGCTACCACTACGCTTAACTATGATTGGACCATATTTTGTCACCTCTTGATCCTATTGGATCATTGATCTATGCACCTCTTGATTCTATTGGACTATATTCAAGCACACCTCAATTTCCTATTGGACCTCACAAGGTTCCACCTCTAAATCCTATTGGACCTCTTGGAATTCATCAAACAAAAACTTTACACTTGTCTACACTCTAATTAGCAAGTGTTTAGCCTCTTACTCTATTTTGGCTCAATAGTGGCATTACAAGTGGAAATGCATAATTTGCCATCTATGCCAAATTTATTCCTATCAACATCCTACACCTAGATGCTTGATGTAAAAAACATAAGACCCCTATATCTGTACTCAGCCTCACATGAAGAGAGAGATATAGTATCTTGCTTTTTGGAAAGCCAAGATATTAGATTGCCTCCAAGTAAGATAGTGTATGCACTAATAGACTTTGATCCATCTTGTCACTTGCAAAGTCCGAATCCGAGTAGCCAATAATGGATAGATCTTCACTTTTATAGAGTAGACCATAATCACAAGATGAAGATATATATCTTAGAATCCTCTTGGCCATCTTCCAATGATGGATCTTAGGATCTTGCATAAATTGACTCAATTTGTGCACACAAAAACTAAGATCGGGCCTAGTAATGGTAAGCCAAATCAAGGAGCCTACAAGACTCCTAAAAAGTGTGATGTCCTCAAAGGATCTTTCATCACCTTTATTAGGATCTTTTACAATTTGCTCCATTGGAGTATCTATGCTCTTAGAATTTTCCATATGGAATTTTTTCAACATAGAGTGAGCATATCTAGATTGGCATATTAAGACATGATTTTCATAAAAATCAATTTCTAGGCCTAGGATGTAATGTATCTCTCCTAGATCTTGCATATTAAATCACATCCAAGTGCTAGCTTGGTTTCATCAACTAGCTTGATACAACTTCCACAAAGAATAATGTCATCAACATAAATTAGAAGAATGACAATATTGCTATCAACAAACTATAGATACATGGAAGGATCATAGTCACTAAGAGTAAATCCTAGTGAGATAAGAAAAGAATTAAGTCTTGAATACCATGATCTTGGTGCTTGCTTGAGTCCATAAAGACTTTTGAAGAGCAAGCACACTTTGGACTCATCCTTGATGAATCCTTGAGGTTGTTCCATATAGATCTCCTCCTCAAGATAACCATTTAGAAAAGCATTGGATACATCTAATTGGAACACCTTCCACTTGAAAAAACAAGCAAGAGAAATAAGAATCCTTATTGTCACCATCTTTGCAACGGGTGCAAAGGTCTCCTCATAATCAAAACCATAGATTTGAGCAAATCCTTTGGCACATAATCTTGCTTTATGCTTGTTGATGGTGCCATCATGATTGAACTTGATCCGAAATACCCACTTGCAACCAATCACATGCTTGTTGGATGGAGGATCCACAAGCTCCCAAGTATTGTTGGTGATCAATGCATCATACTCTTGCTTCATGGCATCATACCACTCCTTGGTATTGAGTGGCTCTTGTACATTCTTTGGCTCTTCATGAGAGACATAAAAAACATAATTAGTGGAATCAAGATCCACTTGTTTGCCTTTGTCAACATATGAGAGCCTCTTAGGCTCGGATCTATCTCTCATGGATCTTCTTGGTGAAAAAATCCGAGGAGAGTCTTCTTCAAATCTCGACCCCATCACATCATGATTGTCTTCAAAATCAATAATTGATGATGCATCCATAGATTTCTTGATCTCGGCCTCTTCAAATGATGAGTGTTGATCTTCATGAAAGACAACATCTCTACTTTCAATAACTTGAGAAGTAGTGAGTATAAAGACTCTATAGGCCTTCTTGGTGGATGAGTATCCAACCATGATCATGCACTAGGATCTTCCTTCTTCCTTGTTTCCAAGGGAATATGGACAAAGCATAAGCATCCAAAAACTCTAAGTTGATCAACCTTAGGATTCTTCAAAAATAAGATTTCATATGGTGACTTTCCTCCAAGAGCTATATGTGGGAGCCTATTGCAAAGATAATTTGCACAATTAATGGCTTCTCCCCAAAAATCTCTGGGCAAAGATGCCTCAATTCTCATAGATTTTGCAAATTCACATAGAGATCGATTCTTTCTCTCGGCCACTCCATTTTGAGATGGAGAGTAGGCACAAGAAAACTCTCTTTTAATGCCTTCAAGCTCACAAAAATCTTGAAATTTATTAGAGATATATTCACCACCTCCATCACTTCTAAGAGCTTTAATCTTGAATGAGAATTGCTTCTCTACATAAGCTTTGAAAATAAGGAAATGATCAAACACCATAGATTTTGAAGCAAGAAGATATATCCAAGTGAATCTTGTGTAATCATCAATGAAAGTAACAAAACAAGTGGCTCCTCCCTTGCTTGTAGATGATGAGAAATGCACGTCCGAGTGGATTAACTCCAAAGGATGCTTGCTTTTGATAAAAGATCTTGTAAATGGCTTTTTGTGAGATTTAGCAATAGCACAAGCCTCACAAGGCTTGATCTTCTTGGAGAATGACTTTGGCAAGCCAATAGCTTTGGATTCTTTGATCATAGAGAGCATGGATTTGTAGTTGGGATGTCCCAACCTCCTATGCCATAATTCCTCCATAGAGAGCTTGTTCACAAGAGCAACATTACAAGCATTCACATACTCATTTGGATCTAGTTTATAGATGTCACCAAATCTAGATCCTAATGCAAGTATCTCATCATTCTTCTTGATAGTGCAAGTATCAACATTCAATTTTACATCAAGGCCATTATCAAGCAATTGGCCAACACTAATAAGATTCTTGGTAAGCTTAGGTACATAAAGAACTCTAGAGAGAGAAAGAACTTTAGAGGATGCAAGCTTCAAGGGAATGCTCCCTATGCCTTCAATAGGACATTCAAAATCATTTGCAGTGTATATTGATTTCTTCACTCCATCATAAGGTGCAATAGAAGAGAAAGAGTCCTTGGAGCTACACATATGTGAAGAGGCTCCACTATCAATATACCATAGTCCGTCCTTCTTGAAAGGAGTAGATGAGAAACTAGAGACCATAAGAGATCCCTCTCCATCACTTGCAAAAGTGTCTTCTTCTCATTGGTAATATTGGCTTGCTTGAGTTGATTCTTCTTTTTGAAGCAATTGGTGGCATAATGACCTTTCTTGCCACAATAAAAGCACTTGATCTTCTTCTTCTTGAGCTTGGATGATGAAGCATTAGAGGAATCATCTTCTTCCTCATCTTTGTCTTTGGATTTGACTTTGTCCTTGCTTGAGGATTGTTGATGTTGGTTCTTGCTCCTCCCTTTGTGCTTATCCTTGGCAAAGAGAGCTTTGCCATCATTATGAGTGAGAGAAAGCTTGTCCATCCTCAAGAGCTTGTACTCTTGTCTTGATTCTTCTGAAATTAGCACACTTTGGAGAGCCTCCAAACTTGGTAGCTCCTCCTTAATGGCATAGGATTGGACAAGGTTATCAAATTCACTTCTCAAGCCATTGAGAATGACCTGAACTAGCTCATTTTGATTGATGGAATCACCAATGCAAGCAAGCTCTCTATGAATGTCTTTTACTCTCAAAACATAACTAGATGCACTCTCATCACTCTTTTGGCTACTTTGAAAGATTTGATTTCTAAGAGTGAGAAGCCTAGAGGTGTTCTTAGCCTCATAGATAGTCTTGAGACAATCCCAAGCTTCTTTGGCTGTTGTACAAGTACCTATCTCCCTCAATATCTCATTAGAGACATTCATCTTAATGTAGTGGAGAGCCATCCTAGCTCTCTTTTTGTATTTTTGAACCTCTTGAAGAACTTGTGGTTCTTCTTCAAGGCCAAGAACTATGTCCATCACGTCTTGAAGGATCAAGATGGACTCCATCCTCATTTTCCAGATTGAATAATTTGAAGTGGTCAATCTTTCACTTGGTTCCAACAAGGATGAACCCATTGAAGACATTTGAAGTAAAGAAAACTCAAATGATGAACAATAAATGCTGTTACACACTTTCAATAGGATCCAATAATTGAGTACTATCTCCTCCTATGAAAGATCTTACAACAATTTGTGAATTGATTCTCACTAGCTACTCAAATCTCTCTAAAACAAGATCTATTTCACATCAAATGATGGAGTATAGGCAAAGTTAGGATCTAACACTCTTATCACGTGTGAAATACACTAAGAAACCAAATTTGACTCAAATACAATGATATTGCATGAAACAAAATGGCTAAGATCTCAAAACAGTGCCTAGATCACATATAGATGAGATTGGCAAGCATACAACTGTGATTTTGGATCAACCAAGCAATCTCTTGACCAAACCAAATGTGTCCACCCAGGTCTAGGTGCCCTACCTAACCCTCTTCAAAAGCTTATAACTTTTGATTGGCTCAACCAAACGGAATGAAACTGATTGCAACAGAAACTAGACAAAATAAGCTTCAAAACAAGCTATCAAACAAGATAAATGGATCAAAGATGAGAGAGAACTTCCAAACTGAAATTGGATGTTCCTCACACGTGTCTGAGCACTTGATTCCGTACAGTACCAGGTCAGACCCAATCAATGTCCTTTTGATCTCTTTTGATCCAAGATTGAACAAGATAGCTAGGAAAATGGGCCTTGACAACTTCTAGCTCAAGATTGATGAAATTTTTTTCACTTAGATGGATCAAAATGCATGGTAACCTTAGGTAGGCTCTGATACCATGTTGAATTTCACATGTGTGGACTGTCCACTACATGTACTTGTGATCTCCTAAGGTGTGTAGATGCACCAAGATCAAGACTAGATTGAGATTCAAGATCAATCTTGAATCCTATGGCAAAAACACACTACTACATGCATTCAATCACTTCCAACTCTCACTCACACGTGTGGGAAGTATTCAAAAAATAATCTAAGTAAAAACAAGCTGCTCTCCTCGGGTAGAGAGAGAAAATGCATCATGAGCTCTCGGGTAGAGAGAGAAAGCTAGAAATTCAATAACTCACAAAATCCATGAAATCACCAAATCAATTAGCTTCAAAATGAGGAGTACAATGATACTAGTAGGTCCACGAGCTACCACTATGCTTAACTATGATTGGACCATATTTTGTCACCTCTTGATCCTATTGGATCATTGATCTATGCACCTCTTAATTCTATTGGACTATATTCAAGCACACCTCAATTTCCTATTGGACCTCACAAGGTTCCACCTCTAAATCCTATTGGACCTCTTGGAATTCATCAAACAAAAACTTTACACTTGTCTACACTCTAATTAGCAAGTGTTTAGCCTCTTACTCTATTTTGGCTCAATAGTGGCATTACAAGTGGAAATGCATAATTTGCCATCTATGCCAAATTTATTCCTATCAACATCCTACACCTAGATGCTTGATGTAAAAAACATAAGACCCCTATATCTGACATAGAAAATCTTTTTCAATTCTTCACAATATTCTCTATCATACACTCTTTTACATAAAATCTAAAAAGACATCAGCTCACATTAGTTACAATATGCACGTTAGTTACAATATGTTTTTAATAATCAATCTAAATCTAATAGATCCAATATATATATTTTAGTTTCAAAAACTAAATCTTAAATAAATCTATAAATTACAATCCTAAATGCACATAACTTTAAAACATTTACAATCCATAAGACAATTGTAATAACAAATACAAATGTAACATTCTCTATCATACACTCTTTTACAAACAATCTAAAAAATCATCAACTCACATTTTAATCAATCTCTCTCTCTCTCTCTCTCTCTCTCTCTCTCTCTCTCTCTCTCTCTCTCTCTCTCTCTCTCTCTCTCTCTCTCTCTCTCTCTCTCTCTCTCTCTCTTCAATCTCATTCACTCTCCACTTCCTCTCATTCATTCTCACATTCAATCTCTTCACTTTCATCTCTCTCAATCTCCTCGTCAAAAAATCTTGCACTCTCATTCTCTAAACAAAAAATGAGAAATGTTTAGCCTCAACGTCGCTTCCACTCTCGTTTTCTCCCAAAAACAGTGCGCGGGTTTGTTCCCAAGACTTTTCTTTTTGCAAAAAATTTAAGTGCGTGGCACTGCCATGCCCTTTTTCTTTTTTGCCACGCGTGGCAATAAAAAATGACAGCTCCCAAATCCCAAGGATTTTGCCGCGCGTGGCAAGCAAAAAATTGACTCTCTGGAAATTGTTGCCACGTGTGGCAAAATTCCAGGGATTTGCATGGCACTGCCACGCCCCCACGACCAATGAAATCCGGCAACAATTTCTCCAGTGGACGTGGCGTGGTTGTGCCATGTGTGGCTATGCCACGCATTTGAATTTTGAATCATGTACCACTGGGAAGGAATGCCAGTGACATATTTTGCACGTACGTGGCTTAACCACGCATGGCTGTGCCATGCGGGCATTGCCACACGATTTGCCATGAGAAACCAAATTGGTCCACAACAATGCATCATGTGTTGTTTGTGTGGCTATGAGCGTGGCAAACAACAATTATTTGTTGTTGTGAATTACTTATAAGATCAATATTGCCAAATTTTCATTAAACTGGTGTGTGGCCAAAGTAGTGCCATCTAAATAGATTTCATGAGACTAGTATTACTTTTATACAAGCTCTCCATGCTATTACAATTATATGGATGAAATACATTCGTGTCTCTTTTACAAATGCCAAGGCTCACAAGGGCAAATTGAAAAATAAGGAAGAATGACCTTATTGCACTATCGAGGTTCAATCCAATATTAGAGAAAATTCAAACTCCAAAAGGGCATTCTAAGGAATGCCATGTAGGAGAGATAAAATTTTCGGTTTTCAAAACTTCGCCTGAATTTCTGGTCTGCCCTCGTAGCTCTGGTGACTCATTTTGCAGATAAAAAAAAGCATCAGTTACACATCAAAATCTAAAAGACAACAACATAATTGCAAAATCTGTGAGTGCAGTACTAACCTTCAAGTCAACAACGCGTCTACTAGGCAATCAACAATATTTTCGAATCAAGTCCAAGATTACTAAGGACCTTATGAGTGAAGTTGGTAAGTTAATTGACATAAAATTGATACAAGGAGGATGTGATTATTTTGGTATTAGAAGAGATGTGTATCCCACAATGCTGAAAATTATCAATGAGGCATTTGGACATGTCCATTTCAAATCAAACTAGAAAGAGATGTGTAAACACTAGAGTCGTCACAAAATGCACACAAAAGTGTGCATTTCAAGCACTTATTCAAAAAATCATATCTCATAAACTATGATGAATCACATCAAACCCTCTCACATGTGTGTTCTTCATATATACATTTACCAATTAAAGATTTTCACTAGAAAGATTGAAATTTTAATCATTTGATGGCCTGTTATGTCTCAGTGACCAAAGGATTTATGCGCACTTAATTGTGTGTACGCGCACAAAAATGTGCTGAAAATAACTCTAATGTTAAACAGGGGTACACAAGTTAGCACTTTGTCATGTGATTGTACCTATGACATGTTTATAGATTTGAGTAATTTACTAAGATTTACTGTAAAATCTTGTAAGATCACAAATGAAAGTGTTATAAAGTTGATATTAGTGCTAAAGTTAGATGATTCAAAAGTAATAAAAGGACAAAAGTTGGAAAGGGTTGGTGTAACACTCATGAATGGAGCATTAAGATATATGCAAATGCTCACGACTTTGAAGATCATATCATGGTAATTGAATCAATCTTTTTATTTGTAGCATCTATGATTTTTTTTTTTAATGAATAATTCATTGTGAGTTTTAAACTTATATAGTAATTTAAAGTTTATTACAAAATAATTATTGTTTGCTATTTGGACTTGTAGGTAGATGAACATCATTGTGATAATATTGGGTTTGATGTTACAAGAAATGCATCAATTATAGGCGATTCCTATCAATTCAGTGCAAGGTGGCATGCAAGAGTTGTTGACATGTCAGTCTACACCTTCAGAGTGTTAAATTTACACAAACTAGTTTGCACAATTACCACTTGTTGTTGGATGTCATGTTGTGGGATGTCACACGTGCCAAAACATAGGATACCTTATTCTAAGTCAAATTATTACCCTAGCTTTGGAATGGTACCTTTGGGATATGTCCAAAGAGTGCATAGATAAGGTAGAGAAAAAGTACGAGCTAAAAATATCATTTTTCTCATTGTTTTTGGATCTCCAGGTATTGACCCTAAATAGGGTGGATCAAGTGGATCTTTAGATTAGATGTTAGGGTTAGGTTATGATGAATATTGTTGGGGGTATTCCCAACAAAGTGTAAATAGGTAAAATCCTCCAATAAAATGTGTTGCGAGGGCATGACATCTTGCGTGTATAAGCCCATGGCCCAATGAGCACGCAATTAGAGTTGTAAATAAAATAAACTTAACTTGGGCCTTGGAATTAAAATAAAACTAGAGGCCCAATGTCATTTTTAAACTTAGAGATCACTTTTTAGAGTTGGGTCCAAATTGGGACTCACATGAATCTTGTGATTTCTAATGTACTTTTTGTGGACCCTTGGATCAAGTTGGGTCCAAGATGAATGGATAGGATCATTGTGAATATTAGCCAATAAGATTGAGGGGCAAGGGCCTTCCCCATTTTATAAAAAGGCACCATTTGTACACTATTTTCATGCTTAATGAGAAAGAGGAAACTCTACCATTTTTGGAAGAGAAGCATCCTCATTTGCTATTCACTACTTGCTATTGCTCTTGATTGTGTTTTCCATTGCTTTCTATTTCCATGTCTATTGTTTGCCATAGTGAATGCTTTTCCATTAGCAAGCATAGGGAGCATTTGAGCTAACCTCCACCCTCACTCTCTATCTCTCTCTTTCTCTTCCCTTCTCAATCTCTTCTTCTCCATTCCTTCTCTTCAACCAAAACCATGATGAATGTTAGTGTAGAGGAGTAGAGTTAAAGAGGAGTAGTATAGTGGTGAGTAGAGTTAAGGGAGAAAGTAGAAAATTAACTAAAAGCAACATCTATGCATAATTAGGTACCTATCCAGTGATCTAACCTTTGTTGATAGGCGGAAGGGCTATACTACGAGAGATGTTTGACCCCACAGCGGCACCGTTGCCGGGGATAGGTTTCCACTAACTAGTTTAGCTGCATTTTAGCTATTTTCTTGCTTTTTAGAGTAGTTTAGGTAGATTTTTGGGAGTTTAGAGTTAGTTTTCTGTATTTTTTTTGTGTTTGGACTGTTTACAGTTAGCAAAGGAGGTGTGAGAGGGTAGAGGAGGCCCTGAACAGTCTCTAAGGGCTTGAAACCCAAACCAATCATCCAAAAAATTCAAAAAACACACCAATCTGCATTTTGGAGAGAAAAAGAGCCAAAACAACACATCAGATTTTTATATCTCCAGAATCAGTGGGAATTAACCCTTGCATGACTGGCAGTAGCTCCAGGGTACTGTCCCAGACCTGCATAGAAGCCTGCGAGAGTTATTCCAAGCAGATTGTAAAAATCAGCGAAAAATCATAAAAATTCAAAAAACCCTTGAAAAAATCCAAAAAAAATCAAATCTTTATAAGAACTCTCGCAGAGCCCTCTGAAGTTCCATCTCAGTGAGACTAGGACACAGAGAAGCTTGCAAGAGTTAGTTTGATGAATAAGTGCCTGTGCGAGAGTTCCCAATGAAAAAAAGACGGAAAAGTACCAATGAACCCTCGTAGATAGTGAAATTTTCAGTTCCAGTGGTCAAGAACTCTCGCAGAGGATTCTGAAGTTCCATCTCAGGGAGACCAGGACACAGAAGAGCTTGCGAGAGTTAGTTTGATTTCAATGAGCAAAAAATTGGATTTAAGTGCTAAAAAATCACTAAAAAGTGAAAATCCAACAAATCCTTCCAGTAAGAACTCTTGCAGACCCTCTCAATCGATTCAGAATGTCAAATTACATCAGTGATGAAGCCTGCGAGAGTTACTATGAAGATCTAATGAAGATCAAGCACAGAAAGTGATTTTGAACCCTTGCAGACAGTGAAATTGTCACTTCTTGCAAGAGTTAACTCTCGTAGAGAATTCTACAGTGAGATCTGACCCAGATCCAGCTACTGTGAAGCTTGCAAGAGTTACTTCCCAGAGATCTGAAAGGTATCAAGTTTTTTACCTACAAAAACAGCCAAAGAAACCTCGCACAGCCAACCCTTGCACAAGATAACCCTCGCAGACTAGATCAATGGAAAGATCTGCATCATATCCAGCTACTGTCAAAATCTCAGGTCAATCAGTGCAAGGAGTAAAAATTTATCAAGAAAAAACCACCATAAAAGGCGTAAAATTCATTCCGACCGATCAGATCGATCAGATCTTGAAGATCCAGATTGCATCCTACTGTATAAGCAAGATCCAATCACTTTGGAATTCACCATCGGATGAATCTGAGGTCGGGACGATCAATAGCATGAAGGATAGCAAATCAGGCACCACACCTTCCCAGATTAGCAGTTGTGCAACAAGAGACAGAACCGGAACTAGCACCAATGGATCTAATGGGCCAGCCCATACCTGTTGCACCCTTGCATGCAATTCGGAGAGCACCACAGATGGAGATACCAAAATACGACGGATCATCAGATCCCATCCGATTCCTCCAGATCTGCAAGCAAACTTGTGAAATCTATGGCGAATGAACACCTGTAGAGAAGCTGATGTTATTCCCTATGTCCTTACTTGTAGTGGCTCAAGATTAGTTTTTTAACATGTTAGAGGAAGAGAAATTCACCTGGGAAGTGGTTAAAGCGACTCTCATTATGCGCTTTAAACCAAGAAAGTTCCTGGAAGACCCATTTCTCCTACTGAGCAAAGTCAAGATGGAAAAACGAGAAAGGTTCAGGGACTATATTGAACGGGTCAAACGTCTACGATCCGAGTGCAGTGCAACCTTGACTCCCGATCATGTGGTTCCTAGCCGGATTACCACGAAGCATCAGAAGAGAACTGGAACGACGGGAGCAGTACGCTACTCTGCAAGAAGCCATGGAAGATGCCATCAGGGAAGAGGATGAGGGATATGACGACAAATATCCTTCCACCCACACTCCTACTCCCTCGATCGCATCATCATCATCAAACGCATCCGTTCTATCCACAAAACTGTTGTTGGAGCAAATGACAAAATTACACAAACAACAGATGGAGCAACTTACGGCGTAGTTTGACCAGAAACTGAAGGCCTTACAGGGAACTGTAGCAGTAACTCCACATCAATCGGAACCAAACCAGCTGCAGTATCCTCGACGAGAAAATTTATGGTGTTCAGTATGCACGCAAAACCATATAGCGAACGAGTGTCTAGTCCTAAAGCAAAATCTGAGACTGACACATAGATTCTGCCATCTGTGCAATGCAACATCGCACGATACGACATTTTGCCCGTTTAACCCCAGGGTTGTTCAACAGAAGAGAAGTCCTTATCAGACTTCTTATCCATATCATCAAAGGGCACCTAACGCGGCATCAAGGTACGTCGCACCCAATCAACCACAACGCATAGCCTTACTTGCTCCACCAGGGCCAGCCAATCAACAAGTGGCCCATGTAAACCTGACAGCAGCAAAACAAGAAATGCAAATGCCATCTCAATCTGAGCAGCAGCAGTGGTACGAACCAGATGAACCATTTATGGATCCTACCATAAATGAATATGTTTCGGCCTATGTAGCTCAACCACAACGTCAAGGTGGAAGAAATTACGGCTGCTATGGATGCGGCGAAGGACACAGAATTGCAGAATGTCCCTACAAGGGACAATATACAACCTCCTACCGAGATTGCAGTTATATACACTGTTTCAATAATTGTCCATTTAAACCTAGAACCAGCGCACCTCTTAACCTCATTGCCATACAGCAACTAGCAGTTCCAACGGGGATGCCATCGAAAGGTCGACAAGACCAGACTATTGTGTTAGTTGTTACGCGAGCACAGAAGAGGAAGGAAGTGGCTCCCTCACCACCACCATCGGTCACTGACGACCAACCCTCAACTTCAGCGCCATATCCAAATGTGAGAGAAAAGAGAAGAGAGAAGACAGTACCAAAAAATAAGACATTGGGTACAAAAAGCACAAGAGGAGAAAAAAGAGCAAGAACGAAACAATCCCACAGAACCTCCAGTCAGCGTCGAACGGGAACCGCAGGCGGACTCACCACTGCGCATTGATCAGAATGATCGGCTGTACCAACATGAACCACCTTTTCACATGGTGGAGTCCGAGGAACCACGCACTGAAAGGCTCACACTTTTGCTGTCAAGCCATGTTAGTTTACCACTCGGAGAACTACTGCGGATTGCACCACAAGCTAAAAGCCTCCTAGCTGAATGGGCCAAAGCGAATGAGGAGCCAGTAGCGCCTGAGTCCATATATTATGCGGGCTATGATGAGACAAGTAACGTCCTCCACATCGGAGCAGCATGGGAAAGTGAGGAACACAACATCACTTTGCCAATCAAACACAAGAGATACGAGGACATGGCAACAATGGTAGATGAAAGATTGGGTGTCAATCTGATCTCCACAGGCTTTGTACGAAAAATAGGGTCTACAAGGATTGAAGCCATCAAGATTCGCCATCAAGCTAGCAGATCAATCTTGTATGAAACCAAAAGGTGTAGTTGCTGATATTCTCGTAAAGATAGCAAGCATGCAGTTTGTGATTACTTTTGTGGTCATGGATATACTTGAATCTCCATCTGCATACCATGTTTTACTGGGAAGACCATGGGTGAGGATTGCGCAAGTATTACACAACTGGGGTACAGGGAAACTCACCTTCGAGAACAGAGAATAGGCTGTAAAGGCAGATCCAACTACATGGGCGGTGAAACCTATTGCACCCAAAGCTGATGACGGATCATCCACGACAGATCATACGATTGATCGCCCAAGGCCAACCAAGGGAGGTCACTATCATTCAGAGACGGATGTCATGAGATAGACAGATGCATTAGCAACTTTTGACTGCTAGGCATGTCAATATGAATCAGATCCAGAACCGAGTACATCTTCACCCAAATGTTACACTATGGACACACCAATCACATTTGGGGTGAATATGATAAACGTAGCATGCCTATCAGCAGAGCCGATTGAGGACCCAATGGACAATGATCTAGTCCCTTGGCAACATGCTCTAACTTATAATAAGGAGATTGAGCTAACTAATGAACAAGTCCTACACCACATGGACCCAGATCATTATGGAACCAAGAAGGTACCAGCTCAATCACCACAAAGGTCTGCTATGGCAAAAGTCTCAAGGATCGATCCACCCAAGGCACCTACGAATAAGAAGAATCAGTTGAAGCAACGCTACAACCAGGTGATCTGATGGAGTGACCTACCCGAAGAGGCAATAGCTACAGTAGATATTGATATTCGCAACCATGAGGCGAATGTCGCAGTAGTGCTGAAGAAAGACAAGAAGGATGAACCCACCAAAATGACAAAAAAGGGCAAAACGAAGTTGTTGGATTTCTTGAAGTCAATCAAGTTGGACTCAGATATAGCGTCATCTTCTACACAGGTGACAAAAAATAAAAAAATGACCAGTCAGGCCAAGATCAATATGCTGAAAGAGGAATCTCAACGAGCTCCAGTTCACGAGATGTCTGATACTTTCAAGAATTATATATTGGACGATGTGGTAATTATGATTCCGCAAGCCCAATGAGAACCTGATCAAAGTCAGACACCAGCGGAACAAGTCTTTGAGAAAACTGCACGAACACAACTGATGAATCTTGCGGAACCGAGAGAATCACCAGATGGCTACTTCTGTTGTTGGAATTTGATTTTTGGATAGTAGTTTGCAAGGAAAAACAACACTACATGGCAGATCATGTGTCATGAATCAAGAGAAAGGAGATTGCAATCCAACCCGACGATGAGCTGGCAGATGTTGCCTTATTTTACGTGGACACAGTACCAGAATGGGTTGCTGACATTGTTGAATATCTAATGCGGAGCCAACTAGACAAATCACTACCAAAGGCGGAACATCGGAAATTGATCTTGAAGGCTAGACCTTATCAGCTGATTGTCGGCCAGTTATACTGAAGAGGTCCAGATGAAATTCTTGGGTGGTGTATTCTTTCTCATGAGACCACCCAGATCATTTCGCTTTCACATGAAGGCATAAGTGGAGGTCATTTTGCATCTGACATTACAGTTCGCAAGATCCTGCAATCAGGATGTTGGTGGCCAACGATGCATAAAGATACGGAGGAATACTTGAAAAAGTGCGATGTTTGCCAAAGGGCAAGGAGACCAACGAGATTGAACTATGATCTACTGCACCCAGTCTTAGCCCAAGCAACCTTCGAAAAATGGGGATTGGATTATGTTGGTCCAATTCACCCTGCAACAAGGAGTTCCCAAGATCGATACATAATTGTAGCCACAGACTACCTCACCAAATGGGTCGAAGCCAAGGCAGTAAGAGTAGCTGATGCTAGGACCACTGCCAAGTTCCTTTATGAAAATATCATTGTGCGCTTCAGATGCTCGGTGGAACTAGTCAGTGATCGTGGAAGCCATTTCATCAACAAGACCATCAAGGTCCTGTTAGAGAAATACTTCATGATCCACAGAACTAGTACGCCTTATTATCCTCATGGTAATGGGCAAGCAAAATCATCCAATAAGATCCTGTGTAGCGTGCTCACAAAAACAGTTGAACCTAGCAGATCAGATTGGGAACACAAGTTGCATGCTACACTATGGGCATTCAGGACAACATATAAAGGGAGCACTGATCAAACACCCTTCCAATTTGTATATGGTCAAGATGTTGTGATGCCAGTAGAGTTTTTATTTCTTTCATTAAGGATTGCCACTGCGCAACATCTTAATGAGTCCAAATCTCTACAGCTACGTCTCGAAGCTTTGCATAAACTCTGTGAAACACGCTTACTAGTTGTGAATGCACTGGCAGCTAGAAAGAAAAGACGCAAAGCTTGGCATGATCGCAGATTACAAAAGAAGGATCTTCGTTGAGATCTGGTCCTGATGTATAAAACCAAGGTGATCAAGGGGAAGTTGAAATTCATGGGCGAAGGTCCTTATAGGATCAAGGAAACTCTTAATCATGGGGCCATGAACTTAGAAAAGCTAGATGGGATGCCATTCGACACACCCATCAACGGTAGCCGGTTGCACAAGTATTGGCCACCACAGTGAGACAAATCCAGATTGGGGGTGGCACGTTACAAAAAGCTAATGTGCTCAGCCATCACTGCTAGATCTAAGGAGATCAAGCCAAATCAAGCTACATCCATCAAGATTCAGCCAGATCTGGCAAGATCGAGGAAATCTATCAGCATCCAAGGAGGATCTAGATCTTGATAGGATAAAAAAGTAAGCAGATCATCAGATTTACTGATGGATCTACTACCAAGAATTTATCAAAACTTTCAGAGCACTACCAATAGATGAAGCTGATTACCAGTTTACAAAAGTTAAAAATTAGAAAATCTCAAGATCTCGTCCAAAAACCCTCGAAAAGAGTATTTTTTTCATGATTTTTTGAGATCCCCTGGGAGATAGCTCTTGAAAATTGGACAGTCACCAAATCTGACCTAGATACATCCATGAAAATCTCTGTGAGAGTTCCTGATGGAGGAATCATCATTTTTTAGTGTATGCAAGAGTTCCCAGAAGCTCGCAGAGCATCAAGGTCATCTTACCAACTCTCACAAGGTGCCTAAATGGAATCAGAGCAGTGAAAGTAGCATGTCTACATATTAAACACCGATCTCTGAACTACAATTATGTGAAAGATTCAACTAGTTTCATCACATTTTGCAATATTTCCATATTTGGCATATTGATGCCAAAACTTGTTTTAGACTTAGAGGTTGACTTTTCAAAGTTCATTAGTCTAAATTTCATTTGAATAAACACTTTTTGAAAGTGTGGGAAAGATAGAATGCGAGTTTGAGTAGATTCAATTTGAATAAGTTGGGTACATTGAATCTAGACCCAAAATTGGTAGGGTTAGCATTTTGGTGGGAAAGCCAAGTGGCCAAATAGGGCTTGGACCTGCTATAAAAGTATGTAACTCATGGAGAGAGTCATCTTCTCTCTTCTCTATCTCATTTCATGCTTATACATGTTTCTCTTGGGTTCTATTATCCATTGGTGCACTATCTTGGTGATTGCTTGCAATTCTATGTGTAGAATGATCTATATTTGTTATTTTTGGATCCACACGTGTGAAATACAGTATCTTGTTGGTTCTGTATGGACAACAATAGTACATAATCATTTCATTCAAGTTTGATCAAGTTCTATTAGTGTTTGCATCTCAAATTGTGTGTAGATGCTGATTTTTTTACATTGGTGAAATTGGTAGTGTATTTCTCTTTCTAACCAAAGATCATTCAAGTAGATTGGATCTTAAGGATCTGAAATCTTTCACATGGTATTAGAGCTTGTGTTTTAGGTTATGAAGGAGGAAATCAGATCTATCAACGATTTGGTGAAGATATCAAGTCTAGAGCATGCTAGAGAGGATTCTACACCAAAATCAGATTTTTTGCTTTTGTAGATTGGATCTTTTGTAGATCAAAACACTAAATAGGTCAATATACTTGTTCAATTCTATTTTTTGAATTCACATGCTGGATTTGGCCGATTTTTGGATCATTGGTTCAGCCTAAGTGGTGGCTTATAGATTGCATATCAAATTTTTAGCATTTGCATGTAGATTTGGAATAGTCAATTTTTTGTGATTCTGTCAAAACCCTAATTTTGATTGAATCTCTAGATAGTGAGGTTGCTGGACTTCATTTGAGTGTGTTTCAATCTTAGGAAGTGTCAAAAGTCATTAGATTGAGGATAGATCATAGGTTGATCAAGATTCCATGATTCTATGTGTTGATTTGCTTGGATAAGTGCTAGAAGAGAATTTGAGAGAGAGTTTCAAATATTGGTGATATCTTTTGAAAGCATTTGTTGTTGTTCAAATGAGTGCTTTGTGCATTGAAGCAGGTTGAAAGAGAAGATCAAGTCATTGCTACATGGCAACCTCAATTGGAGTCATGTTGGAAGCCAATGATAGGCTTACCTCAAGTAACTATTCATTATGGAAAGTGAGGATGGAGTCACTTCTTGAGATGAATGATGTTTTGGATATTGTTGTAGGTTTGGAGGAGAGACCAGCAACACAACAAGATCAATTGAGGTATGACAAGAGGGCCAAGAAGGCTCTACACATGATAAAGATGAATGTTACCAATGAACTTCTCAAGGAAGTTGGTAAGTGCACATCATCTTTGGAAGCTTGGAATTCATTGAAGAAGCTTTATGAATCCAAGTCTACTTCTAGGGTGTTGACTCTAAGAAGGCAAATCTTTTCTTGTTTGCAAAAGAATGAAGAAAGTCCAAGTACTTTTGTTTTGAGAATGAAAGCATTGAATGATGAGTTAGCTTGCATAGATGAAAGCATTAAGGAAGGAGAGCTTATTCAAGTGATTCTTAATGGCTTGTTGGATGCTCATGCTAACATTTTTCAAATTATTGCTATTCAAAAGACTTTGTCAATTTTGATGGATCTTCAAGAGATCTTGATCAATGAGGGATATAGGCTTCAAGCAAGAGGTGGATCTACATCGACATTTCAAGAGGATGCTATGTTCATAAAGGGCAAATTCAAGGGCAAAACCAAAAGCAAGTGGTCTAAAGGGCAAGATCAGGTGGATGCTTCTTCAAGTGGCAAAAATAAAGATAGATCAAAGCTCAAGTGCTTCTATTGTGGCATCAAAGGACACTTTGCAAGTGAGTGCTACAAGAAGAAGAGAGATCAAGGACACAAGCAAGGTAATCTTACTCTTGATGAGGATGGTTTGGATGTGCAAGATGCAAATGATGATGCTTTTGTGATGTCTTCATGTGTGCTTGCTAATGATGGAGATCTAGATCCTTGGTGGATTGATAGTGGAGCAAGTTCACCCATGACCTTTCACAAAGAGTACTTCACTTCTTTGTTGGCATATGGAGATGACAAGAGGGTGATCTACACGGCCAATGATGGTGAGTGTGCAATCAAAGGGATTGGCACAATTCCTATTTCTCTCTCTACAAATAGGAATGTTCATTTGAAGGATGTCTTGTTTATTCCATCTATGACCAAGAATTTGCTTAGTGTGAGTCAAATGCTAAGTAAGGGCCTCAAGGTGGAGTTTGATGGAGATGCTTGTTTGATCAAAAGGAAGGATGTCTTGATTGGAAAAGGTAAAAGGCAAGGGAATTTGTTCAAACTTGATGCTTGTGTTATTGCTAACCAAGTTGGATGTGTTGCAAGGGAGCAAATTTCTATCCAAGAGGTTTGGCACAAAAGGATGGGACACCTCAACTTCAAGTCATTGGAGGTAATGGCAAGGAAGAAGGTTGTGATTGGTCTTCCAAGTTCCTTAAGTAATGACAAGCATGTTTGTGAGTCTTGTGCTTTGTCTAAGTCATATAGACTACCTTATACTAAATCTATTTCTAGATCTACAAAGCCTTTTCAACTGGTACATTCGGATATTCATGGATTTACTACAATTAGCAATAATGGAGCGAAGATGTATGTAACATTCATTGACGTTTTTAGTAGATTTTGTTGGATCTATCTACTAAAGAGCAAAGATGAAGTGTATGATGTCTTTGTCAAGTTCAAGAATGCAAAGGAGAACCAATTTTCCACAAAGATCAAGTGCTTAAGAGGTGACAATGGTGGTGAGTACATATCTAACAAGTTCAAGGCCTTTTGTGATGAGCATGGGATCAAGAGGGAGTATACAACATCAAGGACCCCACAACAAAATGGAGTGGCTGAAAGGAAGAATAGAACTTTATGTGAAAGTGCTAAAGCTATGAGGTTAAGTGCTAATCTTGACAAACCATTTTGGGATCAAGCTTTGTTGTGTGCCAATTTCTTGTGCAATAGGTGGCCGAGTGCTATTTTGAATGGAAGGACACCTTTTGAGATGCTATTCAAGAGGAGGCCAAGTGTCAACTTTCTAAGAACCTTTATATGCACATGCTATGTCAATATTACTCTTGATGATAGGACCAAGGAGGATCCATCTTCAAGAAGAGGTATTTTTGTTGGATATAGTGAGGTGAGTAAAGCCTACAAGGTTTACATTCCTTCTACTAACAAAGTGATTGCTGGTAGAGATGTCATTTTTTATGAGGGAAACATTCCAAAGGTGTCTTCAAGCATGATTGATGGTAAAGTAGATGGATCTAACATTCTTGATGTTGATGAGAAGAATTCTACTTTGGATGGTGGTGATGATGGACCTTCATCAAGTCAAAAGCCAAGGAGAACATCAAGAGAAAGACAAGTACCTTCAAGGCTCACATATGATCAAAAGGGTAAGCAAGTAGTTTCTGGAAATTATATTGCTTTCCTAACCTCTTTGGATGAGCCTACAACTGTAGATCAAGTAAGAAAAGAAGAGGAGTAGATCCAACCAATGGATCTTGAGTATCAATCTCTTGTTATGGATCTGTTTTTACAGCATATTGAAGACTCAAGTAAGGTCAAAGGAGCAGCAAGGAAGTGTTGTTCAAGTTTACTTTACTTGTTCTATCTCATGTTTGAGCAATTTCATGTGGATGTGTGCAAATTGTCAAGATATGGTAAAACTAGTTACATTGGTGAGCATTGTTTTGATGTTGGATTTGTACTAGCATTCTTGGCTGATTTTGCTGATGGAAATGAAGCTATTGGAGGCTCATTATGTCACTCATCCATGGCTAAGTTCTCAAGTGTTGAGCTACTTGGTGCCAATACTTGGAGATTGTCAATTTTTGGTGAATTCATGGTCATTTTCTTGTGTCAAGTAGATCTTGAAGATGGACTAGTGCAAACTACTTGGTTTATGGAGTCATGCGTCATTTATGTACTCACCTACTCATGGATTTCCAAGGTTTGATGGTTTCTTGTGGCAAGATGGAGATGGAGGCTCATTCATGGAGTATCATGGTGGATACATGGCAACAAAGGACAAAGGAGGAGGAGACATGCAAGCAAAAGTTGATCACTCACATTTATTGCTTGTTTGCTGTATTTTTCCAGAGAGTTCAGAGTTGGAAGCATGGTGGAATCATTTCATTTACATTCTATTTGATTCTTCATGTTCTAGTCACATTTTTACATGTAAAATTGATGTAAGAAATAGTGAAGCATCCCAAGTGGACACTATTTTCTATATCAATTATGGTTGTTTCTATTTTAAGCATTACATGATCATTGAAAGGAGATCTATTCTTAGGAAGAAGATCATTCTTATGATGGATCAAAGTTCTTTTGGCAAAAACTATGCTAGGAGCATTGGAAGCTAGGAAAGCGAGTTTTGAGGTACATCATTGGAACTCGAGATTTTGGCATATTGTATGAGGGATCATCACCTAATCTTTTTGGATTTTCAGATTCGGACTATGCTGGAGATATAATGGATAGGAAATCCATTAGTTCTTATTGTATTTTCATAGTTGATGGAGCTATATCATGGACGTCAAAGAAACAAGCCACTATCTCATTGTCATCTAGTGAGGCCGAGTACAAAGCTCTTACACATTGCACAAAGGAGATGGTATGGATCAAGAGGATGATTAAGGATCTTCACTTACTGGATTTTTCAGAGAGCCCAATCATCTTTTGTGACAATCAATCAGCCCAAAGAATGGCATCCAATCCTATCTTTCATGCTAGGAACAAGCATATTGAGATACAATATCATTTTGTGAGGGAGCGAGTCATTGCAAAGGAGGTGGAGCTTCAACATGTGTCTTCAAGGGAATGTGTAGCTGATATCTTCACCAAAGCATTGGGAAAAGACTTGTTCATGAAGCATAAGACTTCACTTGGAGTATTATCAAAGTTTATGCTAAAACTAGTTGAAGAGGGAGTGTGAAAGATTCAACTAGTTTCATCACATTTTGCAATATTTCCATATTTGACATATTGAGACCAAAACTTGTTTTAGACTAGAGATTGACTTTTCAAAGTTCATTAGTCTAAATTTCATTTGAATAAACACTTTTTGAAAGTGTGGGAAAGATAGAATGCGAGTTTGAGTAGATTCAATTTGAATAAGTTGGGTAGATTGAATCTAGACCCAAAATTGGTAGGGTTAGCATTTTGGTGGGAAAGCCAAGTGGCCAAATAGGGTTTGGACCTGTTATAAAAGGATGTAGCTCGTGGAGAGAGTCATCTTCTCTCTTCTCTATCTCATTTCATGCTTATACATGGTTCTCTTGGTTTCTACTATCCATTGATGCACTATCTTGGTGATTGCTTGCAATTCTATGTGTAGAATAATCTATATTTGCTATTTTTGGATCCACACGTGTGAAATACAGTAGCTTGTTGGTTTTGTACGGACAGAAACAGTACATAATCATTTCATTCAAGTCTGATCAAGTTCTATTAGTGTTTGCATCTCAAATTGTGTGTAGATGCTGATTTTTCTACATTGGTAAAATTGGTAGTGTATTTCTCTTTCTAACCAAAGATCATTCAAGTAGATTGGATCTTAAGGATCTAAAATCTTTCACAAATTATTGTCATCGAACACTCATTATACTCAATTTTCTACTATTTCCACATCTTTTTTCATTTTCCACCGTTTTTTCTACTTTTTCGACTTTTTCGACCACTAATCATCATTGCTAACATGGCCTCCTCATCCTCTGAAGACTCTGGCGCCAAGCAGGTGATCCAGCGTGACATCCCCAAGGCCACGCAGATTTGGCCTCTACCCTCTGACACTCTGATCCAACCATGGCTGTAGACAGCCGACCCACTCCTTGAAGCAATGGATTTTTACTTGGCGCTCTTCCATTCTGAGATTAACATGGGCCTCGCCCTTCACGCTTATGCCACCTGGGATGAGGACAAGGCTCGTTTCCACTTCCTGTACCAAGGTACCATGTACAAGGTCAGGATTAACGTCGACTCAATGGTCACCGTTGGCATTATGTCCGGTGATCGTCAACCCATCTCCCATTGCCATGCCAAAGCTCTGATCAAACCATTCATCATCCAAACCACACCAGAAATCCCCATCCAGACTAACAATGGTTACCTGATAGAAGCTATCACGGAACCCGTCATTCAGACGGCTGCGCATCTGTTGAATAATTTTATGGTTATTTCAACATTTCGCAAGGACAGAATCCAGTCTACATTGCTGAGTCAGATAGTGGAATCCTTTCTGGAATTCCCTAACCTCTTTGTTGTGCCATACGACTGGCATAGCTTTCTTATTCGAGAACTAATCAACTCCATCAAACCCAACAACCGTGAGTGAATCGCAGCAGGCCCCCTGTTGTGTAACTTTGCTTACACACTTCTCGAGACAAAAGTGTGTGGTTTCCAATGCTCATCCCTCCTATCTACCCTTGTGCCACATACTAACCTTTATCCACCATCTCAAGCATCTACCTTCTCCCAACCTGCAGTCATTAATACAACGACCAACAAACAAATGTGTGGTGCTGCCTCTACATCCACATCTCCACCTGTTACCCGAAGACATGTCTCCACTGCCGCACTAACCACTCCATCAACCACCGCCACTTCTTCTTCCGTGCAACCCCCCACTCCAATTTCTATTGTCGCTACCTCTCTTCCTGTTCCATCCACATCTGTTTCTATCTCCATCCCCGTTTCTTCTGTTGATACCACTCCTACTTCTCTTCCAATGTCCACTACTCCATCCATCACCATTGCATCCTCCATCACTCCTACCACCACCGTTGCTCCTCTCACATTCAATCCTTCTGATTCGCAACTATCTCCCGACACTCTGGCATGGATGCAAGTTATCAATTTTTCACCCCCACGCCAGACACTTTCTGCTCCATCCTCACCTGCTCCCATACTCCACACCACCCTTCAGTTTCCCACTGTTCCTCCCATCCTCTCGTTCGGACAAACCGTCCTCACCCCTGTTTCCACAGTTGTTTTTCACACCCCACCCGCTTCACCAACAAAGGTTGCCAAGGGCAGCCAACCGCTGTCTGATGACGCATTTGTACAAACAATTTTTGTAGCATCACCAAATCGGGCTGACCTTGCCGCCCCAGATGGCATCAAGACAAATGAAAACCTGATTGAAGACAATGACGACGGAATTTCACAAGTCGTCGGGGCCGATGCAACACAAGCCCCTGTCAGTGCCAGTGTACCAGCTGCTCCCACGGATCTAACGGCGGCGTACCAAACTCTAGGACAATACATCCTGGATGCGGTAGCGGCCAAAGCTATTCTGGAAAATAGGGTACTACATTTGGCAACGAGTAATACACAGCTGCGAGCAGACCTCACCAAGCTGCAGCAAGAGCTGATTCTGGCTTAGCAACACGAACAAGCAAGGCACCAGAAGGTTGCCAAGCTATAGCAGAAGGAGGAGGGCCTAAACAAATATATTCAAAGCCTCTCCAAAGCGCTGACTGAGGCCTCCACAAAGGTGCGGGAGCTTCAAGCTGAAGCATCCCACCGACTTGCTCCCATCCAGGTGCAACTTACACTTTTGGAAGCAAAGAACACACGCCTGGGGACGGAGGTCAAAGCCTTACAAGACAAAAAGCTCGTCTGGTTAGCTCAATCTGCACCGGACACAAGGCCACTTTTCCAATCAGAGATGAATCTTCTATGGTGTCAGGTGCAGATTTATAGCCAAACGCTCAACAGCTACCAGGCGGAGTTCAATAAGTATCGGACAAGTGCAACGCAAGAGCTCGCCCAAGCTAAGCAAACCCTCAAGGCGTGCCAAAAATACATGGAAACGAAGGCCCAACCCACCCTCGTGGTAGTTCCACCACCACCTAATTTTGACGCTACACAGGCTAGTACCAGCCAAGATCAGAGCCAACAGGCAGCAGGTAGATTTCAACCAAATCAAGGGTCCGAAGGCCAAGACCAAGGGCAGATAGATGTGGTCGTTGAGACGCAAGACCAGAGCCAAGGCTCAACCACCAGCCAAGGCCAAGCAACATCATCTAGAGGATCGCGTACGATATCTGCCAGCCGGGCCTTCCGAAGACCAAAGTTCGTGGAGGAGAACATCAATGAATTTTTATCCAAATATCCCCACGAGTCATCAAGAGGCGACTGGCAGATATCATTCTCAGCTCAGACCATCAAGGGAAAAGAAATTGGACTGTCTCAACTTCATGGAAGACATGACGGACTATTTGATCCACTAGAGGTGGTCCAAGAGAACGCTATACTAAACCAGCAAAGTACCGAGGGATCAGCACTACTTCAGGCCGTGGATCCTGTTGGGGGTATTCTCAACAAACTGTAAATAAATAAAATCCTCCAATAAAATGTGTTGCGAGGGCATGGCATCCTACATGTATAAGCCCATGGGCCAATGAGCATGCAGTTAGAGCTGTAAATAAAATAAACTTGACTTGGGCCTTGGAATTAAAATAAAACTAGAGGCCCAATGTCAGTTTTAAACTTAGAGATCACTTTTTAGAGTTGGGTCCAAATTGGGACTCACATGAATCTTGTGATTTCTAATGTACTTTTTGTGGACCCTTGGATCAAGTTGGGTCCAAGATGAATGGATAGGATCATTGTGAATATTAGCCAATAAGATTGAGGGACAAGGGCCTTTCCCATCTTATAAAAAGCCACCATTTGTACACTATTTTCATGCTTAATGAGAAGGAGGAAACTCTATCATTTTTGGAAGATTCTAAGCAGATGCTGTTTTCAAAGTTCAACATGACTGATCTAGGTGAAACTCACTTCTGTCTGGGATGCTTTGAAATATACATTTGTTGTTGATAAAGCAATTTCATTGGATAACTATTTTTGTAATAGTTTGAATAGTGTCAAAAAAGATGAAACATTATTTGCCTTGGAAATCTTTGTGTCCACATGCTTTGTGCATGATCATTCAAACGTAAGGACCAAAGATTATCCTATTTCAATGATAGGAATAATGGTAGTGTTTTGCTCTTCAAGTAAAGATTGTAGAATCTACTTGTTTTCCACCAAAGAAGTTGTCAATGGTGGAAATGTGATCTTTCAAGAGTGGAAGATTTGTAAACTTGAAGAAGCACCTTCAAATCAACACTTTATTCAATTCATTGATGGTTTGGAGTCAAGTCAAGTGGAGGAGCAAGCTCAAGACCCGAGGACTCCAAGAAGAATCTTGAGTATCAAGATGGAGGCAAACAATCTTTGGCAACACTGTGTATGCACTTAATAGTTTAATTGATGTATCTTCAAGTGCACAAAATGCCTTGCAATCCACGACTTGGCATGATGTATAGTTTTTGAAGTGTGCTACATGACACATTTATGGAACATCTTGTAAGAGATCCTTTAAGAGGTGGTGAAAGATCTTTCATGGACATCATTCTCTATTGGAGTCTCAAAAGTTCCTTGTTTGTAGCTGGATTTAGACACTTCTAAAAGCATTCATTCATCTAGCAAGAGAGTTGTAGATAGATCAAGCTAAATTTGAGGAGTGTGAAAAATTGCCAAAAATTGGCAAATCTAGCTTGATCAAAAACCATGTAGAACTTTGTAAATATTGTGTATAATTGGGTTCCACACATGTAATGCCAAGATGCCACATGGCAACCCACTCCTAATATAGGTTAGGTCAAGTCAAGAGAGTTGGTCATGTCTATTTGGTGGTCATCCCTACTTTATAGGACCTATACCTAAGTTTAAGGTGAAAATTTGACCAACTAGCTATCTACCAAGCATGACTCTAGGAAATAGACTAGGGTTTCATTTTAGGTCAAAGAGAGTGATTAACTTCCTTATTACATGCTGGAAATCCACCTAACTTCAAGAAGGAAGTCGAATTTGCTATGTATTCCCTCTCTCCATAGTGAGAAAATAGAAAAATTTTGGAGCTCATTGGCGATCTCAAGCTAGTTCACTATGTACATTGAGTTTTTGTGATCCAAATGAAACCAAATCAATTTCTACTGGTTTCTTAAATTGAAGGCCGTACTACAGCCTGTAGTACACACATGTGGGCTTGGATTTCAATGTTAATCAAGATTTTTTATTGTTAATGCTTGTTGTTTGTCAAATTGCCAATCTAGATCAACTTTTTTGTGTCTAGTTTTATGATAGATTGTTAAGAAAACATCCAATCACTCTTTTGGATCTTTTGTAGATCCATTTATGGTCCTAAAATACAATACTTTTCACAGGTTGCGTGATTGCGCTTGTCTGTGGACCTTGTATTGAATTGCTTTTAAGTTGTCCTATTGAGACTAGTCCCCTTTGTATTTCATTACTAAGCATTCGTTGCATTGATTGCAAAAAAAGCCCTGATAAAACCTATCGGACTTCCTCGATTGCCAATTTATTGACTTTCTTAGCTATAAGTGGCTTGATGGATCCTACCATCTCTGTCTTTTGTGATGGTTTTACTTGTTTCCCTGAGGGTATCTTTGTGTACTTTGGGACTTTTGTCAGATTGTCTTCTTCCTCACTCATTTCATAACCCGGTGGAACTAGGATTTTTCTTTTATAGTGCGTTCTTTCGAGAGGTGGAGTCATCACAGGTGCATGTTGGTCTACATAGGCCAAATATCTCCTTGCTAATTGTGGATTGCGCAATGGACAATCTCAACATGGATGGTTAACTCCGCATTGTGAACACGAGGAATCAAATGTTGATGGATCCCCTCGATGTGGACATTTGGAACGATGGTGTTTTCCTTCGCATCCATAGCACCTAACTGAGTGCAGTATGTCATCACCTCTAAGTTTATACACATACACTGGTAACAGGTGCCCCTTGGGATTTTTCACAAAGTAGACTGGTAGGCTATTATGGTCCTCCATTGAGTTCGGTGACATGCAAAATGATATGACCAATACTTCTACCTTGCCACAGGTTGTAGAAGAAACTCGTGATACTGATGGATCAATCTGACATTCATCCTTCAGATGAGCTCCTTGTCAACCTGATTTGGCTTCTGACTATTGAATTCTTGGAACTTGGTCTTTTGCTACACTCTTTTTGACATGGGATCCACTCATAAATTTATTAATGTAAATTTGGTGCAGACGCTAAACCTTCCTACCAGAAAAAGTGAGAAAAAATACCGTGTGACAATGGCATCAGGAAGTAATTCCAATTTGATGGATTTTATTGTTCCTGATGTAGAATTGCACATTCAAGATTATTCTAAAAAAACTAGAATTCCATGCTGTTCAATTAGCTAATGTAGATATTGTTCTTGGACAACAATGGCATTTTGATAAGAACAAATCATTGAGAATTGATTTTGTTGAGAAATCTTTATCTTTTATGCATGAGAATTCTTTAATTAAGATCAAGGCTAGTTTAAGTGTTGACACTAAAAATGTTAACCCTTATTCTAAACATGAACTTAATACTATTATGAAGAATTCTGATTTTAAAGTTTATTTATGTTTTCATAATGATATCATTTGCTACAATGATGAAGAACTTAACATAAATGCCATGAATATACCCAGTGAGAACACTACAAAATTTGAAGCCTATAATGAACTTAGGCAGGAATTCAATGATGTTTTTTTAGACCTTCATGTAGGTTTACCACTAGAAAGGACAGTTGATCATAAAATTGACCTAATACTTGGAGCAATTCCAATCGCACAACGTCCTTATAGGATGAGTGCATCGGAAGAGGCTGAGGCAAATAGGCAATTACATGATTACCTGAAAAAGGGGTGGGTACAACCTAGTAAGTCTCCTTGGGCATCACCAGTGGTTCTGGTGGCCAAGAAGGATGGGACTATAAGGTTTTGCGTCGACTATAAGAAATTGAACAAGGTAACCATTAAGAATAGATATTCACTGCCGCGGATGGATGATCTAATAGACTATCTTGGTGGTGCTGGGTACTTTAACAAGATAGATCTAAGATCGGGCTACCATCAGATACGCATTAAGGCAGAAGATATACCAAAAATCGGGTTTCAAACTCGCTTTGGTCACTACAAATTTTTGGTGTTGCCTTTTGGTTTGACCAATGCACCGGCAACGTTCCAACAAATGATGAACAATCTGTTCAGGCCATATTTGGGAAGATTCATAGTGGTATTCTTAGATGATATCCTAGTGTTCAGTAAGACTTTGGTGGAACATAAAAAGCACCTTAGGATTGTCTTGGACATTCTAAGAAGGGAAAAGCTCTTTGCCAAGGAGTCTAAGTGTGACTTTTTGGCTAAGGAATTGTCCTACTTGGGGCATAAGATTTCCGAACGGGGGGTAGAGATTGAGGCTGATCGTATCCAGAGGGTTATTGATTGGCCTATTCTCACCACAGTTCGAGAAATCAAGTCTTTCTTGGGGTTTGTGGGATTTTTCCGTTGGCATATTCCCCAATTTGCTCGATTGGCATTTTCCCTTACCCAAGCCTTGAAAGGCTATAAGAAGCTAAGCCGAAGAGCTAAGAGTCCACTAGTGGTGTGGACGGAGGATATGAATAATTGTTTTCAGTTGCTTAAGAAAAGTGTCACTTCGGCACCAATACTAATCATTGGCGATCCTAATAAGACTTTTCTGGTTAGGACCGATGCCAATGATTATGCTATTGGAGCTGTTTTGATGTAGGATGGACATCTTGTGGCTTATAAAAGCAAGAAACTCAATCCTGTTCGGTCTAGGTATTGTACCTATGAGAAGGAACTGTTTGCGATTGTTCATTCCTTGAAAATTTGGCGACATTATTTGTATGGAGCCAGATTTGAAGTTTTGACGGATCATCAGACTCTTCGATATTTTTGTGATGCTACAGATTTAAAGGGGAGGCAAGCTAGATGGGCTGAGCTAATGCATATCTTTGACTTTTCTATACGTTATTGTAAAGGAAGTCAAAATACTCTAGCGGATGCTATGAGTCCGATCCTTTTTTGGAAAGTATTGGCAACAAGTACTTTCAGGGGTCGATTCAGGTTTGCAAGATTTCTTGAATCAAGGAAAGACTGAAACGGATTTCCTAATTCAAAACAGGATTTTGTTTCGTAAAGGAAAGGTGTGTGTACCAGAGAATGACATTGTAAGGGCCCAAATCTTGCATGAGTGTCATGATAGTCCATGCGCAGGACATCCGGGTATACAAAGAACACTTGACTTAGTGCGAAGGCAATTTTGGTGGCCTAAGATGAAAAGTCAGGTAGAGGCCTATGTACTTAGATGTACTAAGTGCCAGCTAAATAAAGCAGAGAGGCTAAAAGCTAGTGGCCTATTACATCCTTTAGATATTCCTACCGGAAAGTGAGAAAGTATATCTATGGATTTTGTGGTCGGGCAGGACCACGATTCGGTTTGGGTCATTGTTGACAGACTTACAAAGTTTGCTCAATTTATCCCAACAAAAACTACTGTTAAAGCTTCAGAACTAGCTCAACTGTCTGTTGAGAAGCTTTGTCGACTGTACGAGCTGCCTTGCGATATTTTCAGTGACCGTGACCCAAAATTCACTGAGAATTTTTGGCAAGCAGTATTTGAAAAATTGGAAACAACTTTAACTTTGAGTTCTACAGATCATCCGGAATCAGACGATCAAACAGAAAGGACCAATCAGACGATGGAGGATATGCTTTGAGCATATGTGGGCCATCGACAATCTGATTGGAAACAGTACCTTCCACTGGTGGAATTTGCATATAACAGTGCAAAACAGTCAGCGACCGGATTCAGCCCATTCATGCTTATGTATGGTTTTCAACCTCGATCACCAATTAGTGTTGGCATGAAAAACCTACGGGTGCAAGTCGGAGCTGATTTCCTAGCGGATATGCAAGAAATGTTACAGCTGGCTAAAAGTAGCATAAGAAGTGCCCAGGATAGGGCAAGGCACTATGCTGATCTATCTCGGAAGCACAAGGTATTCGTGGTCAACGACTGGGTGTTTTTGAGAGTCCCTAGTCACTCTAGGGGCTTGAAAACTATTAAGTGTGCAAAGTTGGCACCAAGGTATTGCGGTCCTTTTAAGGTTATCCAAGTGATAAACAAAGTTGCATACAAACTAGACCTTCTAGCTAATGTTGGAATTCATTCTATTTTCCACATTAGTAAGTTGAAACCCTCGTTGGGGGTTGGGAAGACCCTGGTCACTGTGGAAGATCTAGTGGAACTTCTTTGTGATGAGTCCGTGAGTGGACCACCTGAACCCGAGGCGATTGTTAAGGAGGCTGATCTCCAGAAGAATTTTCCAAATTTTTCCCTATAAGAAAAAATTTAAGTTCAGGGGGAAGGAATGTTACATAACTATGTAACTAGCAATACTTCAAACCCCTAATAGTCCATTTAGTGTTGGGGGCTAAATGGCAAGGTACCCTTAGGATTAAGGGTATGTGCCCTTGGATAAGGACAGACAAGTGGCTATACCTTAGTGGGAGGTATGGAGTCACATGACCCTTGGATAAGGGGTACTCTTAATATTAAGGGTAGGTGCCTTAGATTAAGGTACTAGTGTCCTTGGTTAAGGGCAGGTAGGTGTCTATGCCTTGGATGGAGGTATGGGACCTAGAGAGGTGTTAGAAAGTCATTGGATGACTATTTTTTAAAACCTTGGGCCTCAACCTTGAACCATATCACTTTATTGGTCTAGGACCAAAGTATACTTGCACAACTTGGGCAATGGGACCTAGTAGGAGGGCGCCCTTCTAAAGTGTCCATTGAGTTCCCAACTCCCACAAGAAAGGCATTCAAAGAGTCATAGGTTATGGAAGGAGTCTCTTGACATTCCATAAGCCTATGGAGGCTCTTGGAGATTCTCTAACTTCCCTAGGCTTCTCTCTCTTGTGAAGAATTAAAAAAGATTATCTATGTTAGATATAGGGGTGTTATGTTTTTTACATCAAGCATCTAGGTGTAGGATGTTGATAGGAATAAATTTGACATAGATGGCAAATTATGCATTTCCACTTGTAATGCCACTATTGAGCCAAAATAGAGTAAGAGGCTAAACACTTGCTAATTAGAGTGTAGACAAGTGTAAAGTTTTTGTTTGAGGAATTCCAAGAGGTCCAATAGGATTTAGAGGTGGAACCTTGTGAGGTCCAATAGGAAATTGAGGTGTGCTTGAATATAGTCCAATAGAATTAAGAGGTGCATAGATCAATGATCCAATAGGATCAAGAGGTGACAAAATATGGTCCAATCATAGTTAAGCATAGTGGTAGCTCGTGGACCTACTAGTATCATTGTACTCCTCATTTTGAAGTGAATTGATTTGGTGATTTCATGGATTTTGTGAGTTATTGAATTTCTAGCTTTCTCTCTCTACCCGAGAGCTCATGATGTATTTTCTCTCTCTACCTGAGGAGAGCAGCTTGTTTTTACTTAGATTATTTTTTTAATACTTCCCACACGTGTGAGTGAGAGTTGGAAGTGATCGAATGCATGTAGTAGTGTGTTTTTGCCATAGGATTCAAGATTGATCTTGAATCTCAATCTAGTCTTGATCTTGGTGCATCTACACACCTTAGGAGATCACAAGTACATGTAGTGGACAGTCCACACGTGTGAAATTCAACATGGTATCAGAGCCTACCTAAGGTTACCATGCATTTTGATCTATCTAAGTGAAAAAAATTTCATCAATCTTGAGCTAGAAGTTGTCAAGGCCCATTTTCCTAGCTATCTTGTTCAATCTTGGATCAAAAGAGATCAAAAGGACATTGATTGGGTCTGACCTAGTACTGTACAGAATCAGGTGCTCAGACACGTGTGAGGAACATCCAATTTCAGTTTAAAAGTTCTCTCTCATGTTTGATCCATTTATCTTGCTTGATAGCTTGTTTTGAAGCTATTTTTGTCTGGTTTTTGTTGCAATCAGTTTCATTCCGTTTGGTTGAGCCAATCAAAAGTTATAAGCTTTTGAAGAGGGTTAGGTAGGGCACCTAGACCTGGGTGGACACATTTGGTTTGGTCAAGAGATTGCTTGGTTGATCCAAAATCACAGTTGTATGCTTGCCAATCTCATCTATATGTGATCTAGGCACTGTTTTGAGATCTTAGCCATTTTGTTTCATGCAATATCATTGTATTTGAGTCAAATTTGGTTTCTTAGTGTATTTCACACGTGCTAAGAGTGTTAGATCCTAACTTTGCCTATACTCCATCATTTGATGTAAAATAGATCTTGGTTTAGAGAGATTTGAGTAGCTAGTGAGAATCAATTCACAAATTGTTGCAAGATCTTTCATAGGAGGGGATAGTACTCAATTATTGGATCCTATTGAAAGTGTGTAACAACATTTATTGTTCATCATTTGAGTTTTCTTCACTTCAAATGTCTTCAATGGGTTCATCCTTGTTGGAACCAAGTGAAAGATTGACCACGTCAAATTATTCAATTTGGAAAATGAGGATGGAGTCCATTTTGATCCTTCAAGACGTGATCGACATAGTTCTTGGCCTTAAAGAAGAACCACAAGTTCTTCAAGGAGTTAAAAAATACAAAAAGAGAGCTAGGATGGCTCTCCACTACATTAAGATGAATGTCTCTAATGAGATATTGAGGGAGATAGGTACTTGTACAACAGCCAAAGAAGCTTGGGATTGTCTCAAGACTATCTATGAGGCTAAGAATACCTCTAGTATTCTCACTCTTAGGAATCAAATCTTTCAAAGTAGCCAAAAGAGTGATGAGAGTGCATCTAGTTATGTTTTGAGAGTAAAAGACATTCATAGAGAGCTTTCTTGCATTGGTGATTCCATCAATCAAAATGAGCTAGTTCAAGTCATTCTCAATGGCTTGAGAAGTGAATTTGATAACCTTGTCCAATCCTATGCCATTAAGGAGGAGCTACCAAGTTGGGAAGCTCTCCAAAGTGTGCTAATTTCATAAGAATCAAGACAAGAGTACAAGCTCTTGAGGATGGACAAGCCTTCTCTCACTCATAATGATGGCAAAGCTCTCTTTGCCAAGGATAAGCAGAAAGAGAGGAGCAAGAACCAACATCAACAATCCTCAAGCAAGGACAAAGTCAAATCCAAAGACAAAGATGATGAGGAAGATGATTCCTCTAATGCTTCATCATCCAAGCTCAAGAAGAAGAAGAAGATCAAGTGCTTTTATTGTGGCAAGAAAGGTCATTATGCCACTAATTGCTTCAAAAAGAAGAATCAACTCAAGCAAGCCAATATTACCAGTGAGAAGGAAGACACTATTGCAAGTGATGGAGAGGGATCTCTTATGGTCTCTAGTTTCTCATCTACTCCTTTCAAGAAGGACGGCCTATGGTATATTGATAGCGGAGCCTCTTCACATATGTGTAGCTCCAAGGACTCTTTCTCTTCTATTGCACCTTATGATGGAGTGAAGAAATCAATATACACTGCAAATGATTTTGAATGTCCTATTGAAGGCATAGGGAACATTCCCTTGAAGCTTGCATCCTCTAAAATTCTTTCTCTCTCTAGAGTTCTTTATGTACCTAAGCTTACCAAGAATCTTATTAGTGTTGGCCAATTGCTTGATAATGGCCTTGATGTAAAATTCAATGTTGATACTTGCACTATCAAGAAGAATGATGAGATACTTGTTTTAGGATCTAGATTTGGTGGCATCTATTAACTAGATCCAAATGAGTATGTGAATGCTTGTAATGTTGCTCTTGTGAACAAGCTCTCTATGGAGGAATTATGGCATAGGAGGTTGGGACATCCCAACTACAAATCCATGCTCTCTATGATCAAAGAATCCAAAGCTATTGGCTTGCCAAAGTCATTCTCCAAGAAGATCAAGCCTTGTGAGGCTTGTGCTATTGCTAAATCTCACAAAAAGCCATTTACAAGATCTTCTATCAAAAGCAAGCATCCTTTGGAGTTAATCCACTCGGATGTGCATTTCTCATCATCTACAAGCAAGGGAGGAGCCACTTGTTTTGTTACTTTCATTGATGATTACACAAGATTCACTTGGATATATCTTCTTGTTTCAAAATCTATGGTATTTGATCATTTCCTTATTTTCAAAGCTTATGTAGAGAAGCAATTCTCATTCAAGATTTAAGCTCTTAGAAGTGATGGAGGTGGTGAATATATCTCCAATAAATTTCAAGATTTTTGTGAGCTTGAAGGCATTAAAAGAGAGTTTTCTTGTGCCTACTCTCCATCTCAAAATGGAGTGGCCGAGAGAAAGAATAGATCTCTATGTGAATGTGCAAAATCTATGAGAATTGAGGCATCTTTGCCCAAAGATTTTTGGGGAGAAGCCATTAATTGTGCAAATTATCTTTGCAATAGGCTCCCACATATAGCTCTTGGAGGAAAGTCACCATATGAAATCTTATTTTTGAAGAAGCCTAAGGTTGATCAACTTAGAGTTTTTGGATGCTTATGCTTTGTCCATATTCCCTTGGAAACAAGGAAGAAGGAAGATCCTAGTGCATGCAAAGGGATCATGGTTGGATGCTCATCCACCAAGAAGGCCTATAGAGTCTTTATACTCACTACTTCTCAAGTTATTGAAAATAGAGATGTTGTCTTTCATGAAGATCAACACTCATCATTTGAAGAGGCCGAGATCAAGAAATCTATGGATGCATCATCAATTATTGATTTTGAAGACAATCATGATGTGATGGGGTCGAGATTTGAAGAAGAATCTCCTCGGATTTTTTCACCAAGAAGATCCATGAGAGATAGATCCGAGCCTAAGAGGCTCTCATATATTGACAAAGGCAAACAAGTGGATCTTGAATCCACTAATTATGTTTTCTATGTCTCTTATGAAGAGCCAAATAATGTACAAGAGGCACTCAATACCAAGGAGTGGTATGATGCCATGAAGCAAGAGTATGATGCATTGATCACCAACAATACTTGGGAGCTTGTGGATCCTCCATCCAACAAGCATGTGATTGGTTGCAAGTGGGTATTTCGGATCAAGTTCAATCATAATGGCACCATCAACAAGCATAAAGCAAGATTATGTGCCAAAGGATTTGCTCAAATCCATGGTCTTGATTATGAGGAGACCTTTGCACCCGTTGCAAAGATGGTGACAATAAGAATTCTTATTTCTCTTGCTTGTTTTTTCAAGTGGAAGGTGTTCCAATTAGATGTATCCAATGCTTTTCTAAATGGTTATCTTGAGGAGGAGATCTATATGGAACAACCTCAAGGATTCATCAAGGATGAGTCCAAAGTGTGCTTGCTCTTCAAAAGTCTTTATGGACTCAAGCAAGCACCAAGATCATGGTATTCAAGACTTAACTCTTTTCTTATCTCACTAGGATTTACTCTTAGTGACTATGATCCTTCCATGTATCTAAAGTTTGTTGATAGCAATATTGTCATTCTTCTAATTTATGTTGATGACATTATTCTTTGTGGAAGTTGTATCAAGCTAGTTGATGAAACCAAGCTAGCACTTGGATGTGAGTTTAAAATACAAGATCTAGGAGAGATACATTACATCCTAGGCCTAGAAATTGATTTTTATGAAAATCATGTCTTAATATGCCAATCTAGATATGCTCACTCTATGTTGAAAAAATTCCATATGGAAAATTCTAAGAGCATAGATACTCCAATGGAGCAAATTGTTAAAGATCCTAATAAAGGTGATGAAAGATCCTTTGAGGACATCACACTTTTTAGGAGTCTTGTAGGCTCCTTGATTTGGCTTACCATTACTAGGCCCGATCTTAGTTTTTGTGTGCACAAATTGAGTCAATTTATGCAAGATCCTAAGATCCATCATTGGAAGATGGCCAAGAGGATTCTAAGATATATATCTTCATCTTGTGATTATAGTCTACTCTATAAAAGTGAAGATCTATCCATTATTGGCTACTCGGATTCGGACTTTGCAAGTGACAAGATGGATCGAAAGTCTATTAGTGCATACACTATCTTTCTTGGAGGCAATCTAATATCGTGGCTTTCCAAAAAGCAAGATACTATATCTCTCTCTTCATGTGAGGCCGAGTACAAAGCACTCACTACAACTACCAAAGAAGTGCTTTGGATCAAGAGGTTATTAATGGAACTAAAGTGCATCAAGGAGGATGATCTACCAATGATCAAGTGTGATAACATCTTGGCCCAAGCTCTTGCCAATAATCCCATATTTCATGCAAGAAGCAAGCACATAGAAGTGGCAAACCATTTTGTGAGAGAAAAGCTTATTGGAGGAGAAATCTATTTGGAGCATGTCAACTCGTCCTCTTGTATTGCCGATCTACTCACCAAGCCTTTGAGCAAAAGTGCTTTCATCAAGCATAGATCTAATCTTGGAGTTATATCAAGATCAATGCTCAAATCTTCATAGATAATTTTTTAGGAGGAGTGTGAAGAATTGAAAAAGATTATCTATGTTAGATATAGGGGTCTTATGTTTTTTACATCAAGCATCTAGGTGTAGGATGTTGATAGGAATAAATTTGGCATAGATGGCAAATTATGCATTTCCACTTGTAATGCCACTATTGAGCCAAAATAGAGTAAGAGGCTAAACACTTTCTAATTAGAGTGTAGACAAGTGTAAAGTTTTTGTTTGATGAATTCCAAGAGGTCCAATAGGATTTAGAGGTGGAACCTTGTGAGGTCCAATAGGAAATTGAGGTGTGCTTGAATATAGTCCAATAGAATTAAGAGGTGCATAGATCAATGATCCAATAGGATCAAGAGGTGACAAAATATGGTCCAATCATAGTTAAGCATAGTGGTAGCTCGTGGACCTAGTAGTATCATTGTACTCCTCATTTTGAAGCTAATTGATTTGGTGATTTCATGGATTTTGTGAGTTATTGAATTTCTAGCTTTCTCTCTCTACCCGAGAGCTCATGATGCATTTTCTCTCTCTACCTGAGGAGAGCAGCTTGTTTTTACTTAGATTATTTTTTGAATAGTTCCCACATGTGTGAGTGAGAGTTGGAAGTGATTGAATGCATGTAGTAGTGTGTTTTTGCCATAGGATTCAAGATTGATCTTGAATCTCAATCTAGTCTTGATCTTGGTGCATCTACACACCTTAGGAGATCACAAGTACATGTAGTGGACAGTCCACACGTGTGAAATTCAACATCTCTCTCATTGGATGAGCATGGAACTCCATAGTGCATTGGAGGGGCACATGGGCCATCTATGTGAGGGTAGTAGGGTGCCCATTGGGATGGGGGAGATCTCTCTTGTTTGCTTTGCTTATGCTCTAGTGTTGTTACTAGTGTGTAGAGTGCTTTCTTGTGGTAGTATGCTTGAGGTTTGGATCTTGCTTATGGTATGGGACATAAGTAGGGTTTGGATCTTGAGAATGCTATGGAGTGTTGTGGTATGCTTGTGATTTGTTTATGGTTAGCAAGGGGGTGCTGGATAGGTCTTGCTTGGAGCTTGGATCTAGCTATGGTTGGGTGGTGAATACTTGAGGCCAGCTTGTTATCTATCTTTGTGTTTAAAGAGTAGGGACACAGGTGGAGGACATATCCTTGGAGGCTTGCAGATCCTTACTTGTAGGTGGAGGCATCCTAGCTTGGAGTTGGGGAGCATCTTGAAGCTTGTAGGTTGCTTGGAGGACATTTGGAGGCTCTACCTTGGATTTGGAGGACTTCCTCACTTCTACTTGTAAAACTCTCTCTCTCTCTCTCTCTCTCTCTCTCTCTCTCTCTCTCTCTCTCTCTCTCTCTCTCTCTCTCTCTCTCTCAATATTAAGATATTGGATTGATATTATTCAACAAATATAAGACATGTTATTTAACTAAAAATGTAAGCTATATCATTTTATGATTTTGAAAGGTTATTTTAGTATTTTCAAAATCAATACTTCTTGTATATTAGTACAATATAATGCAAACATCAAAGTTGATGAAGCTTCATTCAAAGGTGGTGTTAAAAAACACCTTTAAAAAATCTGAAACTATTTTTCGAAGACTTCATCATTTTCGATAATCAATCTTTGTTTTGCCTTTAGTGTAACCATCTTAGGAATCTTAATGCTTTTTATTTGATGGGGATCTTTTCGAGGTTTCCAGCTCCAGACTATGCTTGAAACATTTTTTTTATCTCTCTGGATCATTAAGACTCACTTTTCATTGCTTACTCCAACAATCTTGATAACGTTCCTTTTTTGACATGTTTTCTTTAGAATATGGGGCCCACCATTGCACCAGTATTTTCATGTAGTTATTGGATTTCTTATCTATTTCAACTTGTGATAATGTGACTCCTAACCAAATAAGATACACATCATCTTCTTCATTGCCATTTTCGTCACCTGATGGTGGTCGAATCATAACAAAATTTCCTTTATGAACATCTACTTGAGGCCTGAAAGCTTCCATTGGTCTCCTGTATGCTGGTCTGCAGTAGTAATGTTCTTCTTGTTCTTTCATTAGCATCTGAATTTGCATCATTTTCAAAAATTGTAGAATCTCTCCAACGAGTATTCGGCTGTAACTCCTCATATTGTTTTCTTTGCATATTCATGAGAGCGCGAATTTGTCTCCAAATTTAGGTGGGTTCAATGGATTCTAAAGATGTCCCTCCCAATATTTCAAGTACTTATGAATTCCACCATTGATTATGTTTCTATCATTAAGAAAAGGAAACAATGGTAGTGCTTTAGGACTTCCAGTTGGCAGGAGAGAACATCCATGTTCATCAACCTTCCATATTTGAATGCCTTCTCGAGGAATCCACTCATTTGCATTTGGGTGCATCATGTACTACATGATTGGAATGTCATCTTTCACAAAGAGTCTGAATTGCAAGGGCTTTGAGTGACCCACAAGTCTTTGTTCTTTGTCACAAAGAAAACCTTCAATAAATGACTTAAAATCAGGCACTTGTTGCACCAAATAAGGCAGCAGATGTTTTTTTGTGCAATTTTGAAAGCACTCCATTAAATGTGGCAATGTGAAAACACACTTTGTTCTTACACATTCAGAAAAATTTCCAAACATGTCGTCCACATCTTCATGAGTGTGACCCACCATCGAAAATCCCCACCGCACCATCTCGAATACTCCTGCAGCCATGAGTAAAGAGAGAAAAGCAAAAACATATTTGTTTTTGTTTTCACCACCACAATTGTCCAATTGTAGAAGAAGATTTTTAGGCAAACGTTTGAATTGAACATTGTTGTTTGTGCTGCTTGTCAAACAAGCAACACAACTATTGGTGCTTTGTGGATTGTCTTTATTTGTGGTGACTTTCATAAAATGAAGCACATCTAAGCATATTCTAGAAAGGAGTCCCTCAAAAAAAGGTTGGTCTGTAATAACATTTCCGTTGAGATCTCCTATTTTATCTTCATTTTAGACATTTCACAATTGAACCAATTGTGAAGTTTGGACCACTTGGCCAAAAACTTGTGGCCAAATGACCATAAGCATTACCTCCATGACCATGCATTAGCATACAAGTGAGTGACACATGTAATTGAAAAATTCTATTCAAGGACTTGGGAGTTGGTTGTATTCATGGAAGACTAGTCTTATTTTGATCCATTTTGTCATGAGTCATGCACATGTAATGTCTGGTTCTCTTTTTGACTTCAATCTCCATGGATAGTACAAGTTTCTACAAGTCATTTGTTCAAGTCTCTTTCTTTCTTTTAATAGCTTATTTCTCTCAGTCTCCACCTTGGTATATTCGAGTTGCAACTTAATATTTGTGCAAATGTCACACTTAGAAAATGTGCTAATTTGTGACAAGCTCACGTGCTTATAATGTGTCTTTCAATACTGGCTAAATGTAGAAGGTGATAGGCATTTGAAGCCCATATTCTTTAGTGTATCATTGACCTCTTTCAATATATCTTGTTGTTTGTAAATGGCAGGAATTACAAGCTGAACATGTCTTTCTCCCGTCTCTGTAGTTCTATTTTTGTGAGGCATTTGCTCAACATTGTTTTCCACAAATGCATCTATTATAGCCAAGGCCATTTCAACATGTTTCCAAGCTCCTCCAATAATTTGTGCATTGCCATGTATTGACTTTCTTGACCCTTCATTGTAGGATGCCTTGTACCTATAAAATGAAGCTTTTGGCACTCCATGGATCTCGTACCACGCTACACTACAAATTGGCTCCCTTTGAAACATCATGTATGTGCATCTTGATCTAGGTACATTATGTGTAGTTTGTAACATGTCATACATATATGTCATCCTATTTCCAAAATTTTGGCCCCAAAATTGCTTTTGTGCATTGTGAATCTTGTCACGATTCATAAGTTGACAACATTGTTGCTTACAACAATCTATGGATGCCACTTTTTGAATTGCTTCCAATGAGCACTTGACTTCTCTCTCTTTTTTTCACTTGAACAGCTTGAAGTTTTTGCTTTTCTATGAAACATGTTATATGGCCTTTTTTTTCCGTCCAACAACGTTTCTCCGGCCATTAGAAAGGCAACGTCTGACTCTTCACTACTTTGCTCATCATCATTTAAGAAGTTGGATTTTTCTGTTTATGGTCCTCTCAATCTTGATCCACATCCATTAAAGTGACTTGATCGATTGGCCATTTTAGCAAGTCTAACTTCTCGTTCATTGTGCTAATATTAGCATGCCAATACCATTTTGTTATAGTGATTTCCACGTGGTCATCTCCAAGCTCCTCAAAGTCAATTGCCTGATATGAAAATACAAGCAAAATGTACCTTCTCCTAGGACAATTTCTTAACTTGAATTGAAAAAATTTACCTTCTTGTCAATCCAATCCTAACGTGTAAGTCTTTTTGCCTCGTTTTGAATCAATGCTTCTTCAATAATCTCCTCACTTGGTCTTCAATAACATCATCCTCCATGTTGGCATTTGTTTGGCATTTTTTTGGCATTTGTTTGTACTCGTCGATTTGTTCAATGTGTCATTATCTTTGACTTTCACATCTTGAATAACTCATTCTGTGATACTTATTGTAAGCACCACTAATATTTCCATTTTCATAATATATTCAACTTTTCTGTACCAGCATAGATGTTCTCTTGGTACGAATTTCTATAGTACATTAGTTGAGCATGTACTCATCTAGCACTAAAATTTCATAACTAAAGATTCAATTACAATTAGTGTTTTTGATGAACTAGGTTCACCAAAATATCATTTTTATTGAAACACGATAGTGTTATTCTTTTGTAGTAAAAATCAATTCTATGAACCTAGTTCATCAAATTATGTAATTATCATAAATTTATGTCTAAAATCCAAGTTATGTCAAGAAAAGTCACAAAGTCAAGATTCCTTTAATCAATCCTAATTCGGTAATACCATGAAAAGAGATTCAACCATTGAAAGAAAAACATCATAAGACTTTTTGAATGTTTAGGAGAATTGGAGACATTGTTAATCGTTTTGTATTTTTCAAGGAATATTCGATATCTTTGATGAGAATGAGTTGGTTTATTGTTGACAAGTCTACATATGCATTGAGTGCCCAAACAGCAAACAAGAATCACACAAATGATTTTATATTGTGTTGATGGGGCTTGAAAATTGATAGTTTGGCATTAGAAGTAGACAGATACAAATTTAGTCTTCCAAAATCAAGATTTAATGTCCAACGTTCAAGGTTTACTAGTTTAATATTAATATTCTTATTGGAATAAGATAGTGACATTCTTCAATACTAGAATCCAGCTTGACGAACCTAGTTCATCAAAATGTCTCATTGTTTAGGAAATTGAGGACATTGTTAAAAATTTCGTATCTTTTTAAGAAATATTCGTTGATGAAAATGAGTTGGTCCTTGTTGACTCGTCTACATATGCATTGAGTGCCAAGTAGCGAACAAGATGAACATGATAAGGATGAATCAAACAAATGATTTTATATTGTGTTGGATTTAATGGGATTTCAAAATTGAGAGTTTGGCCTTAGAAGTAGAGAGATACAAATTTAGTCTTCTAGAATCAAGATTTAATGTCCTACGTCAAGGTTCACGATTTATGGTTCATTAGTTTTATATTAATATTCTTATTGGAATAAGATAGTGGCATTCTTCAGTACTAGAACCTAGTTTGATGAAGCCAAATTGTTAATAATTTCGTATTTTGTAAGGAGTATTCGATATCTTTGATGAAAATGAGTTGGTCCTTGTTGACTCATCTACATATGCATTGAGTGCCCAAGTAGCGAACTACAAAATCATTAAATCCAAAGTCATTAAATCCAACACAATATAAAATCATTTGTACTTGGATTTAATGATTTTATATTGTGTTTAGCCTTAGAGGTCGAGAGATAAATTTAGTCTTCCAAAATCATGATTTAATGTCCAATGTTCCTTGAACCTTGAACCTTGACATTAAATCAACAAGGACCAACTCATTTCATCAAAGATATCAAATATTCCTTAAAAGATTAGAAATTATTAACAATGACTCCAATTTTCCTAAACAATGAGATACTTTGATGAATTGAATTCATCAAGCTGGGTTCTAGTACTGAAAAATGTCACTATCTTATTCCAATTAGAATATTAATATAAAAAAAAACCAAAAATTATTTCGTACTGTATTGCACACCTAGACGAACCCACAACACCAAAGCAGATTCCAAACCATCCAGTATTCATTGAGAAACGTGCGTCCCAGCTCCACGTGGAGACGAACCCGCAACACCAAACCAAGATCCAAACAGTCTAGTATTCATTAAGAAACGTGCATCCAAGCCATTAACCCTGAAAGTAGTATAGGGAAGTTAGGCATGTCAGACCAGAAACTTAACGGATTCAGTCGAACCTCTCTTACTTCAAACAGAAGGTGGCTGCAAGTTCGTGTGCTCGACACGAATCCACTAGACTAGTTGCAGCTCGATTATGATGTCGTTTGATTGAAAACGTCCTACATGTCGGAAGGAATGCCATCGGGGCACAATGAATGGACTACTTTATGGCATTCCCGATAAGTGTTCCAATATCGCTGAACGGAGATTGTTTGGCCATTCGTATGTTTCGTACTGTGCTGCACGTTGAGATGAATCCACAACACCAAACCAGATTCCAAACCGTCTAGTATTCAATGAAAAACATGCGTCCAAGCCATAAACCTTGAAAGTAGTATAAAGATATTAGGCTTGTCGGATCAGAAACTTAACGCATCTGGCCGAAACCCCCAAAACTTCGGACCAAAGGTGGCTACAAGTTTGTGTGCTCGACACAAATTTACTGGACCACTTGCAACTCGATTCCAATGTTGTTTGCCTGAAAACGCCCTTTGTGTCGGAAGGAACACCATTAGGGCACAATGAATGGACTACTTTTTGGCATTCCTGAGAAGTGGTCCAGTATTGCCGAACGAAGTCTGTTTGGCCGGCCATCTGTTCCGTACTGTGCTGCACACCTAGAACCCGCAGCACCATAGTAGATTCCAAATCGTCCAGTATTTACTGAGAAACATGCGTCCCATCTAGAAACCTTGAAAGTATAAGGAGGTTAGGCCTCTCGAACAAGAAACTTAGGTCGAAACCTCTCAAAACTTCAAACGGAAGGTGGCTGCAAGTTTGTGTGCTTGATACGAATCTAGTAGATTAGTTGCAATTCAATTCTAATGTTGTTTGTCTGAAACCACCCTACATGTTGTAAGGAATGCCATTACGGCACAATGAATGGACTACTTTTTGGCATTCCCGATAAGTGGTCCAATATCACTGAACGAAGTCTGTTTGGTCGTTTGTTTGTTCCGTACGGACAGAAGGTGGCTACAAGTTCGTGTGCTCGACACGAATCCACTGGACAAGTTGCAGCTTGATTCCGATGTCGTTTGCTTGAAAATGCCCTTCGTGTCGAAAGGAATGCCATTAGGGCATAGTGAATGGACTACTTTTTTGCATTCTAGTGAAGTGATCCAGCATCACCGAATGGAGTCTGTTTGGCCGACCATCTGTTCCGTACTATGTTGCACGTCGAGACTACCCCAAAGCTGATTCCAAACCATCCTATATTCACTGAGAAACGTGTGTCCCAACTAGAAACCATGAATGTATAGGAAAGTTAGGCCTATCGGACAAGAACTTTAGGAAAAAACCTCTCAAAGCTTTGAATGAAAGGTGGCTGCAAGTTTGTGTGCTCAACGCGAATCCACTGGATCAGTTGCAGCTTGATCCTGATGTCGTTTACTTGAAAACGTCTAGGTGTTGGAAGGAATGCCATTAGGGCACAATGAATGGACTACTTATTGGCATTCTTGATAAATGGTCCGATATTGTCAAACAGAGTGTATTTGGTTGTCCGTCTGTTCCGTACTGTGCTGCACGTCGAGACGAACCCACAAAACCAAACCAGATTTCAAACCGTCCAGTATTCACTGAGAAACGTGTATCCAAGCCATAAATCCTTAAAGTAGTATAGAGAAGTTACGTCTATCGGACCAGAAACTTAACGTATCCGGTCAAAACCCTCCAGAACTTCAAACGGAAGGTGGCTACAAGTTTGTGTGCTCGACACAAATCCACACTGGACAAGTTGTAGCTCAATTTCGATGTCGTTTGCTTGAAAATGCCCTTCGTGTCAGAAGGAATGCCATTAGGGCACAATGAATGGACTACTTTTTTGCATTCCAGTGAAGTGGTCCAGCATCACCAAACGGAGTCCGTTTGGCCGACCGTCTGTTTCGTACTGTGCTGCACGTCGAGACTAACCCATAACAGCAAAGTAGATTTTAAATCATCCAGTATTCACTGAGAAACGTGCGTCCCAGCTAGAAACCATGAATGTATAGGAAAGTTAGGCCTGTCGGACAAGAACTTTAGGTCAAAACCTCTCAAAATTTCAAACGGAAGGTGATTGCAAGTTTGTGTGCTCGACACAAATCCACTGGATTAGTTGCAATTCGATTCTGATGTCATTTGTCTGAAAACGCCCTACGTGTCAGAAGGAATGCCATTAGAGCACAACAAATGCACTACTGTTTGGCATTCTCGATAAGTAGTCCAATATCGTTGAAACAGAGTCTGTTTGGCCTTCCGTCTATCTCGTATTGTGTTGCACATTGAGACAAACCCGCAGCACCAAACCAAGTTCCAAACCATCCAATATTCACTAAGAAACGTGCATCCAAGCCAGAAACCCTGAAAGTACTATAGGGAAGTTAGGCCTGTCGGACCAATAACTTAACGGATCTAGTCGAAAACTCCCAGAACTTTAGACAGAAGGTGGCTACAAGTTCGTGTGTCGGCATGAATTTACTAGACCAATTGTAGTTCGATTTCGATGTCGTTTGCTTGAAAACGTCCTCATGTAGGAAGGAACACCATTAGGGCACAGTGAATGGACTACTTTTTTGCATTCCCAAAAAGTGGTCCAGTATTGCCAAACGAAGTCCGTTTGGCCGGCTGTATGTTCCGTACTGTGCTGCACGTCGAGACGAACCCACTTATTTCGATATTGATATTCTTATTGGAATAAGGTAGTGACATTCTTCAGTACTAAACCCAGTTTATCTCATTGTTTAGGAAAATTGGAGATACTGTTAATAATTTCAATGTTTCAAAGAATATTCGATATCTTTGATGAAAACGAGTTGGTCCTTGTTGACTCGTCTGCTTGTGCATTGGGTTCTCAAGTAGCGAACAAGATGAACATGATAAGAATGAATCAAACAAATGATTTTATATTGTGTTGGATTTGATGAGGTTTGAAAGCCTTAGAAATAGAAGGATACAAATTTAGTCTTCTAGAATCAAGATTTAATGTCCTACATTCAAGGTTCATGATTTATAGTTCACTAGTTTGATATTAATATTTTGTTGGAATAAAATTTGACATTCTTTAGTACTAGAACTCAACTTGATGAACCCAATTCATCAAAATATCTCATTGTTTAGGATTTACGAATACACTGAAGCTTTGGTAAGAGATTTTTTAAAAGCAAGATTAACAATTGATTCAAGCCATAGGCTCCTTTGAGTAGTTATTCAAAAGTTATAGCTATTTTTACTAGGAAACCTCAAAGGTATGTTATGAGCATCCTACACACTCTTGTAAACTAAATAAAGCAACTTAAAAAGACTAAGTGCTTTGTTAATTCATGCGATCTTGAAGCTAATATTCTATACAATGTTTGCATACCTTGCTCTATTTCCATTTGAAGTTTTGGCTGGTAACAAATGGATGTAGAGTTTCCGGAAGATATTACACTGCTTTTAATCCAATCTAAATAAAGGTTTTCATTTGTTTTGGTAGCTCCTGCATCCAATCTTGAACACAAAAATTGACACATGATAATGATTCTCTGATTTTGAAATTAAAAAATAGAAGAGGCAAACAAAATTCTACAGAATTTTTAATCCCCAACAAAATTCTACATACATTCATCATCGATTCTTCAACATATTTAGCATAACTTTACTTTTGAGCATCATAACCATTTGATACTAAAAACATGTATCATTACGCTCCTAGACATTCTTCATTGAGAAAAATATAAGAAGTCAACCATTGATTCAAGTTTTTATTTCTAAAGAAGTCATGCCTAAAGAGAAGCAATGATTCTATGAACCAAGTTGATTATGTGTTTGATAGTTGATTAATGAGAAGTAAAATTTGTCACATAGCCTAAGATAGTCTGTGATCTGAGAAAAAGTCTTCATATTCTATATTGACAAATTGGTGTGCACATGTGTGCCATTGATTAGCCATGCAGATTCATTCATGATGTCGGAAACTTGACAACTGGCCTTGAATAACTCAGATTCATTTCTTGTTAAGCTATAAAATTACAAGGCATATGCATGCATCCTATGTCGAAAAGTATCGAGCTGCAAAATTTATATGACTTAACATAATGAATATTAACAATTTTGTAAGACAAAGATAATGCACCCACCTACAAGTAGCATACGTTGAGTGATAATGAGCAAGATATTAGCACATAAGTGCTTTCACAGATTGTCAGGTTGAATGCCATTTCTCCTCTCTCTACTTGTCCATTGATTTCCCTAGGTGTGCTAGCCATGGAATTGATTAATTTTATTATTTAGCATTGCAATGCAACATGCATTGCAATGTTGAATGTACATTGATACATTGAAACCCCAAAGGGAAATAGAGAAACACTACAATTTCATCTCCATGTCTTCAAAAATACTGATCCAGGAGGTTTTTTATTCACTTTTGGACTCTAATAAAAATGAAATGATGTGACCAGCACAGACCAAGATTAAATTTTAAGAAGAACCTCTTGCACTTATCGTCTCTTTTAAAACTAGTCATCACGTGAAATCACAACAACTAGACCAGTCCCCAAACTCTGGAGAGCTTACTTTTCATAACCTTTGAGTTCTAAAAGGCTGAATCTGCTCAATATGCATGCCTTTTCATAAAAACATGTAAATTGGCCTCCTCACAAGGAAGGAAAACTCCCATCATAGTTCTCCTAAAAACTAGCAAATATTGGTATACGGGATGTGCAATTTTTAGAGATATTAATATGCAAAATGGGTGCATTGACTTGAGTTGTTGAAAGGTGTAATATTGAGGGAGCTCTCCATAGAGACCTTTTTCCCTCTTAGCCTAGAAAGCTAAATCCTTGCTAGCCATAAAAATATGCAAATTTGATTTACCTGCAGAACCACTAAGGGTGTTTGAAAGTAGTTCTTCTGAGAATATCATATCAGGCACCTACTGGATCAGAATACTTGGGGATTGATCAGTAAACATCGCTCATCAATATATATGTAATAATGGACAGCCAATACCTTTGAGATCAAAGACTCCAAAAACTTGCATTTTGAAGCTTACAAAGCCAAAATCAGAGAGATGAAACAATTGAAAGACACTTTATAGTTACTGAAGAGTTTTTAGACGTTGAAGACCAAAAAGTAAAGTCAAACAAAGAAGAGACTGCGTTTTCTTTTCCAAAAACATTCATGAGAGAGAGTTTATAGTCACTAAAGATCAGAAACAATTGAGAACAACACGAAACAATTGAAAGAAAGTTTTTAGATGCTGAAAACAAGTCAAACAAATGGAAGAGACTGCGTTCTTTCCCAAAAACATTCATGAGAGAACATGCTTGACAAAATAGAAAATGATGGAATCATTTGATTGGGTGTAAAATTAGGGATCGGAGAGATTCATTGCCCAAGTCTTCTCCAAGGCACTCTTAATCCTAGCGTTCATACTCACTTCATGGTCTTGCCGCTCACAGTCTTTCATGGCAGCGCTTAACACCTTCATTCTATCTTGAAGACAGTGCTCAAGGACCCCAGCTGATTCCACAGGCCCCCAGCTGATTTTCAATTACTGATTCCGCGGCCCCCCAACGATTCCAAGATGTAATCACTGATTCTAGCGCTCAAAAATCCTAGAGCTAAACACCTTGCTCTAATCTGGTTTCAATCTATGAGTAGACTTTACATGAAATGATGGCAGCCAAGAATCACTCATAAGCACCTGAGCACACTCAGCTTGAACGATTGATCAGCTTGCAATTGATGGGTACTTAGCAATGTATATTCATGTGCATGAACGATCAATGCATCTCTCAACTCAGGGATTTCAAACTTTCAACAGAAATAGATGAAGTGATAATCAACAAGCAATCTTCTTAACTAGCGCTCTTCTCTTTCAAAACTGGTGACCTATCATAGAATTTCCTACGAATATGGCCAAAAGACATAGCTAAAGTTCTGCTGTCTGGGCTCTTCTCAATGCATTAAAACACGCTCTGAGACTGCGCAGGGCAAATATCTGAATGCTCAGATGCTCATCTCCGCACAAACATAAGAAAGTCATAGAATGCTGCAATCCCTACAAAAGAGAGAGGGAGATGCAATCAATTGAGACGTTATGCTCATGAGCTACAAATCTCCTTCCTCCATCTGCACGCCATCACGAGCTACAAATTTTGCGCTGCAATTCACACATTTTAAAAATAAATTGGCACTCAGCACAGGGCAAAAAACAACACTCTTTTGTGACCATCGTGCTAAAGTTAAGTATAGGGAAAGGCCCTTGCCCAAGGGCCTTCCCCAATTTAAGGCCCTTGGGCCCGAGGGCGTGAGCTCGAGGGCCCAGGGCTTAAATCGGGAAAGGCCCGAGAGTGGGGGCCTTCCCCGGCATAATAAAGCACTCGTAAAAAATTTCTTTCTAAAAATTTCCAAAAGTTTGAGAGTTACCTTTGGCCATTTTTACCACACACGTTTTATCAGATGTTTGGGCATCATGCTGGCTATGGGAGGAGTAGCATTGGTTATGGAGCTCTGAATGTTTGTTGGAGCTCAAGAGCTCGTAATGAGGAGAGCGCGGCTGATGAATTGCATTGCATGAATGCAATACATCCCACAGAAAGCTCTGCTAGCTGATACTCCATCTTCGTTGGAACTGTTGAAAGAGCACGTACAAGGATCTGATCCATACAAAGTTTATGGCCTAAGTCGGTGCTTCTTTTTGTCTTTATCTCAGGCCGCTTGTGCTCAGGACATCTAAAATGCAATTAATCAGACAAGCGTTGTCTATCCAAATGCCAACCGAGTGCGCACACAGCCCACAAGCTATACTCCTGAGTCTGCATGTCTCTTAATACAAGAACTGACAACAGTCAAAGAGGCACTCAGCCAACCAGACTCTGATCTCTGGAGAGAAGCTATGGACAAAGAGTATTCCTCTTTGATCAAGAATCAGACGTGGTCACTAGTCTAAGCTCCTATTGGCTGCAATATCATTGGTTGCAAATGGATCTTCAAGATCAAGTATAATGCCAATGGAGCGATTGATCGAAGGAAGACAAGAGTGGTAGCACAAGGATTCACTCAGATTTCCAATGTCGACTACAGTGAGACTTTCAGCCTTATAGTCAAACATTCGTCGATCTGAAAACTTCTATCATATGCTGCAGCTGCCAATCTCGAAGTGCATCAACTTGATGTGCAAACAACTTATCTGAATGGATTTATACATGAAGACATCTACATGATCCAGCCCGAAGGATACGTTCTGGAAGGTATGAAGAATCATGTCTGTAAACTCCAAAAAGCACTTTACGGATTGAAACAATCTGCCAAAGCTTGGTTTCAGAGGATCAACATATTCCTCATCGAACAAGGTTTCCAACCAAGCACTGCTGATTGCAATGTCTATTCCAAGTCGGTGCAGCAATCCTTCATTATCATCACCTTATACATGGATGATACGTTGCTTTTTAGCAACAATACCAATTTGGTCAAGGATTCTAAACAAATGTTGTTTTCTGAGTTCGACGTGATTGATCTGGGCGAAGCTCACTTCTGTCTAGGCATTCAGATCCACAGAGACAGAGCGAGACAACTGATTAATATCACTCAATAAAGGTATCTTCACGATAGGGGAGTTTGAGCTCCAAAAAGACCCTTTAAAAATTCGTGCAAGATGTCTTTTATATTATTAAAATATTATAACACTAATACTTTTGACTTGCCATAACTTTTTGATCATATCTCAGAAGTATGTCATCTAACATATCATTGGAAAGTTCTTGTTGAGCGATTTCTGATGCATTAAACTCTGCTAAATTTAGACTTATCACTAAAAAGTTATGCCATTTTTAGTGTGGAATCAAAATGTGGACTCAAAAAGTTACGTTGTAGATTTCAAATTTGAGTGTTTTAATTGGTCCATGTGTAAGAAAAATGTGACAAAAAATATAAAAAGAATCTTTACAAAGGGTCTTTTTTGGATTTAGAACTCCTCTAATGAGAACTACACAATTTTGTTTGAGCAATGAAACTTTAGTGCCATTTGTTCATGATGTTGAGTTTTACAAAATAGTGTTTCTGGATTGTTGACCATTGTAGCGCAAAGTTTTTTGGATGTCAGAATATTACAGTTCTTCAATTGCTAGTTAATGAACTACATGCTTATACTGTATTCTTTGTTGTTAAAGTTGGATCTTGTCTTAAACTTTGTACAGTGGTTGTTTTTTCTGCTGCTCTTGTGAGAACAAGTTCTCGTTGAACAATATCAAATAATATCCTCTAGAGCACTAATAAGCAGAGAAGACAACATAAAATGCAAAAAAAATTGTGGCCATGTGATCCGTCCGAGAATCAAAAAATTGGGTTTAAGAACTACACAATTGTGTTTGCACACTGATAAGTTTTATATGATAGTGGTTATGGTAAGTTTTATAAGAGAGTGTTTTTGTGCTTGCAATTCCGAGTTTTTTTTGTATTTTTCCAGTAAGTGAGATTTTTTTTACTTATGGTAATATTTTGTTTTTACAGTAAGTTAAATTTTTTCTACATGTGGTAATATTTTTTTTACAGTACCTGAATTTTTTTTACATGTGGTAAAACTTTTTACTATTGGTAAAAAAACATATGTCATTTTACCTATGGTAAAACTATTTTTTTAAAAACATTATAGAGTTATAAAATTCTTGTAATGTTTCAAGTTGTTACAGTTGTCAAATTCCTACTATTAATGTTATTACTAAATACACATGAAATTTTTTAGGAGTGCTTTACGTTAATTAGTTGTCTTGTTGTATAACTATTATTTACAAAGAGAAACACAAGTTCAAGAAGTTTGCAAGAGAGATAGATAGAGAGAGGGGGTGGCTATACTTTTTGAATAACCAAACACTCTTTTTCGAGACACTCTTTAATTGGTTGGATTGGGTGGTAGCAAACTGCCTCATCTTTGTTCCATTCAATGAGAACAGATTCAACCCTCCCCCTCACCAAAGACACTACTGCATTTGCAACCTCCATAACACGGGAGATTTGGTGCTAGAAACGCACGTCTGGCACGGTGCTCATTGATGGGTATCTTGTTGGGTTAGAGGTCTTTGGCGTCAACCCCAATGTTTGAATGGAACAAGGAAGTTATCATTTGAATCCACTTCCCTATTTGTCTATCTAAAAACGTAGGAATTGATTTGTCTTATTGAGGTACTAGAAACTTGATGTGTATGATTTCTAAGGTGAAACATCTCTTGAGATATCAGGGAAACACATCTCTAATTCCCATACTCTATCAATGAATGCAAGGTAACCGAATGGTGTTAGAATAGGTAATATCGGCGTCTACTCTCATCATACAAAGGGCAACTGAAGATGAAATGCTCTTCTATTTTCCCCTTTGCCCATAGTAGCTGATGTATCTTGTCCTCACAAGGCGTCCCCCTGAGGATGATGTGAGGAACTGTTATGTGATATCTCAAGGTCATGGTAAAACCAAGTATGTGGTCATCTATAAAAAAGTGCCTTGTAGAACTTCACTTTGACCTCAAGGCTCTAGACAAAATTCTTTGAGTGTAGGATTTGTGTATGAATTGTTGGATATATGAGCATGTACTTTTAGGAAGACGTGATATAGGAATGCCTTATGAGTCCAAGGGTGTCATGGCTTGTGAATGCCATGACAAGTGACTTTTTGGAGTTATAATTTGGAGGGTTATTTTATGCTATTCATGGGCATATTGCTATTACAAGCTTTATGAGTCCTTAAAAATAATGTCTCTTGCTTTGATTATTGAGTCCTTGGTGGCACATGTAGTCATTGTTTGGTATTTGAAAGGTCAGTTATATTTGAGATTGGTTTCTTTTGAATATCTTGTAGATATCTCTTGTGATGGATTTCATACAAAGTTTAGTCTAGTTCATTACGTATGCAAAGTGCCAATTCACAAGTTTGGTTGAACTCATATACTCGTTAAGTTGTAAAAGTCTATAGGTTGTTTGTCATGGAGATGGAAATAACTATTTTCTCTTGTTAGATTTCACTCGTTAGAATAACTATCCTTGACCATTGCAAAATCACATCCAGAGCTAGATTTGTTCAAGAGATGTTGGCTTTCTCGAACATTGGCTCCAACTTGTTCATTGTAATCTTCCTTGGAGTTGGAGATCCGATGAAGAGCTGAAAATCACACACAATTGTGTGTGAAAAATTGCCTACATTGGCAAATCTAGCCATGTAGAATATTGTACATTTTGTCAATATTGTTTGTTGGTTACTTGAATGGCCAAAGTGCCACTTGTACATACACACCTAAAGTAGGTTACCACGAGTCAAGAGGAGTAGTTGTGTCTATTTGGTAGTGATTGTAGGATCTAGACCATGATTTATGATGAGATTTGTACCTACCATGCACCTACCAAGCATGACTCTTGGATCTAGGCTAGGGTTTTCACATTAGGGCAAGAAAGTGGAGTCTACTTCCTTATTACATGCTGGATTTTCACCTAACTTTGCAAAGGAAGTGTGTTTTACTATGTATTTCCATTCTCCATAGTGAGAAGATAGAAACTTTTTGGAGCCTCAAGGAGAAACTCGAGTTTCCTCTCATTGTATGGTGATTACTCTATTTTTCCAATGAAACCCAGCTTTGGCACTTTGTAAACACTGTCTACAGGCCGTACTACAACCTTATTTCCACACGTGTGGAGTTGGATTAGACTATTTGATCAATGCTTTGATTGTCTCTACTTGTTTCCTATCAAGCTGCTAAACTAGATCTTGTTTTCTGATGACTAGTTTCTGATAGATTGTTTAACAAGCATACAATCACCTTGTGGATCATTCAAAGATCCATTTATGGTCCTTAGTACTGTACTTTTCACATGGTATCAGATCCAAGTACAAGGCCATTGAACTGTGTCTGAATCTAATCTAGTTTTAGCAAGTTTTGGTGCAAAAAGCTAGTATTGGAAGGGCGAGCTGGTATCCAGGTTTTGGTGAGGGGATTTGATCCCAAACTTTTTCTAGATCAAAATCCGTACTGTTCACACGTGTGGGCATCTCTGAACCAGCATTTAATAACCCATATTCATTGGATCATAGAAAATTCATATGGTGTCAGTTTGATGTAATTCTTGGTGCAAATCCTAGGATAAGCTACCAAGATCACTTGCCATTGATTAATTTTGAATTTGTTTCATGAAAACTAATTAATCTAGGCTGATTTCAGACCTTCTTAAAGTGGAAACCAGGTATTGAAAGTACATCAAAGTGAATGAGAGAGATAGAGTCAGTTTTTTGTCCAAGAATAGCCAAGATTGGCAATATTTGCTTGAGTGTAGTTTTCATCTCATCTTATCTTCATTCCAGCTTGTGAGGGAGTGATAGAACTGTGATTACAAATCCATCTGTTGGATTAGCAGTCAACATTTGAGTGAAACACTGCAAGTTAGAAACCTTTGTGAGTTTCAGGTCCAAACAAATCTATATCTTGTGTGTAGAATCTTGCTAGTAAGATGGGATCAGTGGGAGCCTACCTTCTAGAAGCTAGTGAGAGGTTAAATTCTACCAATTATGCTATTTGGAAAGTGAGGATGGAGTCACTAATGGTGCTCCAGGATCTTTATGAGTTTCTAATAGATGATGAAGATGAACCTCTAGGTGCACAGGAATTAGTGAGATACAAGAAGAGGTCTAGGCTTGCACTTCACTGTATTAAGATGAATGTAAGCAATGATCTTTTAAGGGAAGTATCATCATGTAAGAGTGCTAAAGAGGCCTGGGAATCTTTAAAATCTATCTATGAGTCTAGTAACACTTCGAGGGTTCTCATGCTTAGGAATCAGATTTTACAAAGCATGAAGAGGAGTGATGAGAATGCACAAGATTATGTGCTAAGAATCAAGTCTCTTAATAGGGAGTTAGCTTCCATTGGAGAGAAGATTCAAGATATTGAGCTTGTTCAGATTGTCCTAAATGGTCTAGGGAGTGGCTTTACAAATTTGGTCCAAAGCTTTGCAATCCAAGACACTTTGCCTACTATAGAAAAGCTACACAGTGTATTAGTAGCTGAAGAGTGTAGGATGTTGCATACAAATGCAAGAATGAATGCTATTTCTCTGCAGGATGGTGATGAGAAAGCTAATTTCTCATTCAAAAGCAAGAAGAAGACCAATGGCAAGAAGAAGCACTTCAAGGAGACCAAGGAGGAGGATGAGGCTTCAAGCTCAAAGGGCAAGTTCAAAGACAAGTCCAAGTACAAATGTTTTTTCTGTGGAAAGAAAGGACATTTTGCATCAGAATGTCTCAAGAAGAAGAAGGCACAAGAGAGCAAACAAAGCAACATTGCACATAAGGAGGAAGAGGAGGATGAAGAGTCATCCTTGATGGTTTCCAACAAACCATCATCATCCAAGAGCAACACCAATGATTCTTGGTGGATTGATAGTGGGGCAAGTTCCCACATGACATATCAAAAGGACATATTCTCCACCTTACTTTCTTACAATGACTTAAATAGATCAATCTATACTGCAAGTAGTCAAGAATGTAAGATAAGTGGAATAGGAACAATTCCCTTGTATGTGGGATCATCCAAAAGGATGAATCTAGATAATGTTCTTTATGTTCCTAGGTTAACCAAGAATTTGCTTAGTGTTGGCCAGTTAATGGATAATGGCCTAGATGTACAATTTAAGCATGGAGTTTGTTCCATCCTTAGAAATGATGAATGTATAGCCAAAGGCTTTAAGCAAGGTAGATTATTTAAGCTTGATGCTAATATTGCAGTGGAGAGTGTTAACTTGGCAAAGGTGGAGCTATCAAAGGTGGAACTGTGGCACAAAAGGTTGGGCCACCCCAACTACAAAGCCATGGAATCTATGGCTACAAAGGAGCTTGCAGTTGGACTCCCCAAGCATTTGTCAAAGTGTGGGAAGAGATGTGAAGCATGCAGCCTCTCAAAGGCTCACAAACTACCCTTCTCAAGATCTACATCAAGATCAAACTCTCCTCTTGAACTCATCCATTCGGATGTTCATAGTTTTTCACATGAGTCTAATGGTGGTGCCAAGTACTATGTAATCTTCATTGATGACTATTCTAGATTTTGTTGGATGTACCTCTTGTCTAGCAAATCAATGGTGTTTGATTCTTTTGTAAAGTTCAAGACTTTGGTAGAAAATCCACTTAGTACCAAGATTAAGGTATTAAGGAGTGATAATGGAGGTGAATATGTCTCCAATAAGTTGATTGACTTTTGTATTTCTAATGGCATAAAGAGGGAGTTGTCATGTCCATACACCCCTCAACAAAATGGAGTGAGTGAGAGAAGAAATAGATCTCTTTGTGAGTGTGCTAAGGCCTTAAGGTTATATGCTTCTCTATCCAAACCATTTTGGGGTGAAGCAATAACTTGTGCTAACTATTTGTGCAATAGATTGCCAAACCAAGCCATTGGAAGAATCACACCATTTGAAGCTCTATTTGGAGAGAAGCCCAATCTCAAAGATCTCAAAGTTTTTGGATCCACTTGCTATGTACACCAATCCTTGGATAAGAGAAGGAAGGATGATGCAACATCCATCAAAGGCATCTTTGTGGGATATGGTGAGAATAGCAAAGGTTATAGAGTCTTCAATCCCATCACTAGCAAGGTGATAGTGAGTAGGGATGTTATTTTTGATGAAGGACATGCTTGTGATCTGGATGATAATGCTACTAATCATCTTGATGCCAAGGATCATGCTAGGATGGAGGAGGAGCTTCCAAGTGAAGAAGAACTTGAGGATCCACCTCAAGATGCAAGAACTCCAAGAACTCCAAGAACTCCAAGAAGATCTACAAGGGCAAGATCCGAGCCATTGAGGCTCACCTATGATGGTCAAGGTGATCAAAGGGAAGGCTCATCATCTTTCACATCTTACACCTTTCTTACTTCAATGTTAGATGAGCCAACATGATATGAAGATGCTTGTAAGTCTAAAAGTTGGATGGATGCTATGCAAGTAGAGTATGATGCTCTTATTGAGAATCATACTTGGGATCTTGTGGATCTTCCTCAAGGGAAGAAACCTCTTGATTGCAAGTGGGTGTTTAGATTGAAGTATAATCAAGATGAATCAATAAGCAAGCATAGAGCTAGGCTTGTTGCCAAAGGTTTTTTACAAACCAAAGGCATTGACTATGATGAGACTTTTGCTCCTGTGGCTAAGCTTGTTACTATCAGGTTGATCATTAGTCTTGCTACAACCTTCAATTGGGAGCTATTCCAACTTGACTTCACAAATGCATTCCTCAATGGTTATTTGGAGGAAGAGAGCATTGTTGTGTGTATTGTCTTCAAGCTATTGTGTATGATCTTAGGTGCTTTCCAAAAGTGGTAGGCTGATGTATTATGGACTGTATAATGCTATTTTGGGCCGCACTTGATGTTTATGGAAGTTTCCATTTGTGATAAATGCTTTTTGATCAAGTTCTTTGCATTCTAGGTAGCATAGAATGTGTTGCCAATTCCTAGCTTATGTAGTTTGGAGTGCAAGCATTCAAGCCAATGATCTTGGAGTTTAGATCCACTTAGGATCTGTATTTTTCACATGGTATTAGAGCTGGTTGGCTTCTATTTACAGTAAGTATTCCATTTTTGGTGATATTTGGATGTTTGATCAAGTTCTAGCATGATTTTGCATTGCTTTGTTGATCAAATCTTACTAACCTTTGTTTTGTGAGTTGAACTTGTGGATCAAAAGCATATTTCAGGTCTATTGAAGATCAGAGGCTGAAAAGAAACTATTTTGGATCAGATCATAACACCTAATCATTTGTGATTGTGAGGCTTGTGCATATTCAATACTAACAATGTTCTTTTCAATCCTATTGTTGACAATCTCCATTCTTGGATGAACACTCTCCTTAAGTGGATGAAACTTCTCCTTAAGTGGATGACAAATGCTCTTTTGAGTGAGTTGTAATTCTCCTAAAGGCTGAGCAAAGCTCCCATTTGGATGAAAGATCCCCTTTTTTGGGTGAACATATTGTAAGCTCCATTGTGAAGAGCATATTGTAAAGATTGTCATCAATTTTGGCATAAATTTTGGTGTACTTTGTTGAGCATGTAAGTAACTCTCCTTATGTAATTTGATTGGAGCATTTGCTGGAAGGTGTTAACCATTATGCAAGTGTGTTTTCAGGTTCTTAACAGGTTGAGGAACATTCTCATGTGAAGTGATCTTAGATCTACATCTAAACACCAAGATTTGACAAGATAGTGAAGCTAGTCTTGTGATTCACTAAGTGTGCTCATTCATTCACCTCTAAATCTTGTATTTATCACTTGCTGGAGTTTATAAACTTTTAGAAGTGTGGTTTACATGTGGTTTTACAGGTTGAATCAATATCTTAGTGTGTTGATCATATGTTGATCAAGTTTGTTCATTACTAGGTAATCTTGGCATCCTAGTTTTGGGTATTTTCTAAGAATGCAAGTAACTCTTCACACCATAACTTGATTTGGTCACTTGCTGGAAAGTTTGAGAGCTTAAGCAAGAGTGTGTTCAGGTTGGTTTGATTTTGTAATCCATTCTTAGTGTGTGCAAAGTGTTGCATGTGTTTCAATCTTCCTTTCTATGCTTGGAAACCATCTAGGTTCAAGATAGAAGTGTTTTAGGGTCCTAAATCTTCATAGATCTCTTTATCTATCATTTTTTGAGAGAAAAGTGAGTGCTAAGTGCTTTAGGACAGAACCTAAAAGTTGAAGAAACATTAGAATCATGGCTTCCAATGGTGGGATCATGCTAGAGTCTAGTGAAAGGTTGAGTTCATCAAACTACTCTACTTGGAAAGTGAGGATGGAGTCCTTACTTGAGTTGAATGAACTCATGGACATAGTTGCAGAAATTGAAGAGAGACCTCTCACACTTCAAGAGCAACAAAGGTTTGATAAGAAGGCCAAAAGGGCTCTTCATATCATTAAAATGAATGTTACAAATGAACTTCTCAAGGAAGTTGGAAAGTGTCAAAGTGCAAGTGAGGCATGGAATGCCTTAAAGAAGCTCTTTGAATCAAAGTCCACATCTAGGGTATTGACCCTAAGGAGACAAATATTTTCTAGTAGGCAAAGAGAGGGTGAAAGTGCTCATGCATTTATCTTGAGAGTTAAGTCCCTAAGTGATGATTTAGCATGCATTGATGAGAACATAAAAGATGGTGAAATAGTCCAAGTTATGTTGAATGGTTTGCTAAATGAACATGCTAAACTTGTGCAAAGTTTTGCCATTCAAAGAGTCTTGCCAAGTGTGGTTGACTTGCAAGAAATCTTATTGGCTGAAGAACATAGGTTGCAATCAAAGCTTGATGGTGCATCCTTGCAAGGTGGAGGTGAAGAGGCTTTCTTCACAAAAGGCAAATTCAAGGGCAAAGGTAAAGGCAAAGGGAAATGGTCCAAAGGTGGTAACTTTGATCATGATGATCACTCTTCCTCTTCCTCTTCTACTAAGAACAATAAGTCAAAGTTCAAGTGCTTTTATTGTGGGATAAAAGGTCATTTTGCAAATGAATGTTATAAGAAGAAAAGAGAGCAAGGAGAGAGGCAAGGAAATCTTACAATAGATGAGGAAGAACATAACACATGTGAATCACTTGTTATGACTTCAAGTTTGTTAGCCAACATAGATGATAATGATCCTTGGTGGATTGATAGTGGAGCCTCATCTCACATGACAAGACATAAGGAATACTTTACATCCTTATTGTCTTATGAGGGAGAAGGTAACATCATCTACACTGCAAATGATGGTCAATGTGACATCAAAGGCATAGGCACTATTCCTATTTCCCTTTCAACAAATAGGAAAGCAAATCTTGAAAATGTTTTGTACATTCCTTCAATCACTAAGAATTTGCTTAGTGTAAGTCAAATGATTGACAAAGGACTTGATGTGGAGTTCATTGGAGATGCATGTTTGATAAGTAAATGTGGATCCTTGATTGCTCAAGGTAGGAGGCATGGTAAACTTTTCAAGCTTGATGCATGTGTGATCTCTAATCATGAAGGATGTATGGCTAGGGAGCAATTGACAAACCAAGAAGTTTGGCACAAGAGGTTGGGCCATCCCAACTTCAAATCTTTGGAGGTAATGGCAAAGAAAGAGCTTGTTCTTGGTCTCCCTAAAAGTCTTGTTGCAAACAATAGTGTTTGTGAACATTGTGCCTTGTCCAAATCTCATAGACTTGCTTATTCTAGATCTACTTCTAGATCTAAAGAAGCTTTTCAACTTGTGCATTCTGATATTCATTCTTCTAGTACAACTAGCAATGGTGGGGCAAAGATGTATGCAACTTTCATTGATGACTTTAGTAGGTATACTTGGATCTATCTTCTTAAAAGTAAGGATGAAGTGTTTGCTGCATTTGTCAAGTTCAAGAATGAAATGGAAAACCAATTCAATACAAAGATCAAATGCTTAAGATCTGATAATGGAGGGGAATACACCTCAAATAGGTTCAAAGACTTTTGTATAGCACATGGGATTAAGAGGGAGATGTCTAGTCCTAGGACTCCACAACAGAATGGAGTGGCCGAGAGGAAGAATAGAACCCTTTGTGAATGTGCCAAGGCAATGAGACTACATGCTAATCTTGCTAAGTCTTTTTGGGGGGAAGCTTTAGCATGTGCTAACTATCTATGTAATAGATGGACAAGTGCTTCCTTGGATGGTAAAACTCCTCATGAGGTTCTTTATGGTAGAAGGCCGAGTGTCAAGCATTGTAGGATCTTTGGATGTACATGTTTTGTCAATATCACACTTGATGATAGAACTAAAGAAGATCCTTCATCAAAGAAGGGTGTGTTTGTTGGCTATAGTGAAGTAAGCAAGGCTTACAAAGTGTACATTCCTTCTACAAAGAAAGTTGTCATAAGTAGGGATGTCATCTTTCATGAAGAGAATGTTTCCAATGTTGTTGATGTTGATGTTGATGTGCCTACTAATCATCATGATGTGCAAGATGTCTTGGATGAAGATGGAGATGCCACTCCAAAGCAAACTTCAAGGAAGACTCAAAGGCAAAGGGCTAAGCCATCAAGGCTAACCTATGATGAAAAAGGAAAGCAAGTGGTGGACAACTCTAACCTTGCTTTTCTTACCTCTTTTGATGAACCAACTTGTGTAGGTGAAGCAATTCAAAAGAAGGAATGGATCCAAGCCATGGATCATGAGCATCAAGCACTCATCAAAAGCAACACATGGAGGTTGGTAAAGCTTCCAAAGGACAAGAAGGCAATTGGTTGTAAGTGGATCTTCAAGATCAAGACAAATCAAGATGGATCAATCAACAAGTACAAGGCAAGGTTGGTGGCAAAGGGGTATGCTCAAGAATATGGTATTGACTATGATGAGACCTTTGCACCCGTGGCAAAGATGGTAACTATTCGAATCCTAATCTCTCTTGCAACTCTTTATGATTGGGATATGTGGCAAATGGATGTTACTAATGCCTTCTTGAATGGTGATCTTGAAGAAGATATTTACATGGAGCAACTCAAGTGGCAATTTCTTCAAGGCAAGGAAAAATCTCGTTGAGGTTTGGTTTGAGCTCAAATGGGCTGGTTTTATTAGGTTTGATACTCAACTTCATCTACTCTACTTCATGTTGGATAGAAGTGTAGAAATCTATCTTTTGGTTTATGATGGTGACATTGTTTTCACTAACTATAGTGAAAGGTTGAAATCAAGCAATGATGAGATCTTGTGGGATGTTAATCATGTGTTTGAGAGGGAGTATCTTCAGAGGTTCAGATCTGAAGATGTTTATAAATGCAAAGTCCTTGATGTTTTATTGGAAGATCAAGATGTTGATCTTGAATTGCTTCATCAACACCAAGAGGCAAGTAGCAATTGGAAGCTAGTCAAAAGCATGAAAGGGGAGCCACATGGGCAAAGCATCTTGGATCTATTTTTACAGGTCCTTGAAGGTTCAAGTAAGGTTCTTGGAGCAGCAAGGAAGTGTCCTTTTACTCTACCTTACTTGTTTAATCTCATGTATGAACATTGTCATGTCAATGTGTTGGAATTGTCAAAATTCAATGAAACTAGTTCCACAGTTTTGCATCTTTTGGATCTTGGAGATGGAATAGTTATCATTGCTGGTTTTTATGATCAAGTACATGCATTCATTCAAATCTCAAAAGATATGGAAGTGGTCAATATGTTTACTTTTGAGCAAAGTTCAAGATCTAGCATCCTAGTGTTGGCAAATTGGCAAATTGTTGACAATGTAGGATCAAGCGTTATATGCAAATCTTGTGGAGATACTTCAAGTATTTCAAGTTCAGGTTTTGCTCATTCAAATGGAATAGAGAACACATCATTTTGGCATTCATTCACTCAAGGGCTTTCGTGGATTGGAGATCTACAAAGGCAAGGTGGTGATGGAGGTTCATTCATGGAGATACATGGTGCATTCACTATGGGCATAGTGGAATGTGGACGAGGCATGCAAACACCTGTTGGTTACTTTCACTTACAACTTGTTTGCTGCTGTTTTACAGAGAACTCAAAGGTGGATACATGGAGGAATCCTTTCATTGTTATTCTATGTTCTTTTACATGTATCTTGTTCACCATTCTATGTAAAATTGATGTAAGAAATAGTGAAGCATCCTATATGGGCACTATTATCTATATCAATTATGTTGTACTTCATATTGTACATATTAGAACACTTGAAAAGAGATCTATCATCATGATGGAGATCATTCTTAGGTTGGAGCAAAGTAGTGTTGTAAAACTAGCAAGTTAAGTTGAAGAGGGAGTGTGAAAATTGTCAACATTTCCTAGCTAGTTTGAGGCCTAAATTGGCAATTTTTGTACATAGTTTTGGATCTAACCTTTCACACGTGTGAAAGAGACCTAGATACTTATATTCTAGTATATATTTCATGTTGAAGAAGTCTCAAACTTCGGGACCTTCTAAATGACACTAAAATCATGTTATTTGGACATATAGGCCAAAATTGGCTATTTTAGGTTATTGGTGTCCTAAAATTGGGTCCTAAGTTCTAGAGAGAGGAGAGAGAGTCATCTCTCTCACCTATATTAGGCTGAAATTCGTGGAGAACAGGTTGGAGAAACCTTTTGTATGCTTCATTGAGATCAATAGATCATTGTCATTGTTTCTTCCTCCATTGAGAGCATTGTTGTGTGTATTGTCTTCAAGCTATTGTGTATGATCTTAGGTGCTTTCCAAAAGTGGTAGGCTGATGTATTATGGACTGTATAATGCTATTTTGGGCCGCACTTGATGTTTATGGAAGTTTCCATTTGTGATAAATGCTTTTTGATCAAGTTCTTTGCATTCTAGGTAGCATAGAATGTGTTGCCAATTCCTAGCTTATGTAGTTTGGACTGCAAGCATTCAAGCCAATGATCTTGGAGTTTAGATCCACTTAGGATCTGTATTTTTCACAGAAGCATCCTTTGAGGACATCACATTATATAGAAGGCTTATTGGCTCCTTGATCTATTGAACTATAACTAGACCTAATCTTAGTTATAGTGTTGGAAAGTTAAGCCAATTCATGCAAACTCCTCTAGTTTCACATTGGAAGATGGCCAAAAGAGTTCTTAGATACATTTCATTCACTAAGAATTTTGGTATTTTGTATAGAGAAACTAATCTTGGCTTAAGAGCCTATAGTGACTCGGATTTTGCAGGTGACAAAGTGGATAGAAGATCAACAAGTGCCTTTTCCACCTTTCTATGTGATGGAGTAGTATCATGGCTTTCCAAAAAGCAAGATACCATCTCCCTATCTTCCACAGAATCCGATTACAAGGCCTTGACATCAACATGCAAGGAGGTCTTGTGGCTCAAAAGGCTATTGGTGGAGCTTCATGTCATGGAGGAGGAGATCCCTATCATCTATTGTGACAACCAATCAGCCCAATCACTTGCAACTAATCCTACATTCCATGCAAGGAGCAAACACATCGAAATTGCTCATCATTTCGTGAGGGAAAAAGTGCAAGCTAAAGAGATCAAGCTCCAACACGTGCCATCATCAAGTTGCTTGGCTGATTTGTTTACTAAACCTTTACCTAAAGATTCATTTGTCAAGCTTAGATCTTCAATTGGAGTTATTGATAAAAGCATTGTGATCTCCAAGGCTAGATTTGAGGAGGAGTGTGAAAAATTGCCTACATTGGCAAATCTAGCCATGTAGAATATTGTACATTTTGTCAATATTGTTTGTTGGTTACTTGAATGGCCAAAGTGCCACTTGTACATACACACCTAAAGTAGGTTACCACGAGTCAAGAGGAGTGGTTGTGTCTATTTGGTAGTGATTCCTACTTTGTAGGATCTAGACCATGATTTATGATGAGATTTGTACCTACCATGCACCTACCAAGCATGACTCTTGGATCTAGGCTAGGGTTTTCACATTAGGGCAAGAAAGTGGAGTCTACTTCCTTATTACATGCTGGGTTTTCACCTAACTTTGCAAAGGAAGTGTGTTTTACTATGTATTCCCATTCTCCATAGTGAGAAGAAAGAAACTTTTTGGAGCCTCAAGGAGAAACTCGAGTTTCCTCTCATTGTATGGTGATTACTCTTGATTTCCAATGAAACCCAGCTTTGGCACTTTGTAAACACTGTCTACAGGCCATATTACAGCCTTATTTCCACACGTGTGGAGTTGGATTAGACTATTTGATCAATGCTTTGATTGTCTCTACTTGTTTCCTATCAAGCTGCTAAACTAGATCTTGTTTTCTGATGACTAGTTTCTGATAGATTGTTTAACAAGCATACAATCACCTTGTGGATCATTCAAAGATCCATTTATGGTCCTTAGTACTGTACTTTTCACATTGTGATTAGATCTAAAGCGCTAAAATGATCTTGTACATTGACGACACATTGCTTTTCAACAAAAGTACAAGTTTGGTGACAGATGCAAACATATGTGTTGAAAATTGGTGGTAGTGGCAGCGGAAGTTTGAGCGAGTGATGGATCAGAAGTGCCACAGTTAGCAGCAGAATAATTCAAACGAATGATTCATACAAATGCGCAATAGAACAAAGCAGTAGTGAGACAAAAAAAATTGCACTCTGATTAATATCAACAATGAGTACAATGACATGAAGTAATAACTTCAGCTGATCGTTGTGTGTAATAACACTGGCAACGGAATATCTGATTGAAAGATTAGAATCATCAGAAGATACTATATATCAAAAGAAGTTTCTTGATGAAGATTATCTTGACTAATATACTAAAAATATTTATAACTAATTAGGATTGAATGTTAATTGCTACATTAATTATAACCGTCTTGTAACTATAAATACATATACAAAGTAGGCGGACTGTCAATGTCAGGTCATTGGGTCGGCCGCTAGTATCGAGTTTTACAATGGGTCAAATTTTATACAAAGGGTCTAAAAATATACACTGGGTCAAAAATATGCATGGGGTCAAAAATATATATCGGGGGTTGAATTTCCCAAGGTTGAAAATGCCCGAATAAATTAGACCCAATCCAAGGTCGAACACATCCGGATAATTTAGTGAACCAGGGTCGAAAAAGTTAGATTCGATTCGACTCGACCCAGGGTCAAAATTTTTCTCTTTGATAAGAGTATAGTGGGTCGGAAAAGGCTTGGGTCGAAAAAATCCGATACTGGATTTTTTGATCTTCTACTCAAAAATTTGAGGATTCTTTGTACAGCTTTTAGGATGCTCATTAATGAATGGATTTGAGGGTAAGCATCCAATTCCAACAATGCTATCTTCCGAATTCATGACCGATCTAGAATTAGCACGCACTTCTATCTGGGCATTCAAATCCACAGAGACAGGGCAAGATGGCTAATATTTATTACTCAACAAAGGTATTTTCACAATATTCTTATCAGATATACTCTGATTAATTGTAAATTAGCTCACTCATTGATTATCAAAGGACCAATGTCCTCAGACCAAGTAGGAAGATGAGCAAATGAGAGAGTATCCCTCTCTCTCACTTGGGTGCTCCTAAGTCCTCAGCTCCGGGCTTGCAGCTTGATCCTCAGTCCTCATGGCGGTAAGACCCTCCCTCTCTCACCATCGCGGCTGACTCCACTCTCTCTCAGATTCCTTCTCAGTTGTGGTGGAGTAGCTACTAGCTTATAATTGATGTGCCTCCTGAGTTCTCAGTGTGGATCAATGCTCATTATGCCCATGGCTGAGAGTTTTGATAGACCTGAAGAAATGGCAGCGTCAATCAATGCCAAGTTTTTGTTCAATGTGCAATGCTGCCAATGCATTTCTTGGTGCAGCCCATTGGAGCTTGTTGTTCAGTATCTTCTTTTGGAATGTTTTCATTCTTTTCAAGCTCTTTGTGCATATCCATTTTTGGGAGGTGTAGTGATTGTATATCCACTCGTAGCCCAAGTACAGGTATAGAACATTTGAGATTTAAAACAATGAGTTTCATCTCTCAATGGACTTCAATGAGCAGTGATTGTGCATCCACTTTTTGTGCAGATCAGCTTTTGGGAGGTCTTCATCCTGGTTGGAGGCTAGAGCTTTGATTACACTTGAGGTGGAGCGAGTTTCAAGCCTCATCTCTTGCAGGTCCAAAAAAGTTGTTGTTGTTCCCTGGGGTGAGTGCTCAAGTCTAAGTCATGTTGGAAGATTAGCACAAACATGAAAAAAGATTTTTTTGAGTTGCTTTGACTTTAGTTTTGATGTGAATGCTTCGAACCTGTTTATCATTTGATTTTGACTACTTATAAATTTTCTGAAATGCCCTTTAGCACAACTAAGTGGAATCTAACTCCAAACTTCTAGGAGAGGTGAACAATGTTTTTGGTTAGTTGTTGAAAAAGGGTAGTCAGACCAATCTTTATCATTTGTTTTGAAATTTTATGATAGACAGCTCTCCCAATTTCTGTTGCTGAGTTGCAGACAATAGGATCGACCATCATCCTTGATTTCTCTTTATTCGGTTTTCCGATTGCCAAATAACTCAGAATGCTAGGACTGCTAATCAAATTTTTTAGTTGTGTCAAAAAAGTGAAGTCTTGTTGTGTCCATGGTTTTGGCAGCTGCTAATCGTAAATCAAATAATGGAATATGCATTATGCCACTCATTCTCAAAAGCCATTGATGATACATCACACCCTTTCCATGTATATCTTTGCAGTCACTTGTAGATAAGTGGAACTATGATTACATCATTCCCATCAGCTTCATACAGATTAAGCAAGAGGAAAGTGAAACAGTCAAATTAGCACTAAAAATCAGATGAGGGCCTCTTATCCACAAGAGGATGGATTGCATGAGAGTTGACGGACCGAGTTCATCAACAATACCAATGCTGTAGGAATAGGATGGAAGTGAAAACTTAATTATAGTTGTGTCTAGTTGACGAACTTTTACTAGATTGTTGTCTTGATAAAAGTATATTGTTTTTATACTATATTGAAAATCATCACTTGCTTTCAATGAAAGTGCCCACATCTAACATTATAGCTACATTGTCTTTTTTTTAACGAAGTGATTTCAAAAAATTTCAACAACCAATTACACTAAAATTTTACAATTGTTTATAGTAAAATGATATCTATTTATTTGGTACCATGTGAAAAATAATTAGCATTTTATATTTAATGGCAATGTTTTTATTATAAGTGATAGCTGACGAACTCAGATTGTCAACATTACCTATGGTTGTGATATAGAATGAAAACGATGAAATCATAACCATGTCCAATTGACGAACCAAGTTCACCGAGATTATCTCAAAAAACAACATAAGTGTTGTCGTAATAATTATAAGGTCATCGTTATTTATAAGTACCAAGGGCCTTATGATGGCTATTTTTCTTGACAATCTGCTAAATAATAGCTGTGTGGAAAGGACCATGTCAACAAAAGCTATAGTATATAAGAAAGATTAACTAAAATGGAAATGAAAACTTAATTATAGCTATGTCTAGTTGACGAACTTAGTTCACCAAGAATCGTTTTTAAAACAAAAAATCATTTGGACATTGATAATGTTGGTTTGTCAAGATTATAGATGTTCATTACTACTAAAATGAAGCTCAACAAAAAGAATGCTAGATGACAAAACAAGTTTGACAATTGTATTCTTTTATTATTTCTTATAGTAACTAAATGTTGACTTTTGATGAACCAAGTTCGACAAGATCTAATGTATAAGATCTAGTTAATTTTTACATTGCTTACTAAACATCTAGTTTTCTATGTTAAATAGATGGAATCAATGATTGAAAAGCTCTACCACAAAAAAAATCAAACTCAAGAACACTTTATTTACGAGCTTCCATATATTGAAGCTCATTGTGATCGTTGTGTAACCTCAAACACAAACAAGTGGTGCATTGACACAAATGGGCCCAATGGAGAAAGGGGTGATATGCAAACGATCGTCTTGGTGTGCAACAATGAAAAAAAATGTTTGTTCAAGGCCTATTGCTCAACTATGGTGACCATGATACCCAGTTTAGCCAAAAAAAATGGAGGCAAAAAATAATGGAAGAAAAAACGTAGATCATTAACAATCAGGGGATAAGGTGGCCACTTCCTCAATTGTGCCTACAAATTTCTAGAAGAAAACGTAAATCTAGATGATATTCAGCAAACACAAGAGGATGACAAAGAAAATACATTGATAGAAAGTATTCTCTATCATGAACTCCTGCTTGCAGATTTCCAAGAAGAACAAATGCCATCAAATGAAGAGAGTGCGCATTTTGATGGTATGAAAGAGAAAGATGTTGTGGATTATGTCGACACAGTAGTAAAAAATGCGGGTAAATAGGACAAATTTTTGTACAAACTTTGAAATAAGAGTAGGTGGTCTATTTCACAAGAAACATTTTTTTCAAGCATAATCTGGAATGTTTTTTCTTTTTAATTTAGATTGTGAAGATATTTCTTTAAAAAAAATTCAAAACAATATTTTTTATTCAAATACTAATTTGCTTCTGTTGTACAGTTGGTTTGAAGACAATATTTTTTGAAGAACATATGCCAGCAATAAACAAGAGTGCGCATCTTAATGATATGAAAAGAATATAATATATCATGGATTATAGCAAGACAAAAGTTAAACAATGTGATATTCAATACAAATATTGGTACTAAATTTTAAAAATAAGATTACAATGATGCATTTTTCTTTTGACAAGCATGTTGTGAAATGTTTTTTTAAATAATTTTCTCATAATCTTTCTTTGAAATAATTATAAACAGTATTGTTAATTGAATTGTTTCCTTACTTTTTTGTACATTTGGTTTGATGATAATGAATTTTGCAGGCGAGTTTCAATCTCCAAAAAAACAAGATGAAAGTTTCTATAAGCTAATGCATTTAAGTTTTGTATATGTACTTTTTGCTCAAAAATTTTCGTTTTCATACTCGTCCTCTGCTCCCTCAGTCATTGGTGGCAGGTCATAGTACTGTCTCATTGAAACTTCAAAGCTGACAGGGCCGTCGTTGGCCATTGTCCTGCTCTCATCAAATCTGACATCTCTCACTATTTTCATAGTGTTCGTGTCTAGCATGTAGACTTTGTAGTATGACGAATTGTTGTCATAACCTACCAGAAATCCCAGCTCGGCTTTCTCATCAAGCTTCTTTTGAAGCTTATCAGGAATACGTGCATAAGCTACACAGCCAAAGATTCTGACATGAGACAAGTTGGGCTTTCTACCCCACCATAGCTCGTGTGGTGTCATGTGAGGGACACCAGACTTACCTGTCCTGTTCTGGATGTATGCGGATGTAGCTACTGCTTCAGCCCATAGTACCTTTGGAGCCTTTGAGTAGGCCATCATACATTTGGTTGCTTCCATCAGAGTTCTGTTCTTCCTTTCTGCAACACCATTGTGCTATGGTGTGAAGGTTGTGGTTCTTCTATGAATGACGCCATGATCATTACAGAAGTCAGTGAAGCGATTCAAGATGTATTCGCCACCTCGATCTGTCTTGATCTGTTTCACTTTGCTGCATGTACATCTTTTAGCCCAATTCACATATTCTGTGAATTTATCAAGTGCTTCAGATTTATTTTGAGTAAAGTACACTCTGGCAAATTTGCTATAATAATCATCAATGAAGGCTATATAATACTTGAACCTCCTACTAAGATCACATTGAATGGTCCGCAAATGTCAGAATGCACTAACTAGAGAATCTTAGTCGTTCTGTAGGAGTCTTTGATGAATGGAATGTGTGACATCTTGCCCTTCAAACATGCATCACAGGTGGTCAAACTGGTTGCATTTGAGATGTTGATCCTTGTTATTGCTCCATGATGGCTTGCTTGATAGAGTGCCATTGAGTTCATGTGGCAGAGTCTCATGTGCCACAGAGTGTCTGGCTGGTCATCATGAGTCTGATGCACCTGATCTGCAGGTAGGCATACCTTCAGATGATATAGGTTTCTTTTCCATCAGCCTTGAGCGATAAGAGTATTGGTATTGGCATCACCCACGTTGCATGCTTTGTCAGAAAACATCACACGCATCCCTGCATTTGCTATTCTTGCTACAGAGAGCAAGTCTTGTTGCAGAGTAGGCACGAACAGAACATCAAGTCGTCTGTCTCTATCATTGGTGTTGAGCCACAATAACCAATACCGTTTACTTGATCTCTAGATCCATCTCCAAGAACTATGAATCTTGAAGGATCTGCACTTCTGAAATCAGACATTATTCGTCTTGATGTCACGAAGTGTGAGGTGGCTCTTGAATCTTGGATCACCTCATGTGTGTCAGATGTCGACACTACACACATGTCTTCATAGATGTAGGCGGTCGAACAGTTTTTGTTCGTTCTTTCTTCACCCATCTTTGAGCTCTCGGGCTCCTCGACATAGAATGAACTATTGTTGTTCTCCTATCGGTTCTGCACTGACTTGTTCCTCAATTTTTGACGAGAATCCATGGCTGCATGACCCTTCTTGTGGCAGTGGATACACTCAATCTTGGGATTGAGCCAACATGTATCTATTGTATGTCCGTCTCTTCTGCATCTCACGCAAGTCTTCTTGTCTGCACCTTGCTGCTTCGACCTCCTTTTGCTCTTCCAGTTACTTTTGCTTGTTCCCCTCGCTTGTTGATCACGATCCTGCCTCTGATTTGATTCCCTTTTAGGCTTAAATTGCTTCTTGGATTTTTCTTTGTTGCCGTAGAGGGCCTGGTCAGAACCATCTTTGTGATCAAGATGTTCTCTGGCCTCGACTTCCTCTCGAATCTCGACAATCGCCTTTTCAAGGTTCATAGTAGGATCTTTCGCGAGCAGGGCTCTCGTCGTTTCGAATGATCTGGGTAAGGCTCTCAACAGGTACGTGAGCTGCTTCTCAACTGACACTGCATTCTCTGCTCCAAAGCTATTCGTCAGCTGATCTTCCAGCATCATGATTTGACTTCTTGATTTCGTTTGAAATCTGGTGAGCAATGCATCCCACATCTCTTTAGCTTTGGAGAGTGTTGCCAGGTCAAGTGTGAGACTATCTTCGATGGAAGATGATAGCAAGACTACTACCTTGTCGTTTTTCTCCCTCCATTCACGTAGTTCCTTGCCTGGTGTCATAGGCATCTCTTCTGTGCCATCCACCCAAGGGAAGAGTCCTTCACCCTTAAGTATGAGTGATGTCTTAATATTCTAGGCTAGAAAGTTAGATCCTGAAGAATCAAGAATTGTGCAGATCTTGCTCTGCATGCTGTTGATTGAAGCCATTGCTTCTGAAGTTTGTTCTCTCGTTGATGGGTGTTTGTTTGAATGCTTGGCCTCCTGGATCTGCTAGCTTCTTGGCTATGTCAGAATATGATAGGATAACCTCCTCTGATACCACTGATACAAAATGATGAATGATGTCGCGGTCACGAAACAATCGCGAAACTGTCGCGAAAGTGAAGCAACCGCGATCCAATGCGTTTCGGATGGAGTTCAAATGTGATCGCTGGACACTGCCAACTGAATCACTCCTACAGTCCTCCAGAATGTAGTCAGGCACTGCTGACTTACGTTTATAAAATAATGCAGCATTCAACAAGTTCATTCAATGTGCAGAATTAAAAATGAATGTGAGAATCAGACACCCGAATAACAGTAGACACAATTGCATTCAAGATCATACATCATAGATTGACATGTGCACAATGGCTACAAGATCATCTATTGATTTTTCTTCTTGTTCTTCAGGGCACTGCATGCATATCCACGCAGTGCGTTGGCGTGAGAGAAAACACAGTTGTCTCACGAATGGATGTCTCTCTTACTAGCGGACCTGTGGATCTCTATGGATCCTGATCACAGAACACGTCTTGCATGCAGGCGGACTTCTCGTCTGTATTTCGTCTTGATTGCTTACTAGCATCAGACTACTACATACATCTATCTATATGCTCTTCAGTATGTGCCAAGTATCATCCAGTAAGTATATAGTCGCTCTATGTAACTTTTAAGATGAGAGTGATTAAGCATCTACAACTATTTAGGACATTACAAGAGTGGCAGATTAGCCACAACCTAGGGTGTATCTGCTGACATCATGCCATCAGATCAGATATCTGTACTTCTGGGTACTTGCATGATCTTTGCTGGTACTCCATTGAGCATGAGGGCAGAAAAGGGTTTCGCGACATTTTTCGTGTCGCATCGTTGGTTTTGTTTCCGTCGTTTGACTTTCTCGTGTTGGACCGCAAAAGATTCTCGTTCGTGAATCTTTCGTGTTCGTTTTTTTTTTGTCATATGTGTGAAAATTGTCAACATTTCCTTGTCTAGTTTTAGGCCAAAATTGCTAAAAATGGCACATAGTTTAGGATCTGACTTTTCACACGTGTGAAACAGGTCTAGATATTTTTAGTAAGTGTATTTTTTCAGTATGAAGAAGTGTCAAACTTCAAGAACTTCGAAATGAGTCCATTTTCATGTATTTTGGACATATATGCCAATTTTACCTATATAGGGCATATTTTAGGTAAGGAGGGTCTAGAGAGAGGAGAGAGAGTCATCTCTCTCAGCTATATATAGCAGGTAGGCCGTGGAGAAACAGGTTGGAGCAGATCCATTGTATTCATTTGCTTAATGAGAGATTTTTCTATTGGGTTCTCCTTCCATTGTTGGCATTGTGTAGTGATTGAGTTCAAGCTTTGTGTGTATGATCTTAGGTGCTTTCCAAAAGTGGTAGGCTGATGTATTATGGACTGTATAATGCTATTTTTGGCCGCACTTGATGTTTATGGAAGTTTCCATTTGTGATAAATGCTTTTTGATCAAGTTCTTTGCATTCTAGGTAGCATAGAATGTGTTGCCAATTCCTAGCTTATGTAGTTTGGAGTGCAAGCATTCAAGCCAATGATCTTGGAGTTTAGATCCACTTAGGATCTGTATTTTTCACATGGTATCAGAGCTGGTTGGCTTCTATTTACAGTAAGTATTCCATTTTTGGTGATATTTGGATGTTTGATCAAGTTCTAGCATGATTTTGCATTGCTTTGTTGATCAAATCTTACTAACCTTTGTTTTGTGAGTTGAACTTGTGGATCAAAAGCATATTTCAGGTCTATTGAAGATCAGAGGCTGAAAAGAAACTATTTTGGATCAGATCATAACACCTAATCATTTGTGATTGTGAGGCTTGTGCATATTCAATACTAACAATGTTCTTTTCAATCCTATTGTTGACAATCTCCATTCTTGGATGAACACTCTCCTTAAGTGGATGAAACTTCTCCTTAAGTGGATGACAAATGCTCTTTTGAGTGAGTTGTAATTCTCCTAAAGGCTGAGCAAAGCTCCCATTTGGATGAAAGATCCCCTTTTTGGGTGAACATATTGCAAGCTCCATTGTGAAGAGCATATTGTAAAGATTGTCATCAATTTTGGCATAAATTTTGGTGTACTTTGTTGAGCATGTAAGTAACTCTCCTTATGTAATTTGATTGGAGCATTTGCTGGAAGGTGTTAACCATTATGCAAGTGTGTTTTCAGGTTCTTAACAGGTTGAGGAACATTCTCATGTGAAGTGATCTTAGATCTACATCTAAACACCAAGATTTGACAAGATAGTGAAGCTAGTCTTGTGATTCACTAAGTGTGCTCATTCATTCACCTCTAAATCTTGTATTTATCACTTGCTGGAGTTTATAAACTTTTAGAAGTGTGGTTTACATGTGGTTTTACAGGTTGAATCAATATCTTAGTGTGGTGATCATATGTTGATCAAGTTTGTTCATTACTAGGTAATTTTGGCATCCTAGTTTTGGGTATTTTCTAAGAATGAAAGTAACTCTTCACACCATAACTTGATTTGGTCACTTGCTGGAAAGTTTGAGAGCTTAAGCAAGAGTGTGTTCAGGTTGGTTTGAGTTTGTAATCCATTCTTAGTGTGTGCAAAGTGTTGCATGTGTTTCAATCTTCCTTTCTATGCTTGAAAGCCAAATAGTTTCAAGATAGAGGTCATTTAGGGTTCTAAATCTTTTAAGATCTTCTCCTTCTTCATTTATTGAGAGAAAGGAGAGTGCTAGGTGCATTAGAACAGAGCCTAAGGACACAAGAAGATTTTAGCATCATGACATCCAATGGTGGAATCATGTTGGAAGCTAAAGAGAGGTTAAACTCTACAAACTATTCAACTTGGAAAGTGAGGATGGAGTCTTTACTAGAGTTGAATGAGCTAATGGATATAGTTGTGGGAATTGAAGAAAGACCTCTAATTCTTCAAGAGCAACTAAATTTTGATAGAAGGGCTAAAAGAGCCTTACATATCATAAAGATGAATGTTACCAATGAACTTCTTAAAGAAGTTGGTAAATGTACTTCTTCAAGTGAAGCATGGAATGCTTTGAAGAAGATCTATGAGTCCAAATCCACATCTAGGGTTCTCACCCTAAGAAGGCAAATCTTCCAAAGTTGTCAAAGAGAGGGAGAGAGTGCACATTCATTTGTCTTGAAGGTTAAATCCTTGAATGATGATCTAGCATGCATAGATGAAAGCATAAAGGATGGGGAACTAGTTCAAGTCATGTTGAATGGTTTGCTTGATGAACATTCTAACCTTGTACAATGCTTTGCTATACAAAAGTCCTTGCCAAGTGTCAATGACTTGCAAGAGATCTTGGTGGCTGAAGAGCATAGGTTGCAAGCCAAAGGTGGTGGTGCATCAACACAAGGTGGAGATGAAGAAGCTCTTTTCACAAAGGGCAAGTTCAAAGGCAAGTGGTCCAAGCAAGGTAGTTTGGAGCATGGAAAGCATTCTTCTTCTTTGCAAAGTAGGAAGCAAGATAAGTCCAAGTTCAAATGTTTTTATTGTGGAGTGAAAGGACATTTTGCAAATGAATGCCATAAGAAACAAAATGCTAGATCTAGGTTGAGATCTAATGTACTTCTTGGAGATGATAATTGTTGTGCTAACTTGGCAAGCTTTGGTGAATCTATGGTCAATTTTTTGGATCCATTGGATCTTGAAGATGGACTAGTGCTACCTACTAGTCAAATGGAGTCATGTGGAGCTAAATTAGCATCATGTTTGTACTCTTCTACTCATGGACTTCCAAGGCTTGGTGGTTCTTCAATGGTGCTAGATGGCAAGTGCAAAAATGGAAAAGGTAAGGAAGGAGCTAACTTCATCAATGGAGTTGATGAAGATTCTTCTTTGGAAGTGATTGTTGCTAATGACTTGTTTGTTCATATGGAAAAAGATGGAGATGCTAAGTGTCATTCTTTGCAAGAAGATGGTTGTTCTTCTAATTCTTTTCATATTGATGTATGTAATCATGTGGGAAAAGATGATGGTGCTTTGAGCATGCTTGAAGGAAATGGTTCTTTTACATCTTTTTGTGATAAAGTCATTTGTGCAACAAGTGGTGTCACATTTCTTCATAAAAAGAGTAGATCAAAGGTTTCTATCATGAGACTTGGTGAGGGAGATCACAAGTCAAAAGGAAGAGAAGTATGTGAAGTGTTCAAAGTAGGATGTACTTTGAATGATGTTTTTATGAACGATAGTGAGGAAGAATCATTATCATATGACTCATTACCTAAATCATTGAGTAGAAGTTCATGTTTGAAAGAGAGAGTACTTCAATCACTCTTATGTTGAAGGTACTAAGGATTCTTTTCTTGGCTTCTAATATTCAAGAGTCTTCTACTTCTTATGGTGCAACTATCAAGAGGGAGGTTTCTAACTTTTGTGGTGCTAGCATTAAGAGGGAGTCTTGTGAAGGAAAGGGCAATGGAAGAGTGGTTCTTGGGAAGATCCAAAGCATGGATCTAACATCTCTTCATCAACTCAAAGCATTCTATGATTGTGGTGGATTGTTCATTCATGGTCAAGATGGCAAAAGGTTGGTTGAAGAAGACTACATGGAGCAACTCAAGTGGCAACTTCTTCAAGGCAAGGGAGATATCATTGGTGAGCTTATTGAGGTTTGTTATGAACTCAAGAGGGCTGTTTTGATTAGGTTTGATACTCATCTTCACATACTCTACTTCATGTTAAATGGAAATGTTGGAATCTATCTTTTGGTTTATGATGGTGGCATTGTTTTCACTAACTATAGTGAAGGGTCAAATTTGAGCATTGATGAGATCTTGTGGGATCTTAATCATGTGTTTGAGAGGGAGTATCTTCAGAGTTTCAGATCTGAAGATGTTCACATATGCAAGATCTTTGATGTCTTATTTGAAGATCAAGAGGTTGATCTTGGATTGCTTCATCAACACCAAGAGACAAGTGGCAATTCGAAGCTAGTGAAAAGCATCAAAGAAGAGACAAATGGTCAAGGCATTTTGGATCTGTTTTTACAGGTTCTTGAAGGTTCAAGTAAGGTCTTTGGAGCTGCAAGGAAGTGTCTTCTTACTCTACCTCACTTGCCTAATCTCATGTATGAACATTGTTATGTCAATGTGTTGAAATTGTCAAATTTCAATAAAACTAGTTCCATAGTTTTGCATCCTTTGGATCTTGGAGATGGAATAGTTATCATTGCTGGTTTGTATGATCAAGTACATGAATTCATTCAGATCTTGAAAGGTATTGAAGTGGTCAATATGTTTTCTTTTGAACAAAGTTCAAGATCTAGTATTCTAGTGTTGGCAAATTGGCAACTTGTTGACATTGTAGGATCAAGCGTTGTGTGCAAATCTTGTGGAGGTACTTCAAGTATTTCAAGTTCAGGTTTTGGTCATTCAAATGGAGTAGGGAACACATCTTTTTGGCATTCATTCACTCAAAGGCTTTCATGGATTGAAGATCTACAAAGGCAAGGTGGTGATGGAAGTTCATTCATGGAGATACATGTTGCATTCACTATATGTATAGTGAAATGTGGAGGAGGCATGCAAACACTTGTTGATCACTTTCATTTACAACTTGTTTGCTGCTATTTTACAGAGAAACCAGAGATGGATACATGGAGGAATTCATTAATTGATATTCTATGTTCTTTTACATGTACCATTTTTATGATTCTATGTAAAATTGATGTAAGAAATAGTGAAGCATCCTATATGGACACTATTATCTATATCAATTATGTTGTGTCCTATTTTGTACATATTAGGATCCTTGAGAAGAGATCTATTCTGATGATGGAGATCATTCTTAAGTTGGAACAAAGTAGTGTTGTAAAACTAGCAAGTTAAGTTGAAGAGGGAGTGTGAAAATTGTCAACATTTCCTTGTCTAGTTTTAGGCCAAAATTGCTAAAAATGGCACATAGTTTAGGATCTGACTTTTCACACGTGTGAAACAGGTCTAGATATTTTTAGTAAGTGTATTTTTTCAGTATGAAGAAGTGTCAAACTTCAAGACCTTCGAAATGAGTCCATTTTCATGTATTTTGGACATATATGCCAATTTTACCTATATAGGGCATATTTTAGGTAAGGAGGGTCTAGAGAGAGGAGAGAGAGTCATCTCTCTCAGCTATATATAGCAGGTAGGCCGTGGAGAAACAGGTTGGAGCAGATCCATTGTATTCATTTGCTTAATGAGAGATTTTTCTATTGGGTTCTCCTTCCATTGTTGGCATTGTGTAGTGATTGAGTTCAAGCTTTGTGTGTATGATCTTAGGTGCTTTCCAAAAGTGGTAGGCTGATGTATTATGGACTGTATAATGCTATTTTGGGCCGCACTTGATGTTTATGGAAGTTTCCATTTGTGATAAATGCTTTTTGATCAAGTTCTTTGCATTCTAGGTAGCATAGAATGTGTTGCCAATTCCTAGCTTATGTAGTTTGGAGTGCAAGCATTCAAGCCAATGATCTTGGAGTTTAGATCCACTTAGGATCTGTATTTTTCACAATATGTTCGCAAAACTTTCGTGCTTCGTGTCTCTTGACTTTGGTGTTCGCGAATATATTCGAATTTCGTGTCTCTTGACTTTCGTGTTCACGAACATCTTCGTCAAGTAGAGGGCTGAAAGCTAGCAAAGCTTTGTAATTAGAAATGTTTTGTTTCTTCAAATTGTCCTTTGCAATGATCATCCATTCAAGAATACACAAAAAAAGAGGATTTGGGGGAAGACAAGAGACAATAAATCCTCCAACAAAAATGTCAGTGGCAGATTGGCACAAACTTTGGATTGATTCCAAGGCTAAGTCAATAAATGGTATGAAGAGACTATCTATTTTTCATTGTTTACCATATTGGAATAATCTGTTGATCTCATTTGCTTGATCCTATGCACATATATAAAAATGTGGCCGAATCAATATGGAAACACATGGCGGGTGATAAAGCTAGTATGCATGCTGTGGAGAGGACTTACAACTATCAAAAACAAAAAAAAAGAGTATTGGCCAAAGTTGGTGCAGATGGAAATAATACCCATAGTATTCCAAGATGATGCATCAACTCTTCGGAAATGGTTATTGGCGAGTCTACCACATGTCTAGATGAGATACATAAAGATGGATCTTTGAATTTGAAAGATGACAATGCATATTTGGTCATAAAACGAAGTCGTGAATTGACCAAATTATATAGTAGTGATCCTCTCAAAGATTGACTCTTATAGTCATCTTAAGAGAAAGAATGCTTAATAGAGGCATTGCATAGGGAATATACTTGTAACTTGTCATTTAATGATAGATGGATGTTGACAAAGCTCGAGCACATGCATCACTATCATCGCAAGCTTCTTTAGCAATCTCAAAGGCCAAGCAAGCCAAGCTTGTGTAGCAAAAGTATTTGGACTTCGCTCACGAGTGAATCTAAGAAAATCCCTACCAGCATTGAGAATCTACACTAGTAAGAATCAACAAAAAAATTACCAATCATCTTGGCTCAGAAGAAAAGAAATATTTTGTAGATTACTCTTTATATGTAATTCATGAAGGTAATTTCATTGTTTGATTGTCAACTAAGTTTCATCCTGAAATTCTAACAAATCTATTTTTTGCTAAGTTCAAACTCAGTACACTTGACTTTATTATGCAATATTGAGTGATAATGTTCCAAGAGATATTGACACCTCTTTTTATTGGCTCTTTTGCAAAATTAGCTTGCTTGGAAGATTTGGTTGGTCAATAACCTTACTTTTTGGGATGACAACAATGCAATATTCACGTGAAGTGTATTAGATATGCTCATTATGTTTTTGATGACTAATAGTGTTGTGTTTTTTAACCTACTTATGTAGTTAGTGTGCCTATTTTCAAATTAGTGGGATTACTTAGACTTGTTTTGACTTTTTAATGACACTATTTATTCCCTATCGATTAGGGACCACCACTATGGATCCAATTGATATGGTGGCTTTTGTGGATATTTAGTGATATGATGTAGTTCTCTTTCATGAAACTTAAAAGCTGATATAGAAAAGCATAGTAGTATTTTGTGAATTTCAACTTAATAGTTTCATGTGTCACTAAGGTCTCTCAAGAGACTCCATCTTAAAAGTAATGGGCTTTTTATTAGTTCAAGATAACCCTTGCTATTAGAAATTAGACCATTTTTCCTTAGCTACCCAACGGGGTTGGCTCAACTGGTTAGCTTGGCATCCAAAGTTTCTTTGGTCCCAGGTTCCAACCTCCCCTTGGAAACCAAGAAGCATTTTCCCTTGGCTAAGTTTTGATGGTTTACAACAATTTCATTGATGTGTGTGTTGGCTTGGAAGTTTTTAAGTCACGTGTTAGCACATTGTGTAAAGTGTAGAATGTAGATTCTAAATATCTTACATTAAGATGCTACGAAATGAGCTCGAGCAACTTGCTCGCTTTATGTGTACGATCCACTAGTCGATATCTTACTATAATGAATTTGCTTTATGCAGGAATCAGGATGAGCCGATGAGGCTGAGCTTTCACAGATTTAGAGTCTTAGACCAGGAAATATAGATAGACCGGATTAAAGAGGCTCTTTTCGAAATAGCACACGTGGTACTATTTCTTGTTTTGTTGCTAGCAAGTACTGCTACTCTTACACTTCTGCTATAGAGTTTTCTGTGTTTTAATTATTCTATTATAAAAATGAAGAGGTAATACTTGCATGGGCACGAAGTTGAAAGGAATCAAGGTTTCTTCTGATCATGACCCATCTTTGCAAGTTACCTTTCTAAACATAGCTTGCTCAGCAAACTCCTCCGCAGCGTCTACCACATACTCTAGCCTTGACACTGTCTCAACCAAAAGAGATGTGAAGGTGGCTAAGGAAAGCGCTCTGGCGCCTTCCATCCTGCTCATGCCTGACAAAGTCCTTAAACTTGATCTCAGTCCATGGTTGTTGTCGGTTTCAGTTAAATTGAGGTGGAACTCGTGAGTCTCGTTTGACGTGGCATGGTCAGGGGCACTCTCTGATCTGCCTCCAACAATCAATGAAGATGAGTCTTCACTGGACTTGTCTGAGGACACCAGCCACAACGAGTCAGAAGCATCGCGTGGGTTGTGCACTAAGGATATTGCTCCCAGATTCGAATCGTGCTCTTCAATTCTGCTTGCTTTGTTTGTGGATGGATCAACCAACAACTTAGCATGCGCATTCAGTAGCTTTTGTAGATCTTTAACAGCTTTTGTCACCTGATTCATCACCTCGTTGGTCTTCATTCGTTGCATGGTCCTGACACAATCGCCCCATTCTCTCAACACCCTTGCAGCTCCAACACCCACACATGATATGTCCTTCTGAAAGATGGCTCTCAATTCTTTTGGCGCCTGAAAGACGTGATATTTGAAATATGAGATGGAGAGCGCATATCAGACTAGATGGGCATTTCGGTTCATGCACGTGAGAGATTGTCTTACTTGGATGTCAGACCGCAAGCAGCAATGCAGCGCCAATACGGAGTAGGCACAGTGTCTTAGTGCGATACCAATCTGCACGTACTTCCTCCAGGGGTGCCGCCATCCAAAGCGTCCATGAGGAGGTTCCCAGCAAGCAAAATTGGCCTACACATATATTAGGAATTAAGCTCGACCGTACTCACATAGATGCAAGGACGATCAATTTCCAGAATATATAATTTAATTTAAACAATCAGACAGCCTTAGCGTACCAAGGATTCTTCCTTTTGGGATGAGAGCAGCGATGAATGATAGCCTTTATATATCGGATCATTCACTGCCTCCTCGATTACAGATTTTGCTGGCCAGCCTTTGGCTGATGGATCTTCTTCGATATAAGCTTTCACGCAGCCTTTATTTTGAGAAAATTCAATACAGACGATCAGCTTTCTGCCTAAAGTAGTAAAACGTGGAGCTACTGAACTAGACAATATGATGGAGACGAACAGAGGTCCCATACCAATTTACCTTCAAGAGATTCTGCGATATTGTAGAAGTTGCTGGCAATTAGACTGTGAAGATCATCTCCTGCCCATATCGGGGCCACAAACAGACTTGTTGCCAGGGCTACGCTGCAGCCTATAGAAATAATCAGAAGTCTGTCGGTCGCGGTTTGAATTGAGTCACCGTGTCTAGATCCAGCCACCACAATGAGGCAAAAGGTAAGCAGAAAGATGACAACACCATAGTCGTATCGGGCTTTAATCTTTGGGAAGAAACGCAGGAAAGTAGCAATTACGCCTGCATAAGCATATGTGAAATGTCAGCTGATTCATCTAGTATAGTATATTTATTAGCAATCATAACTGCCATCCCTATGCGCGAGGAGTAAACTTTGCCCTTTGTGCTGTATACGACTGATTACCTGTGGTGAAAACAGCAATAACAACAACGATGGGTTCACCGATGCTCCCTGCAGAAGCAGCTAGCTGAGAAACACCCAGCGCCAGCATTCCCGCTATCAGTGTACCAAGAGCCCGATTCAGTCCTTTGCTCAGCGTTGCACCTGTTTTGGTCAGTTTTGCATGACCGATAAATCAGATCACTGTCTAAGCGCGCGCGCAAGTGCAAGCGCGTAAGAGAGATCTTAAAAGTCTTCTTTCAATAATCTACCTCTACTATCTAAGGAAGAGAGAGAGAGAGAGAGAGAGAGAGAGAGAGATCTCACCTGCAGTAAATTCAAACACAACGACGACAGTCATGACAGCCCAGATGGCATTCTTGCCGATCCTGTCGTACGCTTGTTCCAGGAGCATAAAAAGCGAGACTATGGCCAGTGCCACTCCGACCTTGAGGGAATGAACCACTCTTCGTGGATCATCCAACGCAACTTTCCATAGACTCGTGCACAGCCATCCAACCCACCTCACAACGCCAGTAGCCGCCTGTGTGATGGGTTTGGAGCAGCCGATCCCGTAGTTCTGTTGCGCTGATTGATACAGGTGAGACTCGGACTTCACATGAGGAGCAGGTAACTCGTTCTCGGGCAATGCAGGAGCATCTATGTTGATCTGCATTGCATCCTCTAGCTTCATCCTCGACAGCTTGGATGAAGAGCTAGGCTGTGGATACTTTCCCTACACCGTACCTCTGCTGCTGCTGATAGGTTGCTGCTGCTGCTCTGTCTCTCTCGATCTCTCGATTTCGACCGTAACACAAAGGAGGAGGTCCAGTACAAAGGGCCAACCTGAATTCTACTTTTATATGCATCTATCATTTATTGATTACACACAGCTTCTTAGAGTAAATGGGTGTGAAAGTGGTAAGAGGGGTTTATTCTTAAGTTTAGGGGAATATTGTGTGCTACACGAGAGAGAGAGAGAGAGGGAGAGAGTTGCCATTTGTCTGTGTGTGTGTGTGAGAGAGAGAGAGAGAGAGGGAGAGAGTTGCCATTTGTCAGATATTCTTACCATAAATTCAGATTATTAAGTGTATGATCTGGATACTATTTGTAGGTGGAGCTTACTATCGTCCCTAAAGATGCAATTTCGCCTCATTCCCAACCTCAGCTAAATATGGAAGCTGGGTCCCTCCCCATCCAAAGGTGGGAAATATAATATGTGCGCAAGAGGTGGCAATCAGTTATCCACTACCATTGGATGGAATAGGGACTTAGTTGTTGCTTTGGAAATGTGCTCTTCTTTATTTTCATGTGTAGTACAATGTCTATTAATATACTCTTTTCAAATGAATTCCAATGGTGGTGAAAGCCCTTTTTCCAACCCAAAAAGAAAATGGTGAACAAAGATGACATGGAGCAAAGACGTCTCTAGTGTTGCTATACACAAGGAGCTATTTTGCAAGACAAAGGCACATTTTTAAAAGCAAATGCATCACAACATGAGAGAGAAGGAGGTACACACATAGTGTGTGTGCATGTTGTTACACACAAAGAAGTTATTTTTTGCAAGACCAAGGCACATCTTTAAAAGCAAATGAATCACAACATAAGAGAAAGAAACACACACACAGTGCGTGCGTGCACTCTCTCTCTCTCTCTCTCTCTCTCTCTCTCTCTCTCTCTCTCTCTCTCTCTCTCTCTCTCAACAGAATGACACATTGGCTAAGAGTAAAAAATGGCTTTCTTATAGTCTTGTCCACCTCGGGTGCAACATGGTTCATTGAAAGAGTCAGATGGATGTCCTAAAGCAAGTTCAAACAAACACGACTAGGTGGCCTCTGACATGTTAATAAGCTAACAAGATAAATCTACTCTAACTAAGTCGTCGACATGTGATGAGCCAATTACTTAGCTCGCATAAACCAAGAACAAACTCTAGAGCTCGAATGTGGGCCTAGACAACTCTTGGAGCTCATTGCCAAGAGTTTGAGAAAAATTGTTAGGCCATAAAACCTAGATCAAATCCACATGTAATGCCTCTATTGAGCCAAAGTAGTGTAGGAGGTGAAACTCGAGCTAAAAAGATTGTGACAAGTGTTTTGATTTAGTTTGATGAGTGACAAGTCAAAGTTCAAGAGGTCCAATAGAATTTAGAGGTGGAAGCATCAATGGTCCAATAGGATTTGAGTTATGCTTGAGAATGATCCAATGGAATCAAGAGGTGGATGCATCAATGGTCCAATAGGATTAAGAGGTTGTAAATATGAGGTCCAATCATATTTGAGTTAGGATTAGCTTGTGGATCTACTAGTATCTTTGTACTTCTCATTTGGTCTTAAGTAATTTGGAGATCAATCTTGATTTGGGACTAAGTGTTTTCTTGCTTTCTCTCTCTACCCGAGAGCTATCGGTTGGATTCTCTCTCTACCCGAGGGCTGGCTATTTTTGTACTTAGTTTTTATTTTGGCACACTTCCCACACATGTGTATGTACTTTGGAAGTGAGTTAATGCATGTAGTAGTGTGTTTTTGCCATTGAGAGTAAGATAGATCTTGAATCTCAATCTAATCTTGATCATTGTGCATCCATACACCTCAGGAGATCTAAATCACATGTAGTGGGCACTCCACACATGTGAAATTTAGATGGTATCAGAGCCTACCTAAGGTTACCATACATTTCTAATCATTAGTATAAAAGTTTTCCACCAAAATTGAGCTAGAAATTGTCAAGATCCATTTTTCTAGCTATCTTGTTCAATCTTGGATCAAAAGAGATCAATAGGGCATTGATTGGGTCTGACCTAGTACTGTATGGAATCAGGTGCTCAGACACGTGTGAGGAACATCCAATTTCAATTTCAGAGTTCTCTTTCATGTTTGATCCAAAAATCTTGCTAGATAGCTTCTTTGAAAGCTAGTGTTGTCTAGTTTTGTAACAATCAGTTTCATTCCATTTGGTTTAGCCAATCAAAAGTTATAAGCTTTTAAAGAGGGTTAAGTAGGGCACCTAAACTTGGGTGGACAAATTTGGCTTGGTCAAGAGATTGCATGTTTGATCCTAAATCACAATTGAATGCTTGTCAATCTCTTCTATTTGAGATCTAGGCATTGTTTTGAGATCTTAGCCATTTTGTTTCATACAATATCATTGTATTTGAGTCAAATTTGGTTTCTTAGTGTATTTCACAGGTGCTAAGAGTGTTTGATCCTAACTTTTCCTATACTCCATCATTTGATGTGAAGTAGATATAGTTTTGGAGAGATTGGTAGAGCTAGTAAGAATCATCTCACAGTTTGTTGCAAGATCTTGCATAGGAGTTGGTAGCACATCATTATTGGATCCTATAGTGAGAGATTAACAACATTTTTTGTCCATCATTTGAGTTTATTTCACTTTATATGGCTTCAACGGGTCCATTCTTGTTGGAACCAGGTGAGAGATTGTCCACTTCCAATTATTCAATATGGAAGTTGAGGACGGAGTCCATCTTTATACTTCAAGATGTGATGGACATTGTTCTTGGCCTTGAAGAAGAGCCTCAAGTTCTTCAAGAGGCTCAAAAATACAAAAAGAGAGCTAGGGTGGCTCTCCACTACATCAAGATGAATGTCTCTAACGTCGATATTGAGGGAGATTGGTACTTGCACTACAGCCAAAGAAGCTTGGGATTGCCTCAAGACTATTTATAAGGCTAAGAACACCTTTAGGGTCCTCACTCTTAGAAATCAAATCTTCCAAAGTAGTCAAAAGCGTGATGAGAGTGCATCTAATTATGTTTTGAGCGTCAAGGATATTCATAGGGAGCTTGCATGCATTGGTGATTCAATCAATCAAAGTGAGCTAGTCCAAGTCATTCTCAATGGCTTGAGAAATGAATTTGACAACCTTGTCCAATCCTATGTCATTAAGGAGGAGCTACCAAGCTTGGAGGCCCTTTAGAGTGTGCTTATTTTTTAAGAATCAAGACAAGAGTACAAACTCTTGAGGATGGACAAGAAATCACTCAATCATAATGATGGCAAAGCTTTATTTGTCAAGGACAAGCACAAAGGGAGGAGCAAGAGCCAATATCAACAATCCTCAAGCAAGGACAAAGCGAAAGCCAAAGACAAAGATAAGGAGGAAGATGATTCCTCTAGTGCTTCTATATCTAAGATCAAGAAGAAGAAGATCAAGTGCTTTTATTGTGGCAAGAAAGGCCATTATGCCACCAATTGCTTCAAGAAGAAGAATCAACTCAAGCAAGCCAACATCTCCAATGAGAAGGAAGACACTATTGCAAGTGATAGAGAGGGATTTCTTATGGTCTCTAGCTTCTCATCTTCTCTTTTCAAGAATGATGAATTATGGTATATTGAGAGTGGAGCTTCTTCACATATGTGTAGCTCCAAGGACTCTTTCTCTTTTATTGCACCTTATGATGGAGCCAAAAAATCAATATACACTGCAAATGATTATGAATGTCCAATTGAAGGAATAGGGAACATTTCCTTAAAGCTTGCATCTCTAAAGTTCTTTCTCTTACTAAATTTTCTTTTGTTTCTAAGATTACAAAGAATCTTATTAGTGTTGATAATGGCCTTGATGTGAAATTAAATGTTGATATTTGTACTATCAAAAAGAATGATGAGATACTTGCACTAGGATCTAGATTTGGAGGCATCTATAAACTAGATCCAAGAGAATGTGTTAATGCTTGTAATGTTTCTTTTGTGAACAAGCTATCTATGGAGGAGTTATGGCATAGGAAGTTGGGACATCCCAACTACAAATTCGTGCTCTCTATGATCAAAGAAGCCAAAGCTATTGGCTTGCCAAAGTCATTTTCCAAGGAGATCAAGCCATGTGAGGCTTGTGCAATTGCTAAATCTCACAAGAAGCCATTTACAAGATCTTCTATCAAGAGTAAGCATCCTTTGGATTTGATCCACTCAGATGTTCGTTTCTCATCATCTATGAGCATTGGAGGAGCCACTTGTTTTGTAACTTTTATTGATGATTTCACAAGATTCACTTGGATATAACTTCTTGCTTCTAAATGTATGGTGTTTGATCATTTTTTTATTTTCAAAGCTTATGTTCATTAGAGGAGTTCTAAATCCAAAAAAGACCCTTTGTAAAGATTCTTTTTATATCTTTTCTCAATTTTTTCTTACACATGGACCAATCAAAACACTCAAATTTGAAATCTACGTAACGTAACTTTTTGAGATCACATTTTGATTCCACACTAAAAATGGCATAACTTTTTAGTGGTAAGTGCAAATTTAGCGGAGTTTGGTGCATTGGAAAGCGCTCAACAAGGCTTTCCAATGATATGTTACATGACATACTTTTGGGCTATGATTAAAAAGTTATGGCAAATCAAAAGTATTAGTGTTATAATATTTTAATAATATAAACTACATCTTGCACGAATTCTTAAAGGGTCTTTTTGGAGCTCAAAACTCTTCTAATGGAGAAGCAATTCTCATTGAGAATTAAAGCTTTTAAATGTGATGGAGGTGGAGAGTATATCTCCAATAACTTGGGGAGATTTAAAAACCCAATTCATGAAGGAATTAAGAAAAATTGGTTATTCAACACAAATACTTGCCCAATTGAATTCAATCAGGCAAAAAGAGAAAGAATCTCTAAGGAAGTATACTCGAAGGGTCAAAAAAACTAATTGGTCAACTGAGTGGAGTATATCCAGTAGCCATGAAGATCGAATGGTTCTTGAGGGGATTACCCAAAAGAATAGATCGATATTGCAGGCAAGGACCTATGGAAAGCCTTGAGCATGTAATTGCTACGACAGAGAATTATGAGACTTCTTGGATATGGAGAAGCCGAAGGTCAAGGAAAGAGCTTATTAAAAAGAAAGAGAATAAATATTCTTCAGACGACCAGGATCGGAGACTAGTTCATCATCAAGTTCTAGTTCGGATTCAGATAATTTGAGTGAAGATGAATCTCCAAGGAGAACTTCAAAATGCCATAAGACATGAACAAAAGATCAAAAAAGAATGGAAGATCCAAAGAAGAGCGATAAAAAATAGTAGACCTTATGGAAAAAGGAAGTATCCAAACTTGAAAGAAAATTTGTGGATTTGAAAGTTCATATTCTTCAACCAAAGAATAAAAGAAAATCTCCCAATATATTAAGAAAGTCAAATGCATGGTGTACAAAGTGCAATAAGGAAGGTCACCATTATTCGGAATGTAAAGCTAAAATGCAAGTTTCCTATGAGGAAGGAAATTCTAACAACGAACTGGTTTATTTAATGGAGGTAGATCCTAGTGAGACTATATATGAAGTACAAGCTTCTAATATGAGAATTACTACTACACTAGTCTCTCCTTCATACAGACCTCCTATGAAGAAATTTATTCTGGTATAGAAGTATATACCCAATCAGCAGAAGAACAGTGTCCAAAGGACAGAGCAGATACCTACCTATTTTGATTGTTGAACACCTGGACATTATTCCAATGACTGCCCTGAACCAAAGAAACAGATTGGATATGTAACCTTGTGTGGAAATTGCAAAGGTGAAGGACATGTAACCATGTACACTTCTTAAATCTTAAATTAAACACACTTATTCTTTATCTCTCTCTTAACACACACTCTCTCTCTCTCTCTCAACTCTCTCTCTCTCTCTCTCTCTCTCTCTCTCTCTCTCTCTCTCTCTCTCTCTCTCTCTCTCTCTCTCTCTCTCTCTCTCTCTCTCTCTCTCTCTCTCTCTCTCTCTCTCTCTCTCTCTCTCTCTCTCTCTCTCTCTCTCTTTCAAAAATCTTAAACTAATGCAAAATGCAAAACATACACACTCTCTCTCTCTCTTTCTCACAATTTTTAAACTAATTCGAAATGAAAAACAGACTCTCTTTTTCTCTCTCTCTTAAACTAATGCATGCACGCACACACTCATCTCCTCTCTCTCTCTCTCTCTCTCTCTCTCTCTCTCTCTCTCTCTCTCTCTCTCACACACACACACACACACACACACATCTCCCCTCTCTCTCTATCACACGCACACACACACATCTCTCTCTTTAAAAAAACAAAACATGAACTTCAAAAACTTTATAAATCATCAAGCACTAACCTCAAAGCATCAATAGGATGAGGAGCATCAACATCCATGCTCAAATCACCTCAAATTGCTCCAAGATCGCTCCAAGTTGCAAGAGCAAAAGTGAGAACAAAGCAAAAGGATCGCGGGAATCCAAAGCCACAAGTTGTGCAAATTATCTTTGCAATAGACTCCTTCATATTGCTCTTGGAGGTAAGTCACCACATGAGATCTTATTTATGAAGAAGCCTAAGGTTGATCACCTTAGAGTTTTTGGATGCATATGTTTTGTCCATATTCCCTTGGAAACAAGGAAGAAAGATGATCCTACTTCATGCAAAGGGATCATGGTTGGAAATTCATCCACCAAGAAGGCCTATAGAGTCTTTATAATCTCTACCTCTATTGTGATTGAGAAAAAAGATGTTGTTTTCCATAAAGAGCAAAAATCTAATTTGGAAGGGGCCGATCTCCTCAGATTTTTTTCACCAAGAAGATCTATGAGAGATAGATCCGAGTCTAAGAGTCTCTCATATGTTGATAAAGGCAAGCAAGTGGATCTTGATTCCACTAATTATGCTTTCTTTGTTTTTATGAAGAACCAAAGAATGTTCAAGATGCACTCAATACCAAGGAGTGGTATGATGCCATGAAGCAAGAGTATGATGCATTGATCACCAACAATACTTGGGAGCTTGTGGATCCACCATCCAACAAGCATGTGATTGGATGCAAGTGGGTATTTCGGATCAAGTTCAATCATGATGGCACCATCAACAAGCATAAAGCAAGATTATGTGCCAAAGGATTTGCTCAAATCCATGGTCTTGATTATGAGGAGACCTTTGCACCCGTTGCAAAGATGGTGACAATAAGAATTCTTATCTCTCTTGCTTGTTTTTTCAAATGGAAGGTGTTCCAATTAGATGTATCCAATGTTTTTTTAAATGGTTATCTTGAGGAGGAGATTTATATGGAACAACCTCAAGGATTCATCAAGGATGAGTCCAAAGTGTGCTTGCTCTTCAAAAGTCTTTATGGACTAAAGCAAGCACCAAGACCATGGTAACTCAACTCTTTTCTTCTCTCACTAGGATTTGTCCTTAGTGGCTATGATCCTTCCATGTATCTAAAGTTTGTTGATAGTAATATTGTCATTCTTCTTATCCATGTTGATGACATTATTCTTTGTAGAAGTTTTATCAAGCTAGTTGAAGAGACTAAGCTAGCACTTGGAAGTGAAGTTAAAATGCAAGATCTAGGAGAGATCCATTACATACTAGGCCTAGAGATTGACTTTCATAAATATTATATTTTTATATGTCAATCTAGATATGCTCCTTCTATGTTGAAAAAATTCCATATGGAAAATCTAAGAGCATAGATACTCCAATGGAGCAAATTGTGAAAGATCCTAATAAAGGTGATGAAAGATCCTTCGAGGACATCACACTTTTTAGGAGTCTCATAGGCTCCTTAATTTGGCTTACCATCACTAGGCCCGACTTGAGCAAGTTGAGTCAATTTATGCAAGATCCCAGGATCCATCATTGGAAGATGGCTAAGAGGACTCTAACGTATATATCTTCATCTTGTGATTATGGTCTACTTTATAAAAGTGAGGAATTATCCATTGTTGGCTACTCAGATTCGAACTTTGCAAAAGATAAGATGGATCAAAAGTCCATTAGTGCATACCTATATCTCTTTCTTCATGTGAGGTTGAGCACAAAGCACTCACCACAACTACCAAAGAAGTGCTTTGGATCAAGAGATTGTTATTGGAGCTAAAGTGCATCAAGGATGATGATCTACCAATGATCAAATGTGACGATATCTCGGCCCAAGCTCTTGCCAATAATCCCATATTTCATGCAAGGAGCAAGCACAAAGAAGTGGCACACAACTTTGTGATGAAAAAACTTATTGGAGGAGAAATTTATTTTGAGCATGTCAACACATCCTCTTGTATTGCCGATCTACTCACCAAGCCTTTGAGCAAGAGTGCCTTCATCAAGCATAGATCTAATCTTAGAGTGTCTTCATCAAGCATAGATCTAATTTTGGAGTAATATCAATATCGATGCTTAATCTTTAATAGATAACTTTTTAGAAGAAGTGTGAAAAATGAAAAAAGTTATCTATGTCAGTTGTAGGGGTCTTACATTTTTCTATGTCAAGCATCTTGGTGTAGAATGTCGATAGGGTCAAAATTGGCATAGATGGAAAATTGATCAAATCCACATGTAATGCCTCTATTGATCCAAAGTAGTGTAGGAGGTGAAACTTGAGCTAAATAGATTGTTGACAAGTGTTTTGATTTAGTTTGATGAGTGACAAGTCAAAGTTCAAGAGGTCTAATAGAATTTAGAGGTGGAAGCATCAATGGTCCAATAGGATTTGAGTTATGCTTGAGAATGATCCAATAGAATCAAGAGGTGGATGCATCAATGGTCCAATAGGACTGAGAGGTTGTAAATATGAGGTCCAATCATATTTGAGTTAGGATTATGTGCATACACCTTTGGAGAAAAGGACCAAAAAGTATCCATCATCAATCAAAAGTATTATGCTCGTGTCTACTAGTATCATTGTACTTCTCATTTGGTGCTAAGTGATTTGGAGATCAATCTTGATTTTGAGACTAAGTGTTTTCTTGCTTTCTCTCTCTACCCAAGAGCTGACTATTTTTGTACTTAGTTTTTATTTTGGAACACTTCCCACATGTGTGTATGTACTTTGGAAGTGAGTTAATGCATGTAGTAGTGTGTTTTTTCCATTGAGAGTAAGATAGATCTTGAATCTCAATCTAATCTTGATCATTATGCATCCATACACCTTAGGAGATCTAAATCACATGTAGTGGGCACTCCACACGTGTAAAAATCACATTGGAGGGTATAAGTATATCCATAGGCCTCCCTTGTGGAGGGCTTAGATTTTAATATTGTGTAGCTACATGCTGCTGGTGTGACATCTCTTCCTATAAAGTTCTTGTTGGTCCATACGAATGAGTAGGTTGGGGCCACCATCTGTTCCCATTGTTTTCTCTTGATTTAGCATCCTAGTATTGATCTTGGTAGAAGTCTTGAATGTGGTGTGAGAGCTAAATCTAGGATGAACTGCCAATTGGAAGCACAAGTTGGAGCCCAAGAAGTGAAGTGGTGGATCTTGCAAAAGTTGGGCTTGGGTTCTTGTTTGGGGAGTGGTGCTAAGAGGGAGTCAAAAGTTTGGACTTCAAGTTTTACTCCTCTTTCGATTGTTATGACTTTTTTAAGAAGGAATTTTTTGCAAGGTAAGTGCACTACCATGGTTTGCAACAAATTGATTGAGTTGTTTTTCAAAAGTGAAAATTGGAATTTGATTGAAGCTTGTTGAGTTTAGTTTTTTCTTGGGCAAATTTTTGGCCAAATTTGTCAAGACCCCTCTTCCAAATCTAAATTTGAATAATGAGTCATCTGTTCAACTTGGATTAGGACATATTGGCTATCTCTTTGGCAAATATGTGATTGTAGTTTAAGTTTAAATTGCTTTATTTCAAACCTAGTTTTAATTGGTTCTTTCATATCTCTCGGGGAGGCAGTTTTTGGTTTCAATTTGAATATGAAATGTTGCTAGTTTTTCACCATAACCTGGTTCTTTTTTTATATATTCCTTTCTTGGGAAGCTTGTCTATATTTTTATGATTGTAGACTATTGTGAAATTGGAAGGGGTGATGCCAGATTCCTTTTCAAAGCAGAAAAAATTGAAAAGTTTCTGGAAACTTTGAAAAGTGACAGTTTACCTCTCCTTTTCATAATGCTAATACAGATGAACAAAAAGCAAGAAGAGTGGAAAATCTGTTTCAGAATAAAGGAACGGATTACTAATCTTCTTCGGCTTTTTTTTAGTTTGAAAAGAATTTCTCTTTAAGCATTATCACAAAAATCATCCAGAAGTTGAACAATCTCATCTATATGTGATTTAGACAAAATTTATAGGTTCTAGGCAAATTGTTTCATACAAATAGATTGTATTTGAATCAATTTGACATTTTTGGAGTATTTCACATGTGTGAAATTCAAAGAACCATAACTTTTGCCATACTTCATCTTTTTTGATGATTCAAGTCTTGTTTTAGAGAGATTGCCAAGCTAGTGAGATCTATCTCATAGTTTTTTGCTTTGTCTTACATAGGATTTGATTTTTTGCCCCTGATTGGTTCCTATAGTGAGAAGATAAGCAATTTTTTTCATCCATCTTTTTTTATTTCCATCATTCTTTATGACTTCAATGGGTGTCTTCCTATTAGAAGCAAGTGAAAGATTGTCAACCTCCAATTACTCAATTTGGAAGGTTAGAATGGAATCTATCTTAATACTACAAGATGTGATGGATATTGTACTTGGCATTGAAGAAGAACCACAAATTCCTCAAGAAATTCCAAAGTACAAAAAGAGAGCTAGGAAGGCTCTGCATTATATTAAGATGAATGTCTCAAATGACATCTTAAGAGAAATTGGTGCTTGTACTAATGCCAAAGATGCTTGGGATACTCTCAAGTCCATCTATGAGGCAAAGAATACTTCTAGACTTCTAACACTAAGAAACCAAATTTTTCAAAGTGTACAGAGAAGTGATGAATGTGCTTCAGTTTATGTAATGCGAGTTAAAGACCTCCATAGAGAATTGTCATGCATAGGAGACTCCATCAACCAAAATGAACTTGTTCAAGTCATACTTAATGGGTTAAAGGAGGAATATGACAACCTTGTTCAGAGTTATGCCATTAGGGAGGAGCTACCAAGTTTGGAAGCACTCCAAAGTGTGCTCATTTCTGAAGAATCAAGACAAGAGTATAAACTCTTGAAAATGGAGAGACTGTCTCTTAACATTGATGGTAAAGCTCTCTTTACCAAAGACAAGCACAAGACAAGAAGTAAGAATCAACACCAATCCTCTTCAAGCAAGAACAATCTTATTTCCAAGGAGAAAGGAGAAGAGGATGAGTCCTCTCAAGCTTCCACATCCAAGAAGAAGAAGAAAAACATCAAGTGTTTCTTTTGTGGCAAGAAGGGGCATTATGCCACCAATTGCTTCAAGAAGAAGAGTCAATTCAAACAAGCCAACCTTTCTAATCAAGAGAAGGAAGATGCTCATGCAAGTGATGGAGAGGGATCTCTTATGGTCTCGAGTTTTTCTTCATCACCTTTCATGAAGGATGGCTCGTGGTATATTGACAGTGGAGCTTCCTCACATATGTGTAGCTCCAAGCATTCTTTTTCATCTATGTCACCTTATGAAGGAGCCAAGAAGTCCATCTACACAGCAAATGATCATGAGTGTGCTATTGAGGGCATAGGGACCATTCCCTTAAAGCTTTCTTCATCAAAAGTGCTTTCTCTATCTAAAGTACTTTTTGTTCCTAAGTTAACAAAAAATCTTATTAGTGTTGGGCAATTGTTTGATAGTGGACTAGATGTGAATTTCAATGTTGATACATGTACAATCAAGAAGCATGATGAGATCCTTGCATTTGGGTCTAGATATGGTGGAATCTACAAGCTTGATCAAGAGTATGCTAACTCTTGTGATGGTGCTTTTGCTTCTCATATTTCTTTGGAGGAACTTTGGCATAGAAGGTTAGGACATCCAAACTATAGTTCTATGGTGTCCATGGTCAAGAAAGCCAAAGCTATTGGCTTGCCTAATCTTATCTCCAAGAATTTCAAGCCATGTGAGGCTTGTGCCATATCTAAGTCTCATAAGAAGTCTTTTTCAAAGTCATCTATCAAGACTACACATCCATTGGAGCTCATACACTCGGATGTGCACTTCTCATCTTCAAAGAACAAGGGTGGTGCTACTTGCTTTGTAACTTTCATTGATGATTTCACTAGATTTACTTGGGTATATCTTCTAGCTTCAAAGTCTATGGTGTTTGACTATTTCCTAAAGTTCAAAGCTCTAGTTGAAAAGCAATTTTCATACAAAATCGAGATTCTTAGAAGTGATGGAGGTGGTGAGTACACTTCCAATAAATTTTATGATTATTGTGAGCTTGAAGACATTAAAAGAGAGTTTTCTTTTGCATATACACCATCTCAAAATGGGGTGGCTGAAAGAAAGAACAGAACATTGTGTGAATGTGCCAAAACCATTAGAATTGAGGCATCCTTGTCAAAAGACTTTTGGGGTGAGACCATCAATTGTTCAAACTATCTTTGCAATTGACTCCCTCATGTAGCACTTGGAGGAAAGTCACCATATGAAGCACTTTATTTGAAGAAACCTAAGGTTGATCACCTTAGAGTATTTGGATGCATATGCTTTGTCCATATTTCCTTGGAAACGAGAAAGAAGGATGATCCTTGTGCAAGCAAAGGAGTAATGGTTGGATATTCATCCAACAAGAAAGCCTATCGAATCTACATGCTCTCTACTTCTAAAGTAGTTGATAGTAAAGATGTAGTTTTTCATGAAGAAGAAAAGTCCAATCTTGGAGGGGCTGAGATCAAGCAACCTCAAAATCTATCACCTTTTGTTATTGAAGACAATCAACATATGGAGGAGTCGAGATTAAAAGATGGAAGTCCTCGGATTTTCACTCCTAGAAGATCCATGAGGGAGAGATCCGAGCCTAAGAGGCTCACTTATGATGACAAAGGAAAACAAGTGGACCTTGATTCCACTTACGCTTATTTTGTTTCTCACGAGGAGCCCAAAGATGTCCAAGAAGCCCTCAATACCAAGGAGTGGTATGAGGCCATGAAGATTGAATATGATGCCTTGATCACCAACCACACATGGGAGCTAGTGGATCCACCACCTAACATGCATGTCATTGGATGCAAGTGGGTGTTCAAGATCAAGTACAATCATGATGGCTCCATCAACAAGTACAAGGCAAGATTATGTGCTAAAGACTTTGCACAAATATATGGCCTTGACTATGAGGAAACCTTTGCTCCTGTAGCAAAGATGGTGACAATAAGAATCATAATCTCTCTTGCCTTATTTTTTAAGTGGAAATTGTTTCAACTTGATGTCTCCAACGCTTTTTTGAATGGCTATCTTGAGGAGAAGATATACATGGAACAGCCTCAAGGATTTATCAAGGATAAATCTAAGGTGTGTTTGCTATTTAGAAGTCTTTATGGCTTGAAGCAAGCACCTAGATCATGGTATTCAAGACTCAACAACTTTCTACTTTCATTAGGATCTGTGCTTAGTGACTATGATCCTTCTATGTACTTAAAGTTTGATGGTAGTAATATTGTCATTCTTCTAATCTATGTAGATGACATTATTCTTAGTGGAAGTTGTTTGATGCTAGTTCAAGAAACCAAAAATGCATTAGGAAACGAATTTAAAATGCAAGATCTAGGAGAGATTTTAGGCCTTGAGATTGATTTTCATGAAGAGTATGCTTTTATTTGTCAATCTAGATATGTCTTTTCTATGTTGAGAAAATTCAATATGCAAAATTGTAAAGGCATAGATACTCCCATGGAGCAACATGTAAAAGATCCTATTAAAAGTGATGAAAGATCCTTCGAGGACATCACACTTTATAGGAGTCTTATAGGCTCTTTAATTTGGCTTACTATCACTAGACCTGATTTGAGCTATTGTGTTCACAAATTGAGTCAATTTATGCAAGATCCCAAGATCCAACATTGGAAGATGGCCAAGAGAGTTCTAAGATATGTATCTTCTACTCAAGATTATGGTTTATTGTACAAGAATGAAGATCTAACCATTGTTGGCTATTCGGATTCCGATTTTGCAAGTGATAAAATGGATCGAAAGTCCATTAATGCATATACTATCTTTCTTGGAGGCAATCTTGTGTCTTGGCTTTCAAAGAAGCAAGATACCATATCTCTATCATCTTGTGAGGCCGAGTACAAAGCACTCACTACAACAACTAAAGAGGTGCTTTGGATCAAGAGGTTAATCATGGAGCTAAAGTGCATCAAAGAGGATGATCTTCCCTTGATCAAATGTGACAACATGTCGGCACAAGCTCTTGCAAACAATCCTATTTTTCATGCAAGAAGCAAGCATATAGAAGTGGCACATCATTTTGTAAGGGAAAAGCTCATTGGAGGTGAAATCAACTTGGAACACGTCGACACATCTTCATGTATTGCTGATCTTCTCACAAAGCCACTTTGCAAAAGTGCCTTCTCAAAGCATAGGTCTAATCTTGGTCTTATCTCAAGATCGATGCTTGATCCACATTAGATACATTTTTAGGAGGAGTGTCAAAATATTGGAAAAATCTATCCAATGTTGTGAGTAGGGGTCCTAAAAATGCCAAAGATGAATTAAGCTCTTTTGGCTTAGTAAAGGCCCATCTTAAAATAAAATATTCAAGGTAGGTAGAAGTAGAAACTCGAGCTACCATAGGAATTGCCATTTGTACTTTGTATGCCACATTTAATGCATGAAAGACTAGGTGACACAATTAGACATATTGAGGTGGCTTGAATAAGTCTAGATAGCTTGAGAGGTGGATTCACAACTCCAATTCAACTCAAAGTAGGAGAAAAGTCCATGGATCTATATATATGTGATGTACTCTCATTGAGAAAATGATGAAATTTGTGTGTAATGCAAATTTGGAGACAAGCTCTTTGTGCCCTCTCTCTCTTTTCGAGTTTTGTACTTTCATATTCTCTCTCTAGCCGAGTTGAGGCATTTATTATGCTTAGTCTTATGTTTTGTTGACAAATCTTGCTTGTAACACAATAATATTTCTTGTATGATCAGCTTTCCTATTGACAACCAATGCTAGTCTGATCTTTATGGTATTATTGGGCTTAGGAGATAAAAAATACATGTGCCACTTGTACATACACCCTAAAGTAGGTTACCATGAGTCAAGAGGAGTGGTTGTGTCCATTTGGTAGTGATTCCTACTTTGTAGGATCTAGACCATGATTTATGATGAGATTTGTACCTACCATACACCTACCAAGCATGACTCTTGGATCTAGGCTAGGGTTTTCACATTAGGCCAAGAAAGTGGAGTCTACTTCCTTATTACATACTGGATTTTCACCTAATTTAGCAAAGGAAGTGTGTTTTACTATGTATTCCCATTCTCCATAGTGAGAAGATAGAAACTTTTTGGAGCCTCAAGGAGAAACTTGTGTTTCCTCTCATTGTATGGTGATTACTTTTAATTTCCAATGAAACCCAGCTTTGGCACTTTGTAAACACTGTCTACAGGCCGTACTGCAGCCTTATTTCCATACGTGTGGAGTTGGATTACACTTATTGATCAATGCGTTGATTGTCTCTACTTGTTTCCTATCAAGCTGCTAAACTAGATCTTGTTTTCTGATGACTAGTTTCTGATAGATTGTTTAACAAGCATTCAATCACCTTGTGGATCATTCAAAGATCCATTTATGGTCCTTAGTACTGTACTTTTCACAAAGAGTTCCACCAAATCTTACAATTTTTTCAGCATCTAATCAAGTTTGGAAAATAGACAAGGAAAATGCATAGACTGTCCTCACCAATTGTCTGATATTTTAGTGTTGTACTCTTACATATGTCAGGAGTACTATCAAAGAGACATCAAATACTTACATTCAACAAGACTTCTACTAAGTACAACTAGGTACTCTGTCTATTACTCTTCTTAAAAATCACAGAGTCTCATTCACATGAAGAATAAGGTGTGAAATAAATGACAGAGAAGAACTATGATAGATCCTTAAAGTATGTCAAATACTGTTATTAATAAGCACAAGTCCATTGCCATTCATTGACAAATAAAAAATAAAGTGAGATAGAACAATAGAAATTTATATTGATTAAAGAATAGCTAGTACATAGCATTCAATACAAATCTACAATGTAGTATGGATTCTCAGGGAGTACAACACCTGCACTAGCATTCCAATTTACAAAGCAATAAGAGAAGCAACAATGCTCTCTGAAAACACCAAAACTAGTCTATCTCCTACACGTCAGAATGATATTGTCTGAATGATTTCCAAATGGTGAGGCATGGCAAGATAAAGCCACAGAAACTCGTGCAGTAAGGATATGGCTTTTGCAACTGCTACAAGAGATAAGCAAATGAGCATTTGACATATGTTCTCAAGTGCTTCCAGACCAATAGTATGCTGTCACAGAGGATCAACCGTTAAAAACAAGAACTCTGACTTAAATAATAAAAATTAGCCTGTGAAATGGTGAATGAGGGTTGCTAGCCTACAAAGGAATGTGTTGAAGTAAAGTTGTCGCTTGAGGATGTCACTATTTGCCTACATAGAAGAAGGAAACACAGCCTAGACTGCCATTAAAATGTGTTTCAAATGCGCTGGATCTGAGATGGCAAAAATTGTGGCTGCATGGGGTTTTGACAATCTGTGAGTAAATTATTTGCAAATTTTGCAAGTTTCATTCTACCCATGGTTCACCGATTATGTAGCACATGGCGTGCCATGTAATATTGATTGCATTCTATTTCTAACTGCAAGAAGATATTGACTAAATACAAAAATTTCAATGGATTTTACATGAACAAACACATTGTTTGTGAGGACCTCAATGTGAGACAACTTTGGAAGTGACATTGATTGTCTCCACTCTATGTGAAGAATTGCCAAAAATTGGCAAATCTAGCTTGATCAAAGACCATGTAGAACATTGTAAATATTGTGTATAATTGGGTTCCACACATGTAAGGCCAAGATGCCACGTGGAAACCCACTCCTAATATAGGTTAGGTCAAGTCAAGAGAGTTGGTCATGTCTATTTGGTGGTCATCCCTACTTTATAGGACCTACACCTAAGTTTAAGGTGAAAATTTGACCAACTAGCTACCTACCAAGCATAACTCTAGGAAATAGACTAGGGTTTCATTTTAGATCAAGGAGAGTGATTTAACTTTCTTATTACATGCTGGAAGTCCACCTAACTTCAAGAAGGAAGTCGAATTTGCTATGTATTCCCTCTCTCCATAGTGAGAAGATAGAAAATTTTTGGAGCTCATTGGCAATCTCAAGCTAGTTCACTATGTACATTGAGTTTTTGTGATCCAAATGAAACCAAATCAATTTCTACTTGTTTCTCAGGTTTAAGGCCGTACTACAGCTCGTAGTACACATGTGTGGGCTCGGATTTCAATGTTGATCAATGCTTTTGATTGTTAATGCTTGTTGTTTGTCAAATTGCAATCTAGATCAACTTTTTTATGTCTAGTTTTTTGATAGATTGCTAAGCAAGCATCCAATCACTCTTGTGGATCTTTTGTAGATCCATTTATGGTCCTAAAGTACAGTACTTTCACACTCTATACTACTAATAATCTTCTCCATGTCTCTTGATAGGTATAGTGACAATCTCTAGCACATCTTTCTTCTATGGTATTGTGTCCACTTTTCTTTTTTGGGTCACGTATTAAAATTAGCTTTTCATTGTGTAGTACCTCAAAAGGCTTGGATGCCACTGCATGGGCCACTGTATCATGTGAATCATTCACAACCATTCAACTTTATTATATAAAACAAATTGTATAGTCTATGTGATAATGCAAGTACTAAATTGTATAGTCTATATGGCAATTCAGGTATCAAACCATCATCGTCATAAAACATGCACTTTTAAGATATTAAATCGTAATTTTGTGAAATAAATTACATGTTTAATAGGTTGAAAAGTTCAAATTATAAAATAGAAAAGATATTTTGACACATTTGAGATTCAAATTTTGAGTTAAAACATTATTTCAGCATATGATTTGCAGTCTCCAAACATAACATGTTGACGTGCTAAATGAAATAGCTAGAGAAAAAAAATTAAAACCTTAAAAGATAGCACACCAACATGCTAGAAGAGTTTTTTCGTGCCAAGTGATTCAGCCAAAAACAAAATTCCACTTTGTAGGACGAGGTCAAAAATGTTTTTTAACGTCAAATTTTTCTTATTTTGGGATTTCATTATGGGATTTTTACCTATGTGCCAAACCACAATTCTTATTGATAAACATTCAAGTATTGGCATAAAAAAGGTAGCTGCACACCATGTCCTATCTTTTTATTGACTCATGGCAAGAAAGAAACTCACAAAAAATTTACTTGCAAAATGCCAAGCCCCTAGCTGCATGGAGACACCTACCTTCAGAATCGCATTAAAGATTGTTGGAAACCACCACTATTAGAAATCTACCCTGAACGTTCTCTGCGTGGAAGAATGGCTAGAAGAAATGCATATAAAGAGAGTGCGCTAGAGGTTAGATCAATGCCCTTCAAAATTGTTGCTAGTACATTAAATCTTGCTGATTGCATGGCAACATCCAGTTGAATTCTTTGATGGTCATGTGAATGCGAGTCATCATCCTACAATGGTCAAGAATAATAAAAAATTCTCTCTAATCATGAGAATTGCAAGAACATATAAGATAAATGTGTAATAACAAGCAATATTGCAAACATCAAATGCGATGAAAATGTAAACTCAACTTCAGGCACAAACAATGACTCTCTCTCAATTTGTCTATACATGTGATATGGTAATATGTCGCTCTTGTTGTGATACATATTGCATATTGTACATGGGCATCCTATTCTCTGTTTCAGCCAAGCCTCTGATCCAATCTATGATGCTCCAGATTCATCTAAAGAAAAAGAATGTGAGCTTGCCATCTGCTTCGATCCACTTTGCCCTATATAAAACAATAGATCATCAACAAATTAGAGAGCAACAAATGATAAACAAATTGAATACACATGTATTACCACTAAAGTTGTACATTTCTCTAGCTAGGATCTTGTTCCAATGTTATCCGTTGATTCATCAATATACAACACATAACTCAAAAACACTATTTCATTGGCTTTTACTCTAAACCTGAAAAAAAAAAACATCATTGCCAAATCATCGTCTACTTAAATGAGTATATATGGATAAGATCGTACATTATGCTAACTTGTGTCCTCATGCTATACTCTAGAACCTAAACCCTAGACCCTAAACCCAAAACCTTAAATCCTAAACCAGAAACTGTGAATCCTTAATCCCATATCCAATATCCTAAACCCTAAATCCTAAACTCTAAATTCTAAATCCTGTGAAGACATGTGTGAACTTCACGACACACCCTACAAGATCTTATTGAGTGTTGTGATTGCACAAGATTGATCAAAGAACAGTATGCTTGAAAAATCTAAGGCAAGAGCACAATGGCATACATCTGATGAAAAAATATAACTCTTCACTATGAGAAATGAATGTCAGAAATAATTCTAAGTGTTCAGTATGAGAAAAAGAGGCTGCTCTCGGGTAGAGAGAGAAATCATACATAGAAAACTCGAGTAGAGAGAGAATGAGTCCAAAACACCAAAATCTCAATATTCACAATGTGGCAAAACATGCCCAACTTTTTCTACATGAGAGAGACTCGAATTCCTACAGTGAAGTTGCATGGAAAGTCCACTTAACTGAACTAATTCACCTACCAGAGATCCACATGTGTAACTGCATGCATGTATGTTGCATGTACTGCATGTCAACTTATAAAATTGCCTTTAGACATGTGTAGATCACAGGAACTACTTTGCATGTTGCATGCACTGATTGCATGTGGCTTGCATGCATACAGTAAGACTTTGCATGCTATCTAAACATCTGCATGTCATCATAATTGAACCTATATAACTCAAATCTGAACTACACTAGAAGGATATGTGCTCAATTCACACTCCTTATATGTACAACATGAAATCCGGTGGAAATCATCATGGACATGACCCCAAACTCGAGATAGGGAGATAAAATTTTAATAATCTTCACACTCCTTAAAATTTATATTCCTATCAACATAGATTTTGAAATTATGCCAAGGTTTGACCTCATCTTCATAAAGACATTCTTGAGTAGAGGCTTGGTGAGAAGATCCGCAACACAATCTAAAGATGAAACATGCTCCAATGAGATCTCTCTTCCAATGACTTTTTCTCTTACAAAATGATGAGCCACTTCAATATGCTTGCCCCTTGCATGAAAGACTGGATTATTTGCAAGAGCCTGAGCAGAAATGTTATCATTCTTGATAATTGGTAAATCTTCATCTGCATAACACTTAACTCCAAAAGTAGCCTTTTGATCCATAAAACCTCCTTTGTTACGGTTGTAAGAGATTTGTATTCAGCTTCATAGGATGATAAGAAAATAGTTGTCTGCTTCTTTGATAGCCAAGAAACCAAATTTCCTCCAAGAATGCTACCAATTCCTTCAATCCTACACTCTACATCATTAGCAGTATAGATTGACCTTTTTTGCACCTAGATATGGCATGAGATTAGTGAAAGAGTTCCTAGAACTAGACATATGGGAACTAGCCCCACTATCTATCCACCAGACTTCTTCATTCTTTATGGAAAAGATGAAAAAGTAGACATCATTAATGAATCCTCTCTTTCACTCTCTACACCCTCACACTCATCCTCATTAGTAAGGTTAGCTTACTTAGATTGGTTCTTCTTCTTGAAACAGTTTGATGCATATTGTCCTTTCTTGCCATAGAAAAAACACTTGATCTTTGACAGCTTCTTCTTGCCACTGGATGTTGCACCTTGTGAGGACTGATCCTCACCACCTTCTTTGGCTTTTTCCTTCTTGAAGTGTTGTTGTCCTTTGCCCTTGCCTCTTGACTTGTCTCTGATGAAGAGTTCTTTGTCATCTCCACCATCTTTCAATGAAAGTATGTTGATCCTCAACATCTTGTTTTCTTGCCTACTTTCTTCAGCAATGAGAACACCTTGCAGTGTCTCCAAGGATGGAAGATCCTCTCTGACAGCATAAGTCTGCACAATATTGTCATACTCATCTCTAAGTCCATTTAGGATTACTTGAACAAGTTCAGTGTTCTTAAGAGCATCACTAATACCAATTAACTCTTGATGAAGATCCTTAACTCTCATGACATATGATGAAGCACTCTCATCTACTCTCTGATAACTTAGAAATATTTGGCTTCTAAGTGTAAGCAATCTAGAAGTATTTTTGATTTCATAGATTGTTTTTAAAGTATCCCAAACTTCCTTGGCAGTGGTGCATGTACTGATCTCTCTTAACACTTCATTGGTAACATTCATTTTTATAAAATGAAGGGCAATTCGGGTTCTTTTGTGAAATGTTGCAGCTTCATTAGGTGCAGCAGGTTCTTCTTCAAATCCACTCACAATATCCATTACATCCTATAGAATCAACAATGATTCCATTCTGATCTTCCACATTGCATAATTGGAAGATGTTAATCTCTCACTGTGCTCTAAGAAATGCAAGCCAGATGAAGACATCTTCTTGGTGAGAAATTCTAGTAATGATAAAAAAAAAATAGAGTTGAAAGGATGTTGCTTGCTATCTCAATCTAGGATCTAACACAAATGTTGATCCACCCTATGAAATCTAGCAACAGATGTGAAAACAAATTCTCAATATAGATAATTAATCTATCTTGAATTTGGATCTTGCTTCAGTCACAAAAGAAGAAGCACATGCAAGCAAGAAGTCTATCTCTCCCACGAGTTTCAATGTACTGATAAACTCTCTAGGAACTTACTTTCAACTCAAACATAGTAATATGTGTGAAATGAAAAGTCTAAGACCTTAGAACACTCACTTCTATCCAATTCTACTTTATTGACAGTGAAAATTGATGAAAATGGTGAAAAAGACAGATGTGTGCTCACTTTGGCATATCCCACGAGTTGAGTACCCTCTCAAACTCTCTGATTGCCTAAAACTCTTATAGAAACAAATCAAATTGATTTAGAAACAAGAGCAACACATTCTACTCTCCAATACCTATCCAACAAGCTATAGAACATCAAATTTGGATCATTCCTTGAGAAGTAGCACTCATTAATGAGGGCTGATTTCACATGTGTGAGCTCTTTGTCCGTACAGAGCTCCGCTGGATCAGATCAGCCTTGATTTTATCCACTTATGATCTACAGATTGCTTTTTTCTCAGCGAGTTTGAATCCTTCTCCAAAATCCGAGTTCCTGCAAGCAAAAACATTGGTGATCTGATGTATAGACCCTCACCTCTTCAAAACATGAAGCTCTGATACCATGTGAAGTTTTTAGCACGTGTGAACTTCACGACACACCCTACAGGATCTTATTGAGTGTTGTGATTGCACAAGATTGATCAAAGAACAGTATGCTTGAAAAATCTAAGGCAAGAGCACAATGGCATACATCTGATGAAAAAATCTAACTCTTCACTATGAGAAATGAATGTCAGAAATAACTCTAAGTGTTCAGTATGAGAAAAAGAGGCTGCTCTCAAGTAGAGAGAGAAAATCATGCATAGAAAACTCGAGTAGAGAGAGAATGAGTCCAAAACACCAAAATCTCAATATAAACAATGTGGCAAAACATGCCCAACTTTCCCTACATGAGAGAGACTCAAAGTCCTACAGTGGAGTTGCATGGAAAGTCCACTTAACTGAACTAATTCACCTACCAGAGATCCACATGTGTAACTACATGCATGTATGTTGCATGTACTGCATGTCAACTCATAAAATTGCCTAGACATGTGTAGATCACATAAACTACTTTGCATGTTGCATGCACTGATTGCATGTGGCTTGAAGGCATATAGTAAGACTTTACATGCTATCTAAACATCTGCATGTCATCATAATTGAACCTATCTAACTCAAATTCAAACTACACTAGAAGGATATGTGCTCAATTCACACTCCTTATATGTACAACATGAAATCTAGTGAAAATCATCATGGACATGACCCCAAACTGATAAGAAGATCATGTTTTAATAATCTTCACCATCCAATATCATATATGCTAAACTCTATGTCCTAAAATTCAAGTCCTAAACCTTAAACCCCAAACTCCAAACCCAAACTCTATTATTTTTTGTAAATAAAATTTATATTTCAAATTTTTTATATCTTGGATTATGATATTACCCTTTAAAAAAAATATTCTTAACAAGTCGTATACGTTTATACTTTGGTTGATAACTAGTTGGTATCACCCTTAACTAGATATTGGCCCAGTTTATACAAGCCTACAACTTGTTCACCTCCTTATATTGATACCCACCTGGTACTAAATTTTTAAATGACTACAATACCCTGACCCGGCTGAGTATCAAAAATTTTGATGCCCACCCCACATTGGTTTTTACAATGTGGAAAATTGTCAACTAGTTTGATATTTTGGACATATTTGTTTATTTGGAAATTGAGACCAATTTTCATATTAGACTTAGAGTTTGACTTTTCAAAGTTATATTAGTCTAAAATAATTTGAATTACCACTTTTAGAAAGTGAGAAAAATAGTAGGAGTTCGAGTTTAGTCGATTCAAATTTGAATGTTGGAGACATTGAATCTAGTCCACATTAATGATAGGTTTTTTATTATGGAGGAAAACCAAGCTCATTAATGATGCATGGATCTGCTATAAAAGGATGTAAACTCGTGGGAGAAAGCATTCTTCTCTCTCCCTCTCATCTCATTTCATGCTTATGCATGAGTTCTCTTGGGTTGATCTATCCATTGGTGCACTATCTTGATGATATCTTGCAATCTTGTGTGTAGAATACTCATATTTTGTTATATTCGGATCCACATATGTGAAATACAGTAGGTTGTTGTTATTGTAGAATTTGAAATATTCAATTTTTTGTGATTTTGTCAAAACCCTATTTTTGATTGGATATCTATTTTTTTGAGGTTGCTAGACTTCATTAGAATGTTTTTCAATCTTAGAAATTGGCAAGATTCATTAGATTGTTGGTAGATCATAGGTTGATCAAGATTTCTTCATTCTATGTGTTGATTTGCTAGTGATAAGTGCTAGATGAGAATTGAGAGGTTCCATAACTTTGTGATTTATTTTTGCAAACATTTGTTGTATTTCAAAAGAGTGCTTTGTGCATTGGAAAAGGTTGAAAGAGAAAGATCGGGTCATTGCAACATGGCTACAATGAGTGGATTTATGTTGGAAGGCAATGACAAGCTTACCGCATCCAACTACTCTACATGTGGGAAGGTGAGAATGGAATCACTTCTTGAAATGCATGAGTTGATGGATATTGTTGTACGGGTGGAGGAGAGACTATTGGCTCAACAAGAGCAATTGAAGTATGACAAGAGAGCAAAGAAAGCTCTACACATGATCAAGATGAATCTTACCAATGACCTACTCAAGGAGATTGGTAAGTCCAATTCATCTTGAGAGGCTTGGAAAGCTTTGAAGAATCTTTATGAATCCAAGTATACATCTAGAGTTTTGACTCTAAGAAGACAAATCTTTCAAAGCATACAAAATAATGAAGAAAGTCCTAATAATTTTGTTTTGAGAGTGAAGGTTTTAAGTGATGAGTTAGCTTGCATTGATGAGAGCATTAAGGAAGGAGAGCTTGTTCAAGTTATTCTTAATGGTTTGCTGGATGCTCATGCTAATATTGTACAAAGTCTTACTATTCAAAAAACTTTACCAAGTTTGGTGGATCTTCAAGAGATCTTGATCAATGAGGACTAAAAAATGTACAATATTCTACATGGCTAGATTTGCCAATGTAGGCAATTTTAGCCACTCCTCCTCAAATCTAGCCTTGGAAACCACAATGCTTTTATCAATCACTCCAATTGAAGATCTAAGATTGACAAATGAATCTTTAGGTAAAGATTTAGTAAACAAATCAGCCAAGCAACAGTTGAAATTTTGATAGAATCTAGTGCAGTATGCAGATCACATCACACAATCACCACTGCTCACAAGCTCTCATAGATGGCACAACAAAAGTCCACCTATAGTGCAACTAGACTCCAACTGGATCTAACCAAAAGCTGCATCCTGCTTACCAAATAATGATGGGTAACAACAACATGTGACGCCAACATGGAGACTATTGTGCATATAACCATGCAACTCACTTGATCACTCGCCAAAGTATCAGCTGTCACTCCCTGAGCAACCATCTCCATCCCTGCTGGCTCACAACCATGGGTATGCTGGATTCACATCACCTTGTAATGCACTGCATGCCCTCAGGGTATGTACCACCCCAGGTACACTCCATGCCACCTACCTCCAAGTAGGCTTGACCCGCCCCTAGGTCACCACATGATGCACCTGCTGAAGAACATCGTCCATATATCAAATGACATATCATACCTGAGCAACTGTAGCATCTCCCTAAGTGCCACCCCAATGGACTCGTCATCCACATACTATGTTCACCTGATGTCTCCGATCCTGGTCACCATCCTGCTAGACAAGCCAAACTTCAAAGCATCACCTACTCCACCTGAATCCTAGCATCTGCTCACTCTCCCTGGCTATGTGCCACCCGACACCATGCCAACACAAGCCTGTCCCTGAGTCGTCGCTCATGGGATCTCGAGACTACTGTCTCCCTGATCGTACTAAGGTATATGGCTCTGAGTGACTCCCTATAGATTGATCTATGTAAATCATTGTAAGAAAGTAAAGTAGAGAAAATGTCCTTTTGATATGTCATGTGGGAACTAGCCCCACTATCAATCCACCAAGAATCATTGGTGTTGCTCTTGGATGATGGTGTTGTTGGAAACCATCAAGGATGACTCTTCATCCTCCTCCTCCTCCTGATGTGCAATGTTGCTTTGTTTGCTCTCTTGTGCCTTCTTCTTCTTGAGACATTCTGATGCAAAATGTCCTTTCTTTTTACAGAAAAAACATTTGTACTTGGACTTGTCTTTGATATTGCCCTTTGAGCCTGAAGCTTCATCCTCCTCCTTGGTCTCCTTGAAGTGCTTCTTCTTGCCATTGGTCTTCTTCTTGCCTTTGAATGATAAATTAGCTTTCTCATCACCATCTTGCAAAGAGAAATAGCATTCATTCTTGCATTGGTATGCATCATTCTACACTCTTCAGCTACTAATACATTGTGAAGCTTTTCTATAGTGGGCAAAGTGTCTTGGATTGCAAAGCTTTGGACCAAATTGGAAAATTTGCTCCCTAGACCATTGAGGACAATCTGAACAAGCTCACTATCTTGAATCTTCTCTCCAATGGAAGCTAACTCCCTATTGAGAGACTTGATTCTGAGCACATAAACCTGTGCACTCTCATCACTTCTCTTCATGCTTTGCAGAATCTGATTCCTAAGCATGAAAACCCTTGAAGTGTTACTAGACTCATAGATTGATCTTAAAGCTTCCCAAGACTCTTTAGCACTGGTACAAGCTGATACCTTACATTCATCTTCACATAGTTAAGTGCAAGCCTAGATCTTCTTTTGTATTTAGCTAACTCTTGTGCACCTAGAGGTTCATCTTCATCATCAATCAGAAACTCATAGAGATCCTGGAGCACCATGAGTGACTCCATCCTCACTTTTCAAATAGCATAATTGGTAGAATTTAACCTCTCACTAGCTTCTAGAAGGTATGCTCCAGCAGATCCCATCTTACTAGTGAAATTCAGCACACAAGATATAGATTTGTTTGAACTTGAAACTCACAAAGGTTTCTAACTTGCAGTGTTTCACTCAAATGTTGACTTCTAATCCAACATATGGACTTGTAATCACAGTTCTACTACTCCCTCACAAAGCTGGAATGAAGATAAGATGAAGTGAAAACTACTACCAAGCAAATCTTGCCAATCTTGGTTATTTTTGGACAATAACTGACTCTATCTCTCTCTTTTACTTTGAACTTTCAAGACCTGGTTTCCACTTTAAGAAGGTTTGAAATCAGCCTAGATTAATTAGTTCTCATGAAACAAATTCAAAACTCATTAATGGCAAGTGAGATTGGTAGCTTATCCTAGGATTTGCACTAAAAATTACATCAAATTGACACAAGATGAAATTACAGTGATCCAATGAATATGGGGTTTCAAATGCTGGTTAAGAGTTGCCCACACGTGTGAACAGTACGGATTTTGATATTTGGGATCAAATCCCCTCACCAAATCCTGGATACCAGCTTGCCCTTCCAATACTAGCTTTTTGCACCAAAACCTGCTAAAACTGGTTTAATGCTAACCTTGTACTTGGCTCTGATACCATGTTAAAAGTACAGTACTAAGGACCATAAATGGATATTTGAATGATCCACAGGGTTGATTGTGTGCTTGTTAAACAATCTATCAGATACTAGTCATTAGAAGATCTAGATTAGCAGCTTGATAGAAAACAAGTACTGACAATCAGAGCATTGATCAAAAACTATAATCCGACTTCACACATGTGAAAATGAGGTTGTAGTACGGCCTGTAGACAGAGTTTAGAGTGTGCCAAAGCTGGATTTCATTGGAATCAATCACTATCATCATACAACGAGAGAAAACTCGAGTTTCTCCTTGAGGCTCCAAAAAGTTTCTATCTCCTCACTATGGAGAATGAGATTACATAATAAAAGACAATTCCTTTGCCAAGTTAGGTGAAAAACCAGCATGTAATAAGGAAGTAGACTCAACTTTCTTGCCCTAATGTGAAAACCCTAGCCTAGATCCAATAGTCATGCTTGGTAGGTGCATGGTAGGTACAAATCTCATCATAAATCATGGTCTAGATCCTACAAAGTAGGAATCACTACCAAATGGACACAACCACTCCTCTTGACTCGGGATAAAGTGGCAATTTGGCCATTCAAGTGACTAACAAAAAATATTGACAAAATGTACAATATTCTACATGGCTAGATTTGCCAATGTAGGCAATTTTTCACAGTTACAAGCTCTCACAAATTTTGATATCCATGTCCCTTCCTATGGCCTTTCCATGAATGGAAGTGTAAAAAATGATGAGAGGTAGGAGCATACATGTCCTCTTGTCTCCTCTCTTTATTCCTTTTGATTTGCCTTCTTGCTTGCTCTCTCTTTTTATGCTCTCCTCCCTCTGTGAAAGTACTGTACTTTAGGACCATAAATGGATCTACAAAAGATCCACAAGAGTGATTGGATGCTTGCTTAACAATCTATCAAATACTAGACACAAAAAAGTTGATCTAGATTGGCAATTTGACAAACAACAAGCATTAACAATCAAAAGCATTGATAAACATTGAAATCCAAGCCCACACGTGTGTACTACAGGCTGTAGTACGGCCTTCAACCTGAGAAACAAGTAGAAATTGATTTGGCTTCATTTGGATCACAAAAACTCAATGTACATAGTGAACTAGCTTGAGATTGCCAATGAGCTCCAAAAATTTTCTTTCTTCTCACTATGGAGAGAGGGAATACATAGCAAATTCGACTTCCTTCTTGAAGTTAGGTGGATTTCCAGCATGTAATAAGGAAGTTAACTCACTCTCCTTGACCTAAAATGAAACCCTAGTCTATTTCCTAGAGTTATGCTTGGTAAGTAGCTAGTTGGTCAAATTTTCACCTTAAACTTAGGTGTAGGTCCTATAAAGTAGGGATGACCACCAAATAGACATGACCAACTCTCTTGACTTGACCTAACCTACATTAGGATGGGTTTCCCATGTGGCATCATGGCCTCACATGTGTGGGACCCACTTGTGTACACAATTTACACTATTCTACGTGGTTTTTTATCAAGCTAGATTTGCCAATTTTTGGCAATTCTTCACACTCCTCCTCAAATTTAGCTTGATCTATTTACAACTCTCTTGATAGATCAATGAAAGCTTTTAGAAGTGTCTAAAAAATCCAGCTACAAAGAAGGAACTTTTGAGACTCCAATAGAGAATGATGTCCATGAAGGATCTTTCACCACCTCTTAGAGGATCCCTTACAAGATGTTCCATAAATGTGTCTATATACATGTAGCACACTTCAAAACTAAACATCATGCCAAGCCATGGATTCCAAGACATTTTGTGCACTTGAAGATACATCAGTTAAAATATTAAGTGCATAACTAATGTTGCCAAAGACAACTTGTCTTGCTTGATCCATATGATTGAGCCTAGATGGCTCCATCTTGATACTAAAGGTTCTTCTTGGAGTCCTCGGGTCTTGAGCTTGCTCCTCCACTTGACTTGACTCCAAACCATCAATGAATTGAATAAGGTGTTGATCCAAAGGTGCTTCTTCAAGTTTACAAATCTTCCACTCTTGAAAGATCACATTTCCACCATTGACAAATTCTTTGGTTGAAAACAAGTAGATTCTACAATCTCTACTTGAAGAGCAAAACACTACCATTATTCCTATCAATGAAATAGGATAATATTTGGTCCTTACATTGGAATGATCATGCACAAAGCATGTGGACACAAAGATTTCCAAAGCAAATGATGTTTCATCTTTTATGACTCTATTCAAACTATTACAAAAATAGTTATCCAATGAAATTGCTTTATCAACAACAAATGTAGATTTCAAAGCATCCCATTTCATTGTCTTGTCATACAAAGTAATAAACACCATGGATCTCAAAGGTAAGAAACAAGTCACCTCATGTCTACTAATACTTTCCAAAAAGTATTCAAAGATAGTAGACTCTCCAATGCTCACCACCCTTGCAAGATGCACACTTGAAAGGACAATTTGCATGCAATTTGATGACTCGGCCATTGTCATTAAGGACTCCCTTGGAACTCTCATGCTTTGAGGCTGATCCTCAAGATCATCCTCCTTTCGATGCTCTTCCTCAATGCAAGCAAGATCACACTTTTCCAAGATCTCCTCTTGAGTGATCTCCTCCTTCGCCAAGCTCATTCTTTCAAAAGCAACACTAGCTTCCAACTTAAACAATCTTCCATGTTTAAATCCCTTTGCAATGCAAACATCATTCTTCAAGATGAAGCAAACACCATGCTTAAAGTGGACATCCAAACCACTCTCTAAGAGTAGACCAACACTAAGCATATTCTTGGTGATTGATGGTACATAAAGGACATTTTCTAGATCCATGCATTTTGAGGATTCTAGATACAAAGAAATGGTGCCAACACCATCTACCCTACACTCTTCATCATTTGCAGTAAAGACAAACTTTTTAGCATCATTGAATGAGTGTAAGGTTGAGAAAAAGTCCTTTTCACAAGACATGTGGGAGCTAGCCCCACTGTCGATCCACCAATTGTCTCTTGAATTGCTATTGCTTGTTGGTGAGGATGTAGATGCCATCAAGAATACATCTACTTCATCCTCCTCCTCCTCCTTTGCAAGGTTTCCTTGTTTGTCCTCCTCCACTTGTGCTCTTAGCCTCTTGTAGCATTCAGATGCATAATGCCCCTTCCTTCCACAAAAGAAGCATTTTTGCTTTGACTTGTCCTTTGAGCTTGATGCATCATCCTCTTCTTTGGCCTCCTTTGGATGCTTCTTCTTTCCATTGGTCTTCTTTTGCCCTTGACTGAGAAATTGGCTTTCTCATCACCATCCTGCAAAGACAAGAAACTCATCCTAGATTTTGCATGGAGCATCCTACACTCTTCAGCCACTAATACACTATGAAGTTTTTCTATAGTTGGCAAAGTGTCTTGGATGGCAAAACTTTGGACCAAATTTGCAAAGTCATCTCCTAGACCATTAAGGACAATTTGTACAAGCTCTTCATCATGAATCTTCTCTCCAATGGAAGCCAACTCCCTATTTAGAGACTTGATTCTGAGTACATAATCCTGTGCACTCTCCTCACTTCTCCTCATGCTTTGCAAAATTTGATTTCTAAGCATAAGAACTCTAGAAGTGTTGCTAGACTCATAGATTGATTTTAAAGACTCCCAAGCCTCTTTAGCACTAGTACATGTTGATACTTCTCTCAACAAATCATTGCTCACATTCATCTTCACACAATGAAGTGCAAGCCTAGATCTCTTCTTGTATCTAGCTAACTCTTGTGCACCTAGAGGTTCATCTTCATCTTCAATCAAGAACTCATAAAGGTCTTGGAGCACTAAGAATGACTCCATTCTAACCTTCCAAATAGCATAATTTGTAGAATTCAACCTCTCACTAGCTTCTAGAAGGTATGCTCCAGCAGATCCCATCTTACTAGTGACTTCTACAAACAAGAAATAGATTTGATTGACTTGAAACTCACAAAGGTCTCACACTTGTAGTGTTTCACTCAAATTTGATTTCTAATCCAACAAATGGACTTATAATCACAGTTCTATCACTCCCTCACAAAGCTAGAATGAAGATAAGATGAAGTGAAAACTACTTTCAAACAAATCTTGCCAAGAAATGGATTTGATTGTTTCTAGAAACTCACTAAGGTCTCTCTCTTGTAGTTTTTCACTCAAATTAGATTTCTAATCCAGAAAATGGACTTATAATCTCAGTTCTAGCACTCCCTCACAAAGTTGGAATGAAGATAAGATGATGTGAAATCTACTTACAATCAAATCTTGCCAATTTTGGCTATTTTTGGACAAAAAAATGACTTAATCTCTTTCTTCCTTCTTGGTTTACTTTCAAGACCTGTTTTTAACCTTAATAGGACTTGAACTCAGCCTAGATTAATTAGATTCCATGAAACAAATTCAAATCTAATCAATGGCAAATGATCTTGGTAGATTATCCTGGGATCTCCACCAAAAATTATACCAATAGCTCACAAATTGAATTTTTTTGGATCAAATGAATACCATGCATTAAATGCAGGTTCAGAGGTGCCCACACATGTGGACAGTACGGATTTGGACCCCTACCAAGTTTGGGATCAAATCTCCTCACCAAAATCAAGATTCTAGCTTGCCCTCTCAATACTAGTTTTTAGCACCAAAACTTGCTAAAAATGGATTTGCATTAGATCAATGGCTTATGCTCTTGTACTTGGCTCTGATACCATGTGAAAGTACTGTACTTTAGGACCATAAATGGATCTACGAAAGATCCACAAGAGTGATTGGATGCTTGCTTAACAATCTATCAAAAAACTAGACACAAAAAAGTTGATCTAGATTGGCAATTCGACAAACAACAAGCATTAACAATCAAAAGCATTGATAAACATTGAAATCCGAGCCCACACGTGTGTAATACAGGCTGTAGTACGGCCTTCAACCTGTGAAACAAGTAGAAATTGATTTGGCTTCATTTGGATCACAAAAACTCAATGTACATAGTGAACTAGCTTGAGATTGCCAATGAGCTCCAAAAATTTTCTTTCTTCTCACTATGGAGAGAGGGAATACATAGCAAATTCGACTTCCTTCTTGAAGTTAGGTGGATTTCCAGCATGTGATAAGGAAGTTAACTCACTCTCCTTGACCTAAAATGAAACCCTAGTCTATTTCCTAGAGTTATGCTTGGTAGGTAGCTAGTTGGTCAAATTTTCACCTTAAACTTAGGTGTAGGTCCTATAAAGTAGGGATGACCACCAAATAGACATGAACAACTCTCTTGACTTGACCTAACCTACATTAGGATGGGTTTCCCATGTGGCATCATGGCCTCACATGTGTGGGACCCACTTGTGTACACAATTTACACTATTCTACATGGTTTTTGATCAAGCTAGATTTGCCAATTTTTGGCAATTCTTCACACCCTCTTGATCTTGCTATTCTTCTTTGATTTGCCTTCTTGCTTGCTCTCCCTCTTTATGCTCTTCTCCCTCTTGCTCTTGTCTCTCCTCCTCTTCTTCTTTTTGTGGCTTTTCTTCCTCCTCTTGTTTTTTCTTCTCTTCTTCTTCTCTTTGTTGCAATCAAATGATAAAGAGTAGTGCTTTCAAGAACACTACTCTTTTTTTTGTCATCAATATAGTCTTAGCTTCTAACTAAGGCCATTGTCTTTTCTTGTTTGTGCAAGTGACAAAAAAAGAGGAGCAAAAATGGAGCTCTCAAGCGATGGACATCTAAGATGATTTTGTGCTCTCTCTCTCTCTCTCTCTCTCTCTCTCTCTCTCTCTCTCTCTCTCTCTCTCTCTCTCTCTCTCTCTCTCTCTCTCTCTCTCTCTCTCTCTCTCTCTCTCTCTCTCTCTCTCTCTCTCTCTCTCTCTCTCTCTCTCTCTCTCTCTCTCTCGGGAGAGATGGAGAAAGGGAGGAAGAATAAATGACGAACATGAACGAGAAACAAACTCGAACAAAAAATGTTCGTGCGCAGCGGCACTTGATTCGACTGCCCTTTGTTGTTCTTCTTCGCTTAAAGTATTTGATAGTCTTGTATTTCGTGGTTGTTTCATTTGCAGTATATGCAAAACAATTTTTCCTTTGTCTGCGAATTCGACTGTTCCTTGTGTTGAGCTAGTTTCTGTTCTGACTTTGATAGCTTTAGGCCTTTCTTCTTCTTCTACTTTGTTGTGCCCTTGTTGGTGTACAAGGCGTGAGAATTAGTTGAGGAACTTGAGGCTTTGTTCCTTCGCGTGTCTTCTTGCAACAACATAGTGATGACTCTCAAAAGAGTCAACTTTGATTGAGTCGTGATGATCATCACCCAACTGTCGTAAGAACTTGGCAAGCTTGTAAGCAGTTGCATCACTGCGTCTTGATCGTCTATGATAGATCCGACAGCGGCCATTTGTCTTAGCAAGTTCTTGAATTGATTAATGTGACTCTGCAGAGAATCACCATTTGTCATCTTGAGGGAGTAGAATTTCTTCCTGAGATGTAGCTTAGAAGCTATATCTCGCACTTCATATAGCGTGCTCAAGATGTCTCAGACTTCTTTCGATGTCTGAGCTTCGGATACATGGTCAATCTGTGTATCCATGATGTTGAGGATGATCAACGCGAAAGCTTTTCCATCCTTCAGCTTCCATCTGGCGATTGTCGCGTCGTCCGCTTTGGGTTTCCCTTCTACACCTATAACAACGTCGTACAATTCTTTTGCCATTAGTACAGTCTTCATCTTAAATTTCCACAGATGGTAATTAGCTCCATCAAGCTTGTCCATGAGAGGACTGGCTTTCCCTTGGGAATCCATGTGGAAGAATTAGTCTAAGTGATAGGAGAAACTATCAGTGACTTACGAATGAAAATTTGATACTGAAAAATATAGAAGAAAAAAACAATTACTCTATCGGCTAGTAGACTCTTGTACTGTGGGAGCTAATTAAGCTTTAAAGATTGCTCTGATACCATGTTGGGAGAGAGGGAGGAAGCATAAATGATGAACACGAATAAGAAATGAACTCGAACAAAAAATGTCCGTGCGCAGCGGAATGAGTTAAATGACTCTCTCCCTAAGCATGACTACTCCTATTAGAATGAACAGAACTTTAGTAATAGAAATCACAGCCATTCAAGATTACGTAGCCAAACATTTAAATGGATGAAGCGCTAGATGAATAATTTGTCGCGAATTTCAAGACAAATTATCTGTCGCAAATGATTCGCGAAGAGCTAGACTGTGCTCGACTGATAATTAGTCGCTAATTATTCGCAAAAGACAAGACTAAAAGTTAATCGTCTATTACCAAAAAGAGCAACAAGAAAGATCAGACAGAATGAAGAATAAGCATAGCAATATTGACAGATCTAAGATGCAGAACAAATGAACTGTGTCAGATTAAGTATATCAAGTATACAATTCAATAATGCGGTAGAGCACAAGACTGTAGCGGATGAAACCGCATGCCCTACAAAGCTTATTTCTGTCTGTAATGAGGAATGAAACCTCATTCACTTGTTCTAGACTTATCTTGCTTCATCAGAATTCATCATCATAGAATATGCAGATGGTATCCAATATATATACATAATATTACAAGTGTGCAGATGCGAAAGTATAGAGTGGATGTGCTGTTTGTAGGAGATCATGGGTGGCTGCAATCGTTGTTCAATCTGTTAGCGCAACTGCATGGGGTGAGTGTGAAAAGGGTGCGACATCAGCCAGTACTGAAGTGAACGTTGGTGATGGCGCAAAAGTGCGTCACTCTTACGGATGGCCTTAGGATAAGATTTACAGGGTGCCTTATCTGTTAGGACACCTTTGGCATTCAGTAAGGTAGTGTCCCCTTTTCGCTTGTCACCATGACCTGTGTAAGAACACAGTGTTGCGATTCATTTGCCTTTTCTTCGTCTGTGCAAATTTGCATGTAAAAAATACAGATTGTATGAGAACGTTAGAAAAATATGCAGCATGAATGGAGACAGATTAAAATTGGAATTTAGGAGAGGAGGAGGAGTAAATCCAACATCTCTCTCTCTCTCTCTCTCTCTCTCTCTCTCTCTCTCTCTCTCTCTCTCTCTCTCTCTCTCTCTCTCTCTCTCTCTCTCTCTCTCTCTCTCTCTCTCTCTCTCTCTCTCTCTCTCTCTCTCTCTCTCTCTCTCTCTCTCACACACACACACACACACACACACACATTCTAATCTCATTATTACTCTCTTTTTGCAACATTTTGATTGATAAGGTCAATGCTTTTGTTTTATAGATTTTTTTGTACTCTCTCTAGCCTTTTGCCATCTAAGCAGCATCTGAGGCACCAAGTTTGTGACTAATTTAGCTACTGAGGAGGTCAAAATGGTCGTCAAAATTTGTGGATCTGCTTATTCCAACCTGTGAAGAATTGAAAAAGATTATCTATGTTAGATATAGGGGTCTTATGTTTTTTATCAAGCATCTAAGTGTAGGATGTTGATAGGAACAGATTTGCATAGATGGCAAATTATGCATTTCCACTTGTAATGCCACTATTGAGCCAAAATAGAGTAAGAGGCTAAACTCGTGCCAATTAGAGTGTAGACAAGTGTAATGCTTTTGTTTGATGAATTCTAAGAGGTCCAATAGGATTTAGAGGTGGAACCATGTGAGGTCCAATAGGAATTTGAGGTTTGCTTGAAAATGGTCCAATAGATTTAAGAGGTGCATGGATCAATGGTCCAATAGGATTAAGAGGTGGCAAAGTGTGGTCCAATCATAGTTAAGCATATTGGTAGCTCGTGGATCTACTAGTATCATTGTATTCCTCATTTGGATCTAATTGATTTGGAGATTGTGTGGATTTTGAGTGTTATTGGATTTCTAGCTTTCTCTTTCTACCCGAGAGCTCATGATGATTTTCTCTCTCTACTCAAGGAGAGCAGCTTGTTTTTACTTAGAATAATTTTTTAATACTTCCCACACGTGTGAGTGAGAGTTGAAAGTGATTGAATGCATGTAAATTTTTCATTCTCCAAAAAAACAGTTCATTATTTGATGTACCTTTTAAGTACTTGTCGTTTTGTATTATAGGATTGGTACTATTGGAACCATTCTTTGTGATTGGTCATGTGCTTAATTGCACCTGAATCAAGATACCAAAATTGGTAATTTTGAATGTCTTCATGCTTTGTCATAATCACTAAATGATCATCTTCATTGTTTTTCAGTCTTTAATCTTATTGTTGGTTCCTTTACAATACTTGCAAAAAAGCTTTTTCATCATTTTTGAAGGAGATGTTTCATTTGAATTCGACTGTTGTCTATTCTAATTTTTATTTTCATTATTTGCTTATTTCTTCTTATTTCTTTAGAATAGTACGAGAATAATTTTTGACAAATTAAATTCTTTAATAGCAATATGAAATTCGAAATAAAAAATACTCCAGAACTGGCTATTATATCTTATAAAATTCTCCTTGGACCAGTTCCCATCAAACATAAAACATTTCAAAGGTTAATTCAGTTTAAATGACTACTTTTAAAAAAAAAATAACTTTAAATAGTGGATGATGTTTTTGGGTTTTTTATATTATCCAACAAAAATTTTACACACCACTTTAATATAGTAATAAAGATTGTGATTGTTCTCATCTCCATCACCCCTACTCACTACATTAAAAATGATCAAGGCTCAATTTCAATTTATAATTCAAGAAAAAAAAGTTTCATGTAGTACATAGTTCATTCCAACCATGAAAAGAAGTATAATAAATAAGAAATCATAACAACCATGAAAAAACTATTAAAAAAATAGAAATCTTGAGCTCTAACTTTTTATGGGAGAATTCAAACATAATTAACACTGGTTGTGGCTGAAAACTTTTTTATAGTCCTTATCTACAAGTTGAAGAAAATAGTGCAAAATCCATTCACAAGAAAAGGTCTATATAAGTTGTCGAGTAGGATGTCGTGTACATGTATTTAGAAGTAGGTAGGTGAATGTTATCCCACATCAAAAATCTGAATGTGACAACTTAAATCAAAGAGAAAACAATCAATTGCAAAACTTACCACTTTTTTCTTGCCACGTGGAAAACATCCTATAGCATTTGCAATGTGGAAACAAATTTAAGATTTTCATTACAATCATCAAGGTGGAAACATACAACAAGTCTCAAAGAAAATTTGTCCACGTCTTTCATTTGTACTTAACAATTTAGTTGCATTTGCATGGATACAGCACTCACTAGATTGCACCTATGTTTTGATTGTATGCATAATGTCAATTCATATCCCACTTGCTTAATAACATGACTAAAAAGTGGGAAAGAAAACTAACTTATCATTCATGCCCACAAGCGATATTTAAGTGAACCTTTTGACCCATTAAATAAGTTAAAAATATATATGTCATATGGAGATCTTCAATGCTTGTTTTGAATGCTAGTATGTTTATTTTTTAAAAGCTTGGTACAATAGGATGATGAAAAGGTACAAAAAGCAAACTTTACTTTATCATTTGTTTAATAAATTGGTTTCTTTAATAAAAACAAACTTTACTTTATCATTTATAACTTGTTTCTTAAATTGGTTTAATAAAAACAAACTTTATCATTTATGAATTGGTTTCTTTCACACTGGCACATGCCTTCAAACATATTCATACTTTAGATAAACATTAATGACATTGCTCTGTAAATCTTTAGATTATATAGAGTAAAACTAGCTAAAACTAATCTCCACTTTGGACCATGAAATCGGAACGGAATAAACGAACAATCCAAAAAAGCTTCTATAATTTAATAATGTTAAAATATCCACAACCACATACATTGACATGCTTCCTTTTGCTCTAGGAAATATCCTAGTAAATTATGTAAGCAAATGTCTATCGACTATATATATTATCATGAGAAGCCTTTAGCAGGAAAAAAATTATGAAGATTTTTTATTGGTGATTATAAAAAAGTCGAAGCCTTACGTAATAGTTAAAAAGTAAGACCAAGAGCCCTAGATATTGTGACTTGAATGGTAAAGACCATATTAGCTAGATCATAGAATCTAGGAAGTTAGAAAATGAAGTACAAAAAGGGCAGATGTGACTGACGAAGAAATGGACTCACTAGATTGATGACCTAAAAATGCTTGAGGGTGATAAAAAAAAATTTGTTGGCGATTGGAATACAAGAGCAAGTGAACGGGTCCTACAAAATCCAAGGGTGTTTGTAAGGCTAGTACCTTATCACATTTGTTCTTGAATATTTTTGTTGAAAGCAAAGCCCAATTGGCATCTTGCATGTATATGTCCAAGTCATAAGCTTATTTGTAAGGACTTAGTGATTAACTTAGGCCTAGAACTATTCTTGTACAAGTTACAAAGATTAACTTACATTTTTCTACTCAAGTCAAGTTTAAATAAAAACTTGTAACTTTTAAGCTTGGGATTAAGTCCCATAAGCAAGTTGGACACTTGACTTCCACTCATTATCTATATAAGGAAAAGCAATGTACTCAAAGTGATTATCCATAATACAAGAGAGTAATCTTGGGTCCACATACAAGCTTTCTTACTTTCTATCGTTTGTTGCCTTGAATGTTGCATGCCATAACCAATAATTAATTATGAGACAGTCAAGATCGCATTCAAAAATGATCTTTCTATTGATGCAACCAATGTTCTTCATGTACCTTAGTTGTCAAAGAACCTGGTGTCACTTTCTAAGATGACTGATGAGGGCTACACTGCCACTTTCTCATGTGAGTAGTGTACAATCTTTGATGAAGAAACTACTTTGACTGCATGCACTAGAGTTAGAAATTTTTACGTACTCTCTAGTATCTCTCAAGAAAATGTAAACAATAATGCTACTTCTTGTGGCATAGTCGATTTGGACACGTGAATAAAAATCACTTTCCTATATGCATTGTAATAATTTAGTTGATGAATTACATTTATCTTCTTCATTGGATAGAAAATCTTCTATTTGTGAATCATGCATCTATGGAAAGCACTCTAGATGAAAGTTTCCCAAATCACATTCCATCAATACAAAAAATGTATTGGATCTTGTACATAGCGATCTTTGTGCTCCAATGCCAACTTCGTCCTTAGGAGATGCAATCTATTTTATCACTTTCATAGATGATTATTGTAGATGGTCTATATACAGTCATGTTCTTTAAGCATCCACCTAAAACTACTCTAAAAAGCAAGAAATAACTAAAATGCAGCTATGCTAGTTAGTGAAAACCTATCCCCGGTGGCGCCACTATAGGGTCAATGTTCTCACGTCGTCGTAGCCCTCCCGCCTATCAACAAGGGTCAGAACACTAGATAGGTGCCTAACTATGAATAGATGCTACTTTTAGATGGTTCTCTACTTTTTCCCTAACACTAACACCACTAATACTACTCATCCCTAACTCTACTCCACTAAAGTAACATCCATCATGATTTTTGTGAAAGGGAAGAGAGAGTAGAAATGAGAGAGAGAAAGAGAGGAAGGGAGTGAGGGTGGGGGTTAGCTCAAATGCTCTTTATGCTTGCTAATGGAGAAATATTCACTATCACAACCAAAAACATGTAAACTAGAAGCAAATAGAAAGCACAATCAAACAACATTAGCAAGTAGTGAATAGCAAATGAGGATGCTTCTCTCCAAAGTTTGGTAGAGTTTCCTCCTCAATAAGCATGAAAAATAGAGTACAAATGGTGCCTTTTTATAAATGGGAAAGGCCCTTGCCCCAAAATTCTATTGGCTAATATGTACATTGATCCTAACCATTCATCTTGGACCCAACTTAATCCAAGGGTCCACAAAAAGTACATCAGAATTCACAAGATTCATGTGAATCCAAAGTTGGACCCAACTCTAAAATAATAAATTTCTAAGTTTAAATTGACTTTGGACCTCAAGTTTTATTTTAATTACAAGGGGCCCAAGTCCATTAGTTCTATTTACAATTGCCTTGCGTGCTCCTTGGGTCACGGACTTATACGCGCAGGAAGCCATGCCCTCACAACACATTTATTGACTCATTTTCTTTTATTCGCTCTATGTTGGGAATACCCCCAACAAAGTCTAAGAATGATGGCTAAGTTAAAAATGGTGAATGGATTACCAGCATTATAGGATGATTACCATTTCATTTGTGAGGGATGTTTTATGGGAAAGCATCAGATGGAGAAATTCAAGAAAGATGGAGTTACAAGAGCCAAGCAATGACTTGAACTCCTTCATAGTCATTTGTGCGGCCCAATGGAAACCATGTCGATAAGGGAAGCTTACTATTTTATCACATCTATAGATGATTACTCCAGCAGGACATGGATAAATTTCTTGAAGAAGAAATCATATGCTTTTGCTCATCTCAAAGAATTCAAGGATTTGGTGGACAATCAGCTGGATGCACGAATCAAAGTGCTTAGATCAGATAGAGGGAGCGAATATGATTTTGAAAACTTTTGCAAGGAACATGGTATCAAAAGTATAAGGGAAGCTCCTTAGATCTCGCTTACAAGTCACAACTACAATGGATAACACACTATGGAAAAATCACCCAACCAAGTAGAAGCATCCAATCAAACTCTAGAAGCTTCAACCCCAAGCCAAGGAACAAGAAGCATGAATGTAGAGTGAGAGCCTGGCAATGAATCCACAACCATAATGAGGAGTAGGGCAAGTTTGGACCCAATATATAGAGCCAAAAGCATCCTAGCCATGCATAGCCCTAAGTTCCCTATACATAGATTCACCTAGAATAGAGTCCTAAGAATGGACCAACTATTCATAGAATTGCTATTGCTAACTCTACACATGCATACACTGTCTCATACCTTGTCTAAACTCCATTTATTGTGTTCTGGGCCTTACAAAGATGTTAATTACTTTCGAGTCACGTCCAGTATGACGTGGCATAACTAACAGCTTATTTCACTAGAGTACCGTGTATCCAAGACTAGGAGTATATTGTATCCTATGTACTGGTCATGGACATAACATTCTTCCCTCCTTAAACTGTTTCTATCCTTAGAAATTAAACTTCAAAAAATTCTTTTTTATGCTATCAACTCTCTCCCATGAATCATCATCCTCAGTACCACCCTTCCACTGAATTAAGCACTCAGAGATAGACCGATTTCTCAATTGTTTATCTCCGGTTCTGAGCACTTTCTCAGGTTCCAAAGGTACACTAAGCAACAAATCTTCCAAACGGGATAAATCCTCATCCGATCCAACTATATCAACATCATGTAAACTTAGTTTCAAACAACTTACATGAAACATTGGGTGTGCAATCGATTTTCCTTGAAGATTGAGTTCATACACTAAAGAACCAATTTTACGTACAATCCTAAAAGGTCCACAATAACGGGTAGACAGCTTATAATGCTTCCTTGTATGTAATGTCTTAGAATCTATTAGAATCCTAAGATATACCCATTCATCAACTTTAAAATCTCTTGGAGATCTCTTAAGATAGGTATAGTGTTTAGCTCTATCCTAAGCACTTCGGATACTATCCTTAGCCACTTGTAACATCTCTTGCATATCATGCAAAAATCGGCAACCTTCTGGATCTTAACAGACTTCGTCTCAATATTTACTGAGATCTAGATTGAAAACCGTACATAAGCATGAAAGGACTGTAACCTGTAGCAGAATGTTTTCTACTATTATATGCAAACTCAACCAGTGGGAGATAATCTTCCCAATGAGATTGCCTGTGAGAAACATACATCCTCAAAATATCTTCCATAGTTTGATTAGTCCTTTATGTCTGGCCATCTGATTCAGGATGATCAGAAGAACTTAAACTCAAAGAAGTTTCAAGTTTATGGAATACCGCTAACCAAAAGTGACCTGTGAATTTAGGATCTTAGAATCTCTATCACTAACAATGTCACTTGGCAGACCATACAACCAAAATAATCTATCAACAAATATCTGGGCTAATTCAGAGCCTTTATAGTTGACTTGACTGGTATGAATGTAGCTAAATTAGTTAACCGATCCACTACAACCCAAATAAAATCATTTTGTCGTTGGGTCTTTGGAAGTCCAACTACAAAATTCATAGATATGCTTTCTCATTTCTTATCTGGGATAGCTAACGGATGAAACAAACCACTAGTCTTATGGTGTTCAGCCTTTGCTAGTTGAGAGGGTTTTCATTTAACAACATATGACTCGACATATGGCTTGAGCTTTGGCCAATAAAATTTCCTTTTAACCAAGTCCAAAGTCCTGTGTATACCGGGATGTCCTACACAGGGTATGTCATGACATTTAAACAAAATCTTACATTTGAGCTCATCATTTCCAAGTACACAAACTTTCTCATTCCGAAATAGTAATCCATCTCGAATGGTGAACTATTCTACAATCTTCTTATCTTTCTTAGTTGGTTGAGTCCCTTGTGTTTCTGACTCAATACTGCCCACATTTCTTCCGATCTGAACAATGTTCCAAATGTGACCAAAACGGGAGTCTGATTCATATTTTACTCTCAGCAAAAGATATAGATCCATAGAAATCTGGGTGAATGACAACTCATTTTGTTCACCGATCTGACTAAGAGCATCTGCAACTTGATTAGAGCTGTCTTTTATGTAATGGATTTCATGATCGAATTCTTGCATCAATTCAGTCCATCGATCTTTTCTCCCTTGAAGATCATGTTGATTACAAAAATACTTAAGAGGCTGGTGATCCGTATGCACTACAAACTTACTACCATACAAGTAGTGTCTCTAGGTTTTAAGTGCATGGATTACAACAAACAATTCTTTTTCCTGCATAGTATAACGCAACTGAGGACCAGTGAATTTTTTGCTCTCAAACGCTAGTGGCCTATCCAGTTGTAATAGAACTGCTCCAACTGCAACATCACTTGCGTCCATTCTCACAACGTAAGGTAAATCTGGATTTGCAATTTGTAATATGGGAGCTAAATAATCATTGTTTTAAGTTTCTCAAAACATTGATTCAATTCCTCGTTCCAAACAACAGACGAACTAGGTTGATTTCTCTTTTTCTTTTTATTAACAAACCCTTTTGTCAGATTATATAGTGGTGTTGCTAACTTAGCATAATCCTTAATAAATCTCTTGAAGAAAAGTGTAAAACCTAAAAATGACTTTACTTGCCTCACAATTCTCGGAATTGGCCACTCAATCACATATCCTCATCAATCTTGATCCCATTTACTGTGATCTTATGACCGAGATAAAGCAACTCTTGCTTAAAGAATTCGCACTTGGACTCTTTAGCATAGAGTAACTCCCGACGGTTAAGTATTCTACGTGTTCCACCAAGGATTTACTGTAAACGAGAATGTCGTCTAAGAATACTACCACAAACTTCCCCAAATATGAAAATAATAAATCGTTCATCATTTGTTGGAATGTTGTTGGAGCATTCCTTAATCCAAATGACAACACTAAGAATTCATAATGACCAAATTTGGAACGAAATCCTATCTTTTGGACATCTTCCGACTTAATTCTTATTTAATGGTACCCTGTCCTTAGATCTATCTTGGTGAAATACCGAGCTCCACCCAAGCGATCTACAAGGTCATCCATCTTGGGTAATGGATATTTATTTTTGATAGTCACTTTATTAAGACCCTTGTAATCTACACACCTCCGAAAACCTCCATCTTTCTTCGATTTAAGAAGAACAGGAGTGCCCCATGGTGATTTACTAGGTTCTATATATCTCATCCTCAGATAGTTTTCTATTTGACTTGAAATCTCTGTCTCCTCTTTCTGAGAGAACCTATAAGGTTGTCTAGAGACAGATTGACTTCCTGGAATTAATTCAATCATGTGGTCTGCTGACCTAGATGGTGGTAAACCATGAGGTAATTCAGATGGGAAAACATCCCTAAATTCATTTATGATCTGTTCTTTCACTGCTTGTTCATGATCTAAATTTACTGAGTTAAGAATTGATGAGAATTCACAACCATTTAGGTTCATTTCAGGAACATCCACAACTGGAATAGCACAAGTTGAAAAAACTTCATACTCAAAATAATCCAATGTCTCCATTTCATTAACTATAGAAATTTGATCCAACGGACGTACAAAATTATTGCCAAATAATGTAACTACCTTATCACCCTCCTTGAAAGTGAGAACATGCTTCTCAAAATCAATTAACAGAAAAGGCGATTTACTAAATAACCACTCGTAACCCAAGATTAAATCGGTACGGGCTAAGTCTAAAACATTAAAATTAACTAATTTTGTGTGTCCGTGCATCAAAATTGGGAGCTTCGGGACTTTTACGTTCCAAGTCTCTAACTCTGCTTCTGAAACTAGATAAACTTTATATCTATGATTGTTGGCTTCAGTTTCCAAGCTGAGTTTTTGCACAAGATGAGAATCAATAAAGTTATGAGTTGAACCACTGTCCAATAGAATACTCACTTCTTGATCTTTAACTGTGCCAATTAAACGGAAAAGTTCATTAGGCAAGAAAGAGGTAGTACTAAAAGAACATTCACACTCACAATCAGTCAGGTTAATTCCCAAAGTCTTACCATTGCCTCCTGGGATCTCAATCATGTGAGCAGACACTTTCTTCTTTTCTGGACAAAATTTCATCATATGTCCAGGCTTCTTACAGACGAAACATAAGTTCTCTTTCTTAGCCTTTTCCTGGGACATAAGTTTCTTAAATCTCTTTCTCTTTGGCTTCCTGGGTTCTGATGCTACTTGATCTAATTGGTCAAAATATTTCGTTTGGTTTGGACCGCGCTTCTTACCCTTCTTGGTTTTCAAAGTGGTTGGAATTTGCGCAAATTGCTTCCTAGATGCCACCACTGTGGAATCATATGCTTTCGTAATCCGAAACGCATCCTCGAGGTTTTGAAGCACATTCGCCTGCATTCGTTCTCATAGTCGGCTGGCAAACCTAGGACAAACTACCAAAGTGCCAACTTCGCATCGAATGATGGAACTCTATTCCATAGGTCCATGAATTCCTGGATATAAGAGTCTAAATTCTTTGTACCCATCCTGCAGTTCACGAACTTCAGGTAGTAGTGAACGTCATCAGCAACTACGAAAGCTTTCTTGAAAACTTCTGCAAATGCATCCCAAGTAGTTGGCTTCACCGGTAAATCTTGCCACCACGATGACGCTTTGTCACGTAAGAACAGCATGACACTTTCAATTTTCTTCTCATCATGAACACCGTGCAGATTGAAGTAACTACTCCACTTGGCCAGCCAGTCCTCGACACTTTCTTTTTCTAGTTTTCGCATATATGATTAGTGCGCACCTATAGACGCCCATAAGGTACCTATTTACTATTTGCGCATAAGTCCAATATCCATTTCATACACTTTATATTTTTTAGCTTCATTACCATCTTTTTGAGCCTTTGTCATATCCTTGTTATGGCTAGAGCAAAGCAAACAACCAGGACTGATCAACGTCCCAATCCAGTTCAAGGTGAAGTTTTGAGCCTCAGGCCACCTTGGTACTGGTAGGAGAACATCGATGAGAAGAAGCCATTAGATGAGAGAGATAAAAAAGTATCAAAGGTCAACGGAGCTTATGATTCCAAAGGCTCCATTCTATCGTTTGGTACGTGAAATCAACGGAGAGAATCTGGGCAGGTACAATCGTTTTACAATTTCAGCTATTATGGTCCTTCAAGAAGCCTATGAAGGATTCCTTCCTGTTTGTCATCCATGCAAAGCGTGTCACCATTATGCCCAAAGATTTTCAACTTTTATCTAGATTAAGAGATAGAAGTTTTGGTCTTCACAGGGGTAAGGCCTCTACGACTCGTCCACCTCCAATGGATAAAACAAACCTTCCCACACGAACGACTCACAAACAAGCAAAACCAAAGCGATACCAGGCCCCCGAGGAATTTACGAGGAAGAGAATATGTAGTAAACGGGCAAAGAAACATAATACTAATAATAATGAAACTCTTAAATCTGATAGCGGATCAAGTACAGATGCAGAGGAACTCATTTTAGAAGATGTTTCATAAAAGGTTGTCGATACTGTATTTTCAATTTCTGATCATGATGTCTCACAATTGCCTAAGTATACCGTAAATAAATTGAATGTTCTTGTACGTACTCCTTATGATCCTACTCAAGAATTTTTTGAATCCGATTACTATAATGAAAACGAGAAAATTATTAGTAAAAAAATTGATGGACTCAATGGTTACTTTTCTCTAACTATTCCAGAGATTGATTATATATTACGATTTCATGATTTTGATTGTAATGTTCTTAAGAAAAAAAAAAAAATATGTAATAGATGTTATAATTGATGGTGGGCTTGTGTTACTGCAATACGCCATTAGTCAAGATTCAAAAAAAAAAAGTTTTCATCATTACTGGTCTTTGTGTGGAACAAAATCTAATGCACAACGATGAAGCATTGGAACTTTTGAAGAGGATTTTTATACAATGCAGTCCAACTGCAAAACTATTTGTGGTTCCTTATGCATCCAAGTAAGTATATTATTGAGACTTATTTGCTAAACTGCTAGCTTTACTTTGGTAAGATGTCAAAAAACTGATTAATAAAAATAAAATTTGTTTTGCAGGCTGCATTGGAGTTTATATATATTTTTCATGGCCACTATAATAGATGGGGTGGTGAAACATGTATGCATTAAAATGAATTCTTGTGAAAATAGCCACAGAAGTTTTGATAAACAACTTCTTACGATTCTTCAAGTATTGCCAACTTCAGCCACGTCTATGGCTAAACCAAGAATAATATCAATCAAGGTATCAACATCAGTGATGAATGTATTCAGAATTTTATTTAGATAGACCATATATGAAAATATATTCAGAATTTTATTTGAATAGACCTTATATTTGTTTTTTATTTACAGACTCCCCAACAACAAGATGCACTTAATTGCGGCTGGTTTACGCTCTATAATGCAAAGATATTTTTTGAGTGATATAATTTTTAACAAGACACGGTCAATATTGAGCAAGTGAGCATCATGATCCTACTTGTTTTTTACTTTATGTATTTTTCATTATGAATGCGGCTGTATTTCTCAACTCAATTTTGTGTGTTTGCAGTTCTCGCTTGGTGTGTACACATTTAATGATGTGTATAAATTCAGACAAGATTTAATCAAACTCATCCTTACAAAGCCAGTAATATGTGATCCTAAAAATGATAAGGCTGATTTAGAAACAAGGTTAAAATAAAGAGCCTTTTCTCCTAATGTCACTATTATGATTCACAAAGGTATTGCATTTTATAATAAGATATCTACTGTTAAAGAAGAGATCAAGCCGATGGAGCACAGACCAAAGAAAGAGGGGAAGTCAGCACGACCACAAGTAGTCAAATCTTCATAATGAAGCATAGTTTGTAAAAAACAGAGCCCAATGTTCGGGGCTTATTTTTATTGATATAAAAAGCTTTAACACAATAAATTTATTTTCACGATCTCGTGTGCTTGTTTTTGCATATCATAGCTCTTCTATCACCTTGATCAACGTACCTAGATCTTTGCATTTTGTAGATTGTTCTTGTCTTTTCCGTATCTGCAAAAGAAAAAAATGTTTTATTGAATACTGTATAAAACATAACTTTGTATTGCTGACAAATTACTGCATAAAATAAAATGAAATATTAAAAAACTTACCAGTTTCTCATGAACAATGAACCTAAAGTATTCAGGAAGCTCGTATTATAATAAGACAAGCTCTGTTTGGATATAGTGAAGGCTTCAGTCTTCTTCAACTTCAACAGTAATAATAAGTTTGTCATTGTATGTAATGTCAATTTGCTTTCTATTACTATGTCCATCTTGTTCCATGTCTTGATCTAATGGTATCCATATTGTACCACTCCTTTTCCATCTTTGATAGTTAAAATTAAGGCTCAATGTTTGTCTTTCAATTTGATATCGAAAGCAAATGGAGTTTTTTTTAATTCGGCAATCTATTTCTCCGTTTGATTTATGGTCCTAACCTTTGTCCATAAGTTCTGACAATGTATCATTTGACAAATCTTACAAACAAATAATGTCGGTGTTCTATGCACATTTGCAATCGAAAAAAAAACAACAAATACATTCAAAGAAATAAACCAACTTAATCGGACATTTTTGGACTCCGTACTTATTTTCATAGAATTCTTCACATCACTAAAGAGCTTGCATCGAAATGATTATGAAACAATATTGTCAGGAGTAATCCATTCTTCACTATCCAAGCTTGGAAGTGGAAGGGCCTCAAGGTTTCCAAATCTTCCATGCGTATCTGGAATGTAAAGTGATTCATGAAAATAGATTCCATTGTTGGCAAGTTCTTTTGAAGATCGGCCTTTGTACTGCAATTTTTCTATATCTGAATGTATGGCACCCAATATACCTGCAAGTGATTGTGTGGGCTCCCATTCCTTTATATTTGATGGATATAAATTTGCATGATAAAGATATGAGTTTCTAAATAGATATCCAAATTCAGTATGCTAAATAAAAGTAACTGCATAAAAGAATAGATTTGAATTTAGTTGCATAAAAATAAAACGGCAGTGATTCAGATACTTACAATTGCATTTTTTATGATCATTTGGATTGACGGATTGAATACTCAACTCCGAATACATATAAACATGTTGAACTAACACCTCTGAAATGGATTGTCCACATGGCGATGCTCTAAAGTCAAGAATCCTAGCTTTCCAGTAGGACCTGAAACATAACTTGGATCGTTTTCTCTTTCTAAACGCTACTTTTGATGATGGATGCATTGATACCCATGTGTTTTTTACGTATTATTTTGTTATCCAATTTCCTGCTTCGTCTTTCTCATTGTGAAGAATGACAAAATCTATTGTGGATCTCGGTCTCCTTGATGCCATCTCTCTCTCTCTCTCTCTCTCTCTCTCTCTCTCTCTCTCTCTCTCTCTCTCTCTCTCTCTCTCTCTCTCACACACACACACACACACACACATAATTCAAACTTGGTCGCTAACTGTAACTATGCAAAATTACTGTGATCACAATATCCAACCAATGTTGTTACTATTATAAACTAGTTTGTAACTGTGATCTAGTTTGTAACCATTCCGGGTTAGCAATTTAACTTGAAAAAGTTGATTCGGGGCAGCATTGTACTCTACGGACAGCACAAGCCAACCAATCATATGCGTAAGAGCTATCTGGCGGCAATTTAAAAAATTCAAAAATTACAAACCAATTTGCTAGTCCCGATGAGCTACATTACATAGATTTCATTTTTAGGTCTTTTGATTGGTCCAAGTGGAAGCAAAAATTAGAGAAAAAAAAAAAAGAAAAGTATCTTTTGAGAGGCCCTTTTGTACTAAGGAATTCCTATAATACATAACATTTTTGGTTAAGAGACATTTTAAATAGTCCAAATATATATTTTCAACCAATTTCAAAACATCGTAGAAATGTCATTGCTTAAATCTAATACCATTGTCTGGCTATACACTAGGCTATCTAGCATTGCCTCAAAGGTAGACACACTAATAGTGTTGTCATTCTTATAAACGTATTATAAATCACTAAGTAGCAAATCTACATTTAAGAGCAAACAAAATCTCCGTGGATATGCGCCAATGATGCTCTCTTCACTGAATAACGAATATACAGCTCTAATAACCAAATAGTTGTGCTGCAAAAGATATGCTCTCCATCACCAAGCAGCTCTCTAAACTTCACGAAAAATCGACGATGATTCACCATCAAGTTCACCAGCCTGTGTATGGAGAGAGAGAGAGAGAGAGAGAGAGAGAGAGAGAGAGAGAGAGAGAGAGAGAGAGAGAGAGAGAGCCCCCATGGGAGAGAGGGAAAGAGAAAAAAGGACTCTAGACTCTATACTTCATACAATATACCTCATCCACAAAAAGTTTTTTATATGGAGATGTGTGTGTGTGTGCGTGCACGCGTGTGCGTGTGTGCGCGCGCACACCCCCGCGCATTCGATGTGTCGGAGAAAGCTCACACACACGCACACAGACACACACATAGGCGCACGCACGCACACATAAGCGCGCGCACACACACACACGTGTTCCAAATCTCCCCTCCCCACCAGCCCCCCCCCCCCCAACCCTCCCCTATTTTTTTTCTTTTATTGTCTCTTTTACTTCCGATTTGTTAAAGCTAGTGAGTTTGTGGTTGTGGTTAAACATTCCTGAAAATGGTGGGCCAAGATAGGGATTTGAAGGATTGAAAAATAAAAAGCAACAGTTTAAGGTAGTCAAGAAAATTTTTATGTTCATGATTTATGAATAAAACTTTGGTAATTCAAAATAAATAAGAAAGCCATGTATTAGAAATTATTGGCTAAAGTTTAAAGCACATTGAAGTGTGTGAAGAAAATAAAACCTTAACTTCAAACTTCAAATATTTGAGTTTAGATAAAGATATTTGAATTTAGTGAGTGGGAGGGAGCGGGTGGGAAATCTTCTTGGGGCCCACCCCTCAATGCACACAATGTGCAAATGTATGGGAATATGCCATACATGCATATCCCTCCCCATCATTTTCAGTTAAGAAAGTGTGTATGCATGGGTGAGGAGAGGAGGATGCATGGGTGCACCCATACACATATGCGCACCACATGCGCACAAATAGTTTTACATATATAGATATATATATACATATACATATACACACACATACACATACATACATACATACATATATATATATATATATATATATATATATATATATACACATATACATATACATATACATATACATATACATGCACATATACATACACATACACATGCACATATACACATACACATACACATACACACATATACACATACATATACGTACGTACGTACACACACACACACACACACACACACACACACACACACACACACACACACACACGCCATCGACTGATCGACGGGCACACTATGCTCGTATATATATATATATATATATATATATATATATATATATATATTTACATATCTACAAACAAAAACGAAACAAATTTTTTTTAAACAAAGAGATGTCTGCTATAGAAACTTCTATCTACACAAGCTGAGATTTTCTAACAAAGAAAAATAGTTTTACTTTTATTTCTAAAATGTAAAATAAAATTCTATTCTAGAATCCAAACTACATGCCCGGATCATTTGTAGGTTTTAATCATAACTTGCTCTAATAACATGTAAATGAACAAATTAGAGCATACAAGAAAAGTCATTCCACGGGAGGGAGGGAGGAAGGAGAGAGAGAGAGAGAGAGAGAGAGAGAGAGAGAGAGAGAGAGAGAACAATTGCACCTCTATAGCAAAGGAGAGAATACTACAATGTGAGAGAGAGTGAAACATTTCACATAGTCCTTCAACTAAAGACCAAATCCTATGAACCCTTTTATTTTATAGCATAACAGGTTATAACAAAGCTGTATAAAGTTTTATAGGACAAAGCATCATAAAGGGAAGTAAGTTTTAGGATACTCAACTGATACCTACCATCATCCTACAACACAAAATCGCACGAGTTAGTACATTGGGGAAGACAAGTGTCATGGCTGAGCATCAGTTGTTATCCATGTCCGAAACAAGATTCACTACTTAACAACATAAATATAGTTCAAAAGCATTTGGCCAATGTTCCCAACCAAAACCTTCTTACTAGCAATACATTCTGCCTTATAGAAAAGGCCATATCAGGGTAGAAGCCATACTGATCAGCGCTAGGGCACAAAAATCGTATGAAATTTTAACAGATACATAACGTATGTATCATTCTCAATCACACAGTATAGAACACGTATAGTTCAGGCATAGCATTAAGTGTCAAGACAGATCCATGGATACTAAGCATTTGGACTGAATGCTATGATATGAAACTTGGGCAGATCCGTGCCATTCAAGCCTCTTATAACCAAAAACCGATTCACAATCCCAACACCTTAAATGCTAACATAGCTTGCTTGCATTTATGTTATACTTATTCTTTTACTGTTTGTTTTCCAGTGTATGAGAGTATAGGTATCATTCGTCGTATTTTTTTATGAAAAGTGACACCTTACACAAACCCAAAATTCAGCTCATATTTCTTGTCTGGAAAGTGTAACAATGTGACTCGTAATAATAGCTCATTTGTAACACATTATAGATCTAAAAACCTAAAATAGTCTCCATAGAAATGCATTAGGTTTTAACAATAATATTGAGTGCGAAGTTATATTGTTTAGCATCATACCTGTATGTGTGGTGCGGAAATGTCCTGAGAACTACCCATACTCCAGTCAGTAGGCAGCACACCCGTCTTATTTGTGAAGAATAGGCAAGATCTAGCTTGATCTGTTAATAATTAATGGTTAGTTAATTAGTTGTAGAGGCTAGCCTACGAGCTAGTTCAAAGGCCTATTTTTATTTTTAGTATAAGTCAAAGTCTGAGGTTGACTAGGTACCTAAGTTAATACCAATTTTGCTAGAATAGTATAGAAAAAGACCAGGTAGATAGGTCTTACTGAGGCAACAGGATAGGTCTGATTCGGGGCAAGCAGTGAACTGATTTCTACAAGAAAGGCAAGATCTGGACAGGTGGTTTCCATGGAAGACAAGATCTAGACAGGTGATTTCCAGGGAAGGCAACAATTGAAAAGGTCTCATCTAAAGGAGATATCCTCAAAATTTGTTGCATGCAATTATATTCTAAGTGGAAAGCCCATCATCTTTGTACGTCAACGACAAGGAGCCTTCATGAATTCGTTCTTCCGGAGTCAAGCAAGTTAGATGGATCTAACTACAGCTTGTGGAAGTTCAAACTTAAGAATATACCTATGGACAGAGATTATTGGAAAATTGTCACGAGACAAGAGGTGATGGCTCACGGCCTCAATGATCAAGATAGAAGGATATTTGAGAAGCGGGTGCAGCGTGCACACCATATCATCAATTTATCCGTGAAAAATAAGGTTATTCCTTTTATCAAGAATGCAGTTTCCTAATGAAACATGGGATACTCTTAGGAATACATATGAAACGGTGATTAAATCTCGAGCATTGTTCTTGAATAATAAACTTCATACCTTGAAAATGGAATCAGAAGAATCTATTACAGATTTTATTACCAGGGTCAAGGATCTAAGAGATCAGTTGTCTTCTATAGGAAAAATTGTACTTGATAATACCCTTGTACAAGTTGTTTTGAATAGCTTACCATTTCAATATCAAAACTTTGTTATGACACTAAGTTTGAGGGAAAGATCGTCGACATTCGACGAGCTAAATGGATTGCTACTTCAAGAAGAATTACGAAGACAAAACTCGATGTCTAGGGAAGATCTCAAGCAATTGAGTTTTTTTACCAAGAATCAAGGTAAAAAGGGCAAAAAAAACGGAGGTAAAAAGGATCAGAAGCAGGAAGGCAAGGACAATTCGAAAAATAGAGACAGTTCCAAGTCCAATCCAAAGAGAAATGGCAATTGTAACTTTTGTGATAAATATGGTCACTTTGCGTTTGAGTGCAGGAAAAAGAAGGCCATCTAGGACAAGAAGAAGCAGTCAGGCAACTTCGTTGAAGACGAAGACAAAAGTGAGGTTGTGAGATGCTATGAGTTTTTCTCAGCCTCAACATCAGAGAACTCTAAAGACTGCTGGTACATGATTCTGGAGCAACGCAACATATGACACCACATTGTGAGTGGTTTACACAGTTTGATGACAGTGGTGTAAATGCACATGTCAAGCTTGGAGACAATTCTTCTTACGACATCAAAGGTCGAGGTACAGTGAGAGTACATTTACCTTCAGGGAATATAGGAGAAATTAAGAATGTTCTCTATGCTCCAAGTTTAAAGAAGAATTTACTTTCAGTTTCTGCTATCGCTAAACAGAATATGAAAGTTGAGTTTGATGATCAAAAGTGTCTTATCAAAGACAAAAACAAAGATTACAAAGTTGTGGTCAAAGGATCTTTGGAAGGTCAACTTTACAAACTTGATGCGCACAATAATATGGTAATAGAATTACCTAATATCATATCTTCGAAAAAAATCTGTGAAGAATGTGTTATGGACAAGCATCATCGTATGTAGTTTCCTAAGGATGGAGCATTTGGAGCCAAGGAGATCTTGGAGCTTGGTCATACAAACTTATGTGGTCCCATGCAAACTGAGTCTATAGGGAGAGCATCCTACTTCATGGTATTTGTAGATGATTTTTCCAGAAAAGTATGGATATACTTGCTTAAGTATAAAAGCCAAGCTTTTAAGTTCTTTACTCAATTCAAATCACTTGTTGAGAAGCAAACAGGAAAGCAAATAAATATTCTACGTTCAGATAAGGGAGGTGAGTACATATCTACAGAGTTCCAGGAATTCTGCAACGAACATAGAATAAAGAGACAGTTTGCTTCGACGGATACACCACAACATAATGGAGTAGCCGAGAGAAAGAACAGGTCCATTGTGGAGAGTGCTCGAAGCATGCTAAGAACCTCAAGAATCATTTGTGGGGAGATGCAATTTGTACAGCAGTTTATTTACTTAACAAAAGCCCTACAAAAGCTGTTCTTAATTGAACTCCAGAAGAAGCTTTCACAGGTATAAAACCTAAAGTGGATCATCTACGAGTTTTTGGTTGTATTGCATATCAAAAGACTTTACAATCTATTGCAGACTTTCAAGAGGTGTTGGTGGCCGAAGAGCATAGGCTTAAGTGGCATAACTTCTACTAAAGGTGGAGATGAGATGACATTCTTCATCAAAGGCAAGGGCAACAAAGGCAAGTGGAATTTCAACAAAAAGAGCAGCAAGGATGAAAGTCAAGATGAGGCTACTTATTTTGGTGCTAAAAAGGATAAGTCTAATATCAAATGCTTTTATGATGAAAAAAAGAGCCTTATTTTTATAAATCTGCTAGAGAAACTACTCTCCTAGAATATGGAATATAAAGCCGCCTCCTTTGATTTATTTAAGGTGGAGAGTTCTTTGGGACCAGGTAGCTTACACAAAGTCAACTTGATGCACAGTATGGTCTAGTCCCAGCAAATTGCTTTCATGTTTGATGACCTACAATTCAATCTGGAAATAACTATTGAATATTCTTTGGAGTCACAAAATGTACATGCTTAGTAAGTGATCAAAATTCACAAAGCTAATAAGCATTTCCCTCTATATGAATATTTTGAATTGATTTTTCTCCGGTAATTAATTAGAAGTACAGAATATGTGTCAACAGATTTTTCGGTAGTGGAATGTCATTTAAATTTACAAACTCCTGGTTTTTTGGTTCCCATAAGTGTTTTGAAAGGTTTTTCTTCAAAGAAAAAATGAAAATAGGAATGTTAACTCCTTTTGTATCAACAAAACAAGTTGTTCTGTATTTTTTACCAAAGGGACATCTATGCTCTATGCAAATGGTAAACTTCAGTTTTTTGGTTCCCAAAAGTGTTTTTGAAAGGTTTTTCTTGAAAGAAAAAATGAAAATAGGAATGTTAACTCCTTTTGTATCAACAAAACAAGTTGTTCTGTATTTTTTACCAAAGGAACATCTATGCTCTATGCAAATGGTAAACTTCAGTTTTTCAGCTAACACACCCTACAGTGCATATACATTTCCACCATCAAACCTTTTTAATAGAATAACTACATTGAATACTACAGAATCTACCATCTTTAACTTAATCATGTCTTGTGCTACTATTCAAGATGATGCAACCATATTACCCTGGTTATGATGTGTAACTGATGCCAACCATTAGCATTACTTGCCATGCTTTGCTTAATAAAAACAACCTACACCAGCAAATCTGTTGCAACCAATGGTCCCGTGGTACTGGGTACCGCGGATCCCGGTACTGCGGGACCATACTGGTACCGTGGTACCATAATATATATATATATATATATATATATATATATATATATTCTAAATTTTTTAAAAAATTTAATAATAATAATAATAATTGAGTGGGCAATATGGGTATCATCTTGAAGCTCTTGACGAGAGCAGTGCACTTATGCAGGTTGCCGGTTCTGACGAGAGTAATGCATTTATGCAGGTTGCTCCAACTTCTAATGAAGCCTCTCAATGTGGTAGTTATATAGTAACGACCACCATCTAAGAGAGCGAACAGCCAAAGGACCAAGGGGATGCAAAACACTAAAAAGTGTGTTTTCGCTTAGGGAGTCAGAAGGCCAAATCATGAAGAGGCCGTACCGTCGGGCTCTGTCACCGCATATCAAAGTACCTGTATCGCTAATTTGCTGCATCTTTACCTCGTGTTTGGATGGTGACATCTGTAGTTTAAGCTAGTTTCCCAACTCTAGCATCAACTGGATTGCATTGTAATGATGCCATTGAATCATTGTATTGATTGAAATCGGTATATGTCTAGGTAAGTAATAGCTAATACTTTAGAATAACAAAGAAATGTTCATTCTTTACAACATCAATGCTATTTTGCATAGCTCGGAGATCTGGTACAAGGAACCCACTTTTAACATAATGCTGGGCATGGTTGAGAACATTTTGAAAGTACATATAATTGTAAGCTCAAAGATGAATAGGTAGAGCAATCTGAAGCTACAAAAATATAAGAATACCGAACCCACCTAATGACTGCAAAGCTGAATCTTCGGTAGTTATCCCCCATCAATATGAAGATGTGCTTTATCATGGTCCCCCTTGTAAACAACATACAGCGGAGTGTAGAATAAGCAGCACAAACCGAATGGAACAGCCATAACAGTGAATAACCCCCTAGAAAGTGCATAAGCTGCTTCTGGGGAACCAGAATCTGGAACAGTTTCCCCGGCTTTGTATCCATAAACCCTTTCAGCCAAAATTCCCACAACTGGAGCAGCAACAGCAGAAAATGCCCCTTCGAAAGCCCTATCAAAGGCATAGATCATGGTCCTATATTTTCGCGGAACAACATCAGCAAACATGGGACTGTTCACACTAGGACCACACCAACTAATTGTCAAGCCCATGAAAAAAAGAGTAGTGGCAAATAGTAACCATCGCTGAGGATCCTGAGGCAAAACTATGAGAAGTAGCCAAGAAAAAGGTATGCCCATGAAGGAGCTGAATTGAGCACACATGATTCGTCCTGCTCCAGGAAATTTTCTAGCTAAAGTATCAGCAATTGATCCTCCCAGTAGTCCTCCAAATGCACAACCAACAACAAATGTTGCCAGCAATGTGGCAGCACCTTTGTGTCCAAATCCTGCACCAAAATTGAAAACATAAAACAAAGCTCGTATGTGGCAAATGACATGTGGAACTGTTCCAGGATAAACGAAAAAGTTTCAGTTTCAGTATCAGTAGCAAAAACTGAAAAGTTTAAAGAGCCAAGCACATGGATGGATGGATGGATGGATGGATATGGGGGGGGGGGGGAGAGAGAGAGAGAGAGAGAGAGAGAGAAGAGGAGAAGAAGAAGAAGAAGCTTTACTAATGTCTTTTCCATGCCATAAGGCATATAAGACTGAACAGTACATCAAAAGATGGAAACTAGACAGATCGATGCCCTCAACTAACAGAACTAAAAAAAGAACTAACTAAGAAGACAATAATGGCCTAGACTATATGGTATGCAGACCATTTGCAAGTTCAACTGGACATCTCTTCAATTCTCTGACTCTAACTCTGAACAATCTCAGATATCTAATCAACCTCTCATTAATAGCAATAGGTTTACGATCTACAAATCGAATAATACCATCCCTATAGATCAACATGATGGCTTCATATAAGAGGGTGATGGGATCTTTTAAATCTTGAAAGGACACATTTAAGTTAACCTCTATTTGACAATCTACCACCTTCACATGTGGTAATCCACGAGGTAACCCATGAGGTAAATCAAAAGGGAAAACATCCTCAAATTTATTCATCAAAAATCTGCCTTATCTACTCTTCATTGGCTATAAGTTCTGAATAGTGTTTGTTCGAATTGTGGTTGAACCGGCCCAATTCAAACTGCTGCTACCTATATTGTCTTGATTATTGTCTATATTTAAGCATTTGAATTATATAGCTTGTGTTTGTTGTTTTGATTCTTGAATCTTAGAAAATTAGACTTTCATTTACTGTTGATTCTTGAATGTTCAAATTTCAAACCCAATGAATCATCTCATGATCCTAACGACTGACAAGTCACTTGTGACTTCATTATTCATGAAAAATTTGAGATTTTCCATCAATAAACCTACTAGTAGGCTATTATGGAGTTCTCTTTTGGAGGACTATTGAAGGAGATAGCTATTAGCGTCACAAAGGGAAGTTTCATGGAAGAATTCCTCAAATTTCAATCACGGTTCACTTTTCTATTCCCAATCCTTTAAACTTTTTGCACAGCACAATTGATGCATCGTGCTAGCTTTGTGGACATCCCAAACTTAGCTTGATACTTATTACTAAGTTTATGTAATACGATTATCCTCAAAAAGAGTTAAATTTCAATAAATTACAAAAAAACCCTAAAACCGGTTCGAACCTGGCCTGTCTGATTCAAATGCAGTTTGTACCATCGAATCAGGTGGTTCATACCCCTGGTTCAAACCGGGTATCTAAACATTGGTTCCGAATCTTAAGAAGGGGATGCCCACTTTCACCTACTCTATTTAGCCTCTATATGATGAGTTGGAGGTGGTGGTTAGAGAATCGGGACGAGTCACTTTGCTATATGTTGATGATGTTGTCCTTACGGCTTATAGTGACACATTGATGCAATACACATGTACGGAGGGATAGGCTAACTTAGAGAAATTATGGTCTTCAACACATCTCACTCCATGTAGCAAAATTCAAAAATCAATGGAGATAGTCTCATCATCTACATACTTGAGAGTACTTATCAACAGGCTGATCTTTAGCATGCTTGTTGGGGATAAGCAAATTCGGTGGGAGAAATATTTGCCATTGTTGGAGTCTGCTTAAAGTGATCAAAAGAATGTAAGTACCAAAATGAGCCCCTTCGAGGTTAACAATGGTTTTAGGTCTGCAAGCCCTATTACGATAGGAATTTTTCAAAAAGTGCCTAGCACGGCCAGTTTTCTAACTCAAATGAGTGCAATGCTTTAGTTAGCTAAGAGAAATGTCAGGCAAGCAATGGATCGAGCTAAGACATTTGCTAATTAGAATCGTACACCAAGAGAGTTTGAGGTAGGAGATGTGGTGCTTTTACAAGTACCCAGAGACTCTAAGACTCTTAAGACGGGCAAGTGTTACAAATTATCTCTGGGCCCTAGAAAATCATCAAAAGGATAAATGATGTTTTTTTTTACCTGAAAGTTGTAAAGTGCATCCTTTATTTCATGTTACTGGATTGAAAAGGGATTTATATAATGGTTAAAACTTGTTGTCTAATGGTTTGTTTGTTGTCCATGAGCAAGGAGATGTGAGGCATTGGCCAACGAGGGTATTGGACCGGTGGGAGAGACGTTTACGCAACTAGTTGATCCTTGAATACTCGGTCGCAGGCCTCTTCCTGATGCTACCTGGGAGACAGTGCACAACTTGCGTGCATTGTACCCTAATTTTGTCATCGTGGATGATGTCTTTTCTTGAGGGAGAAGGGATGTCAGAGAGAAGAAAGAGGATAGGAAGAGTTTGAGAAAATGTTTATGTTTTCTTCTCCAAAGGAAAAATTCAGAAAACGAATATGAAAGAAAATAAAAGCAAGGGGTAGGCTCCCCTTGATTCTGAAATTTGGTGCAGCACCAATGTAGGTATTGTTGCTGGGAAATCTAAAAATTTGTTCTTAAATTTGAAAATTAGTGACAAAAACAACCCCAAATCAAGGCGAATTACTGCAAACTAACCCTAGCCCCGGCCCATATAACCACAAATGAGCTCTATTAGCGGCTCGACGGTTACACACCTCTACACATGCTTGCAGCATCTACCACTACACTATGTGTTGAGTGTGACACATCTCGCACGACTGGCGGGTGCTCTTTGATGAGATTGGTAACGGGGCCATAACCCTGGTCACGCGACCCTGAGCTTATGGTCCTAGGAGATCATGGTCGGGGGCCACGATTGGGTCCTAACATATTGTCTGTAAAAATCCAAGTCGTCCAGGATAGGTAAAAAGGCGACCTTGAAGGCTTTACAGAACTCTTCCCACAACCTTGAAATTTCCAACTTCCCTCAAAGAACTTGCCACCAAGTAAATGGTTTACCTCACAAGTACATATTAGCCATGCTAAGCAGCTTCCAGCCCTAACAAGGTCCCATACCACCGTCAACACCTTTGGCCTTCTCCTGCCCTTGGCTAGCACCATCCTAGCTATGCACATGTGCACTGCCATCCACCAACTCCTACGTAGATAGAATGAATGATTGAGAGCTCTCCTCCCTATCTATACCAACAAGGTAGGAGTCTCCATGCCAAGCACATAGCCCAAATTCCAACAAGTGGCGCACATGTAGCCCCCAAGTCATTGGTCAACTCAACAGGCCCTAATCCAATTTCAAGTAAGGGCTTGGGACCCAAGGGTTTGGAACACTAACTTACTTCAACTAATTGTGAATTCATGTATAATATGTTGGAATGTAAATGGAATTGCTTACATTACCATAGGTTACTTTGACCCAAAAGGTCAAGAGTTGTGTAACCATGGTCATTTATTATATTAGGCCTACTAAACTTAGAGTTAGCTAAGTTAGTATGAAATTAACTTGGTAGGGACTCATGGGTCCACTAGGCCAACTTGACATATTGGAGGTACCTTATTCTTTCTATGTAACTTATAGAAAGTTGGATAGTCAACAGTCAAGTAGTTGGATAGCCAATAGTCATGAAGTTAGATAGTCATCTTGGACTATATATATGTGTGCATCCCATTTGTATGAGACACTTTTGTAAGCAATACTGACTATTCTCCTTGGCTGTCCACAAGTTTCTACAAGAGGGTTTCTAGCCATCTCTCTCTTTCTTTTGAGAATGCTTTGTGTGATTGAATAGTTAAGATCCTGGATCCTTAGGCTTCTATTTCCTACACGGTATCAGAGCCTTAAGGTGATCATATTGCTTGCAGGAGGGCGCCCAATAGGAAGCTATCTTCTTCCCCTTTTGGTTGAAGAAAATCATCAAGCTGCTGATTTTTGCAAGAGAAGAATCTGTTCATCTTCTTATAGCTTTTTTGCAGGAAAATGCAGGGCACCTTCACCTATTTGAGAGCTAGTAGTAGGGCGCCCATGCTCAAACCAATTGCCTGTGATTTGACTCAATTACATGCTGAAAATTTCAGATTTACTTCTTAAATGAAGATACATGTGTTTTGGACACATTTCTTGCTGAAATTTCCCTGTTGGTGAGCTTGGAGTAGGGTGCTACCATCAGCTCTATATGCACATAGTGTGCACTCTTTTTAGCCACAAATTTCTGGTTTTGGTTTAGGCTTCATTTGAAGTCTACCTATTTGTGAGCATTCTGTTTTTTGTGTAGAAATCAGCCACCTATTTCATTACTTGTTGAGCAAATTGCATGTGGAGTATTGCAATCTATTGTGCTCATAATTTCAGCTTTGAGGTTGCTGCCCTTTGAGTAGATTTTGTCTTGGAAAGTCTATTTCCTATCTACTACAAGCTGATTTTTCTGTTATGGCTAAAGAATCGGAGTCTATTGGTTCTTTATTTAATGAAGATAGGCTGGATGGCACAAACTATTCCTTGTGGTGCTACATGATTAAGAACCTTCTAATTGCTAAAGGTTTGTGGGAAGTAGTTAATGGTGACGAAGAGAGGCCGCCTACCTTGGCACCTATTACACCATCTAGAACAACTACTTCATCATCTATGGAGGTGTCTTCCGATGAGCAAAAGAACTGGGATCGACGAGATGCACAAGCACATTCCGTCATTGCCTTATCAGTGAAGAGATCTATCCTTCCTCATATTAGATCATGCAAGACTTCCAAAAGTGCTTGGGAGACTCTTGCCAAGATGTTTCAAGTGAAGAATGCGGCAAAAGTGGTATATCTTCGAAATCAACTTTCTATCTTGAAGATGCAAGAAGGTGATTTGCTTACAAACCACTTGACGAAGATCAAGGATCTTCGAGAGGAGCTTCTTAGTATTGATGAGGTGATTGAGAACTCACAATTTGTATCTATTACTCTCAACTCTCTTCCTAATTCTTACCTTCCATTTGTGTCATCATTGAGCATTTCTCTTAGGGGACAGCAAATCTCCTTCGACGAACTTGTTGGCTTACTTCTTCAAGAAGGGCAAACAAGGATCAACTTTGGTGAACAAGAAGATCAAGCTTTCTTTGCAAAAGGCAAAGGCAAAGGCAAGTGGAAAGGGAAGCCTTCTTTCAAAACTTCCAAAGATGATCAAAAATCTAAGGAAGCTCAAGATCAAGACTCCAAGAAGAAGGGTAAGTGCCACTATTGCAAGAAGTTTGGGCATCACATCAAAGAATGTAGGAAGAGGCTTGCAAAGGAAAAAGAGAAAGGTAACGATACAAGTACCGCAATCATTACTTTGGAACAACAATTTGGAAAAGAGGATAATCTTTTCAATAATGATTATGCTTTTGTCACTAATAATCTCATCTCTCCTAAAGACGAGATTTCTCCCGCTTCAAATCTTGCTGGTTTTTCAGCAGAAAACAGCTCATCTTCAGCTTTACAAGTTGCTGTTTTTTCATCTATTGATTGGGTGATTGATAGCGGTGCCACACGCCATATGACTTATCACAAAGAGGTCTTCACAAAGCTTGTGAAAGTGCATGATGGAAGCAAAGTTTAAGGTGTTGATAACACCTCTTATCCTATCAAAGGTATTGGAGTGATCTCCATTATCTTACCCAATGGTGAGGAGAAGTACATTCGTAATGTACTTTATGTTCCAAAAATAAAAAAGAATCTCATTTCGGTGTCTACAATTATGAACCAAGGATTGGTTGTGGAATTCAAAGAAGGCAAATGTCTTATCAAAGACCCAAAGAGATCTCTTATGATCATTAAAGAATACATTCGGTACTTATCTTCAAAGCAAAGGTATCCATCATCAAATGACAACCCCTTACACACCTCAACAAAATGGTGTTGCCGAAAGAAAGAATCGCACTATTATGGAGATGGCTCAATGCATGCTCAAGGCAAAGGGCCTACCTCACCAGCTTGATGATAAAGGAGTTAAATGCATATTTGTTGGCTATAGTAGCGAAAGCAAGGGCTATAGGTAGTTTAATATGGATACTAATAGAATCATAGTGAGTCGTGATGTTCATTTTGATGAAAAGACCTCCTATGATGTTGCGCCCACTCATGTCACGAAAGGGGACTTCCCCCATGATGTATATCTTCAAATATTTCCAGATTTGGTTTTGCCATCTAACCATGAAGAGAAGGGACTGCCATCTACTTCTAGTGGACAGCCCACTACTCCTTCAATTTTGCAGCCCATAGTTCATCAAGAAGAACCTATTTATGGTGAAGAGCAGCCTGTTGAAGACATTGGACAGCAAGGTCCAAGTTCGGAAAACATTGGACAGCAAGGTCCAAGTTCGGAACACTTTGGACAGCAAAGTGTTGACAAAGGTAAGTGTTAGGGACCCAACTTCCTTGGGTCCCAAACCCAAACTTGAGACCAGACGATGATTGGGCCTGTAGACTTGACCGGTGACTCGTGAACCTGCATGGTTGCCACGTGTCATGATCCAGGAGTGCACATGGCTTGGAGTCTCTCTCTCCTTGGAGGTATACAAGGGGAGGAGGACTCATTTGCCATCGATTTTGTCTACCTAGGAGGAGGAGGATGGAGAGCGTGTGCACGGGTCACAGGCCAGGGCACGGTGGGTGGACCCGGATCAGGTCCTATGGCGGGGTGGAACGTGAATCGTTCGGTCTCTTGTGGTTAACCGGCACCTGGAGGTTTGCAGTAAGTGAGTTTGTAACATACTGGCACCTTGAGGTTTGCAGTAAGTGATTTCATACTGGGGTTGCCAACAAACTACCAGCTAGAGGTCAGGAGGAACCAGCCTCTTACCCTCGAGGATGTTGTTCGCTTCGCCAGAATCTACGATGATACTTGTACGATAGCTAAGCCTGAGACTGGTGTCTTGCCCGACATAAAGGGTAAGAGGCCTTTCTTTCCAAAGAAATCGAAAGATAAGGCAAAAGAAGGGGCTTCAGGTTTAGGGAAATCGAAGAAAAGATCTACCTTGGACCAGGAAACCTTCATGAAAGCCAGAAGCGACAATGTGTGCTTTAATTGCATGGGACCAGATCATGTCGCGAAGGAATGTCCAAAGAAACGGAAAGCTAAAGGGGCATCTTTTAAGACGCCAGGTAACTCTAGCATATCTAGTGTTGATCTTTCCTTTGCTGGTAATTCTGTGTGTGAGCATTGTTGTTTTAATACGGCTGTTTTTGGCCCTCATGACCTCATTTGGATGAAGGGGGTTGTGGGTGGCCAAGCTGTAACTGTTTTATTTGACGATGGTTCCACACATAATTTTATTAACGCAAATTTGTTGTAGAAGCTAAAGGTGGAAACAAGGCAAAGTGACCACCGATACACAGTGAAGCTGGCAACTGGAGCAGAAAGCCAAGTTTGGGACCGGATAGTCCCATGTCTACCAATAGAGATTCAAGCCTATAAGGATAAATTAGACTTTCATATTATGAATCTAGATAGGGTAGATGTTATACTTGGTAAAGAGTGGTTCTATGAGAGGAACGAGTCTATGAAGAAAAACTATGTAACTCACAGTTTGTCGTTCTTACATAACGGCTCACTCATAGAATTGAATGGAAATGTTGATATTTCTACTCCGTATATGTTTTTTGCTTTGGAAACTGTTAAATGTATGGATATTGTGGATTGCAGTTCTTATTTATGTTGGTTAAAAGATTTTACTTACCATGAAGAACGTAGTTTGCAATTTTACAATCTCCAAATGGAATTAATGTCTAATAACCTAAAACAAGAAAATTCACCGGAAGGTGAAACTTTTAGGAAACTTAGACAAGAATTTAACGATGTTTTTCCTGAACAGCTTCCTGAGGGTCTTCCCCCCTCTAGGGGTCTTGACCATGGTATTAAACTGATTCCTGGTAGTTCTCCTATATCACTGTATCCATATAGAATGAGTACTACTAAAGAGGATGAGGTTTATAGGCAACTGCAAAATTATCTAAAGATGGGCCATGTTAGGCCTAGTAAATCTCCCTGGGGGGCACCTATGCTCCTTGTTGATAAAAAAGACGGAGGTACTCGTCTTTGTGTGGACTTTAAAAAGTTGAATAAGTTAACGATTAAAAACCGTTATCCTTTGCCGCGAATGGATGAATTGGTTGGTCGATTGCATGGTGCAAAGTACTTCACCAAAATCGATTTGAGATCAGGGTATCATCAGATTCGCATAAAGACTGAGGATATTGAAAAAACCGGGTTTAGAACTAGGTACAGCCATTATGAGTTTCTGGTTTTACCTTTTGGCTTGACATATGCTCTAGCGACTTTCCAGCAGATGATGAACGATCTTCTTCGTCCATATCTGGGGAAGTTCGTAACAGTCTACTTAGATGATATTCTCATCTATAGTAGGACCTTGGAGGAGCATGAGGAGCATCTCAGGACTGTCTTAAAGTTACTTAGACAGGAGAAGCTTTTTGCCAAGGAGTCCAAATGTGTATTCTTCCAGAAGAGGTTGTTATACCTTGCTCACATTATTTCGGACCATGGGTTGGAAATTGACCCAAATAAGTCCGACGGGTACATGAATGGCCTATCCCTAAAACCATCCGGGAGGTTAAGTCCTTTTTGGGCTTTACGGGGTTTTTTCATAGATTCATCTTGAACTATGCATTAATTGCATTGGCCTTGACGAATGTCCTCAGAGGGGCTAAAAGAGTTAGTCGGCACAGTAAGTTCGGTCCTCCAGTTACTTGGACTGAAGAGTTGAATCAGAGTTTTGAAAACCTCAAATACTATGTAACTACAACGCCTATGCTACACATAGTGGATCCTAACAAGCCGTATGTACTTGAAACGGATGCCAGTGACTATGCTATAGGCGCAGTCCTATATCAGGATGGTAGACCAGTAGCTTTTGAAAGCAAGAAGTTGGACCCTGCTCAAAGGCGGTATTCCACCTATGACAAGGAATTGGAGGAGACATTACTTGTATGGCTCCCAGTTTACTATAGTTACTGATCATCAAGCGTTAAAGTATATTAACGATGCGGTCGACCTTAGGGGTCGTAAGGCCAGATGGTCAGAGATGCTCCAAGAATTTCATTATGACATTGAGTACCGGAAGGGTACCTCTAGTAGTGTCGCGGATGCCTTAAGCCGGATTGGAGAGGTTAATCAATTAAGCTTTTCTGAGATCCAATCTGAGTTGTATCTGTCCTTAAGAGATTTGTGTAAGACAGATAGGTACTTCGGTCGTATTTGGCTAGACGTCCTGGCAGGTTCTACTAGATCTAGTAATGAGCTTGGAATGCAGGATTCCAAGATTTCTCCTCAGGACAAGATACAAAGAGACTATTCCATTAGGAATAGGTTACTTTTCCGGAATGGAAAAGTTTGTGTGCCAGAAAATAATGATATAAGGGCCCAAATCTTGCATGAATGTCATGACAGCCCGTGTGCAGGGGACCCTGGCGCTCAAAGGACGCTTGACTTAGTAAAAAGGAACTTTTACTTGCATTTAAAAATTCAAGTGGAGGCATATGTTCGCAAGTGTGCGCAATGCCAAGTTAATAAAGCTGAAAGACTTAGGGCAGCTGGTTTGTTAATGCCCTTGGAAATTCCCGAAAGAAAGTGGGAAAGCATTTCCATGGACTTTGTGGTTGGGCTACCTCGGACGGGGAAGCAAAATGATGCCATTTGGGTAATAGTTGACAGGTTAACTAAAATGGCGCAGTTCATACCAACCAAGCAAACTGTCAAAGCTTCTGAACTTGCACAGCTTTTCGTGGAAAAGTTGTTCAGGTTGTTTGGTTTGCCGAATGACATTGTTAGTGATCGAGATCCAAAGTTCACTGGCAAATTCTGGCAAGCGGTCTTTGAGAAATTAGAGACCACTCTAAGTTTGGGGTCATCAGATCATCCTAAATCGGATGGTCAGACAGAGAGGACAAACCAGTCTATGGAAGATATGCTTCGGGCATATGTTTCCAGAAGAATGTCAGATTGGGAAAGGTACCTTCCAATGATTGAGTTTGCGTATAATAGCGCAAAGCACTCAGCGACGGGTTTTAGTCCATTTTCTCTGATGTATGGTTTCCAGCCTAGGGCTCCCATTTCAGTGGGCCTCAAAGGCCTTAAGGTTAAAGCAGCAGTAGATTTCCTGCATGATATGCAAGAAATGTTGCTTGTTGCTCGCGAAAACGTAAAAACGGCTCAGGATAGAGCCCAGTTTTACGCCAATCAAAAGCGACAACCTAGGGTCTATAAGGAGGGAGCTTGGGTATATCTTAGAATTCCAAAAGATTCTAAGATACTAAGGACTGGAAAATGTCCTAAGTTATCACCTCGTTATGCAGGGCCATTCCGTATAGTAAAGAAACTCCATCGGAATGCGTACCAGCTGGAACTTCCTCAAGGTGTTAAGGTACATCCAATTTTCACATTAGTCGTTTAAAGGAACGACTTGGTGGAAAGGATGACCTAATGCCTCAAGAGGACTTAGTTCGGCTGGAGGACCTATCATCCTTTGTACCTACTGAACCACAGGCCATTGTTGATGTACGTCAACGTGGACTCAGAAACCAGCAGGTAACTAAGTACTTGGTTCGTTGGAAAGGAAGTTCCGAGGACGATGACACTTGGGAGAAGGAACTTGACCTTAAACTGAGATTCCCGGGATTCCTTCCTTAGATAAGGAATTTTTTAAGGAAGAGGGAATGTTAGGGACCCAACTTCCTTGGGTCCCAAACCCAGACTTGAGACCAGACGATGACTGGGCTTGTAGACTTGACCGGTGACTCGTGAACCTGCATGGTTGCCACATGTCATGATCTAGGAGTGCACATGGCTTGGAGTCTCTCTCTCCTTGGAGGTATACAAGGGGAGGAGGACTCATTTGCCATCGATTCTGTCTACCTAGGAGGAGGTGGATGGAGAGCATGTGCACGGCCAGGATGTATTGCTAGCATGAGGCAGGAGATGGCTGAGAGCCTGGGCGGTGGTATGGGACGCCGTCTGGGATGGAGGTCGGATCCAGCTTGATACGGTCACAGGCCAAGGCACGGTGGGTGGACCCGGATCAGGTCCTATGGCGGGGTGGAACGTGAATCATTCGGTCTCTTGTGGTTAACCGGCACCTGGAGGTTTGCATACTGGCACCTGGAGGTTTGCAGTAAGTGAGTTTGTAACAGTAAGGCTGTTGGACAGCCCAAACCAGTCCCTAAATAGTTGTTGCAGACTTTGCAGGACAGCAAAGTGGATCATTTCTATGAAGGGAAGACTCGTGCCTCTACTAAATCAGTAGAATTTGCTGATTTTTCTAATTTTGCTCTTATTTCTATTGAGGATGGTGCAGTAGAACCTATTTTTTATGAGCAGGCCAGAGGAATAAAATGTTGGGAGGATGCGATGCAAGAGGAGTACAACTCACTCATGAAGAACCACACTTGGGTTCTTGTTGATCTTCCACATGGGGCTAGAATCTTCATCTCTCAACAACGATACATTGAGCAGATGTTGAAGTCACCGCAAGTTGATGCATATGATGGATGCATTAGTAAAAAGTTTCATGCGAAACCTTTTCAATTTGATGGTTTAGCAAAGGCTGAAAAATTCAAACACTCTTTGGAACCTTTTTGTACTAATCGAGGAGGGAGTCAACATGTGTCAATTAGTACTTTTGTTCAAAGTGTTAAGAGTGAGCATTTGTTTGGAGAGAATTTTTCATTAAGAATCTTCTATGTCATCCCATGCCTCTTCGAGGGACAGCTTTGATGATGCCATTGTTGATGCATCTCTTGATAGTTTGCCAAATTTTTATGATGAAGACGTTGGACAGCAGGTTCAGTCATCTTCTTTTGGTCATTCACAGCCCATTTTACATCATGAGCAGTCCATTATGCTTCAGGAACAGCCTGCGGAAGATTATGGACAACATGGTCCATGTTGGGAACACTTTGGTCAGCAAAGTGTTGAACAGCCCATAACAGTTCCTTGTCGGCTATTGGAGACTTTGCAGGACAGCAAAGATATGTCTTACTACGAAAGGAAGGCACATGCCTTTTTAAAATCAGTACCTCTTGCTGATTTTTTTGGTTCTACACTTACTCTTCATCATGATGTTGGTACATTGCCTATTCTATGTGAGCAAGTCATTGATGGTAAGGTTTGGGAGGATGTGATGCCAAAAGAGTTTGGTACTCTTTTTTATTGTTCTTAAAGTAAGAAGTATTTTCGAATGATGTGGGAGCCTATGATGGATTACAAGTCCATGTTTCGACTTATTGCCGAGTTTATGTTGGTTCCCTACTTCGGATGGAGCATGCAAATCCTCACCCTTCGACTTGATGCTTCATTATTACGCATTCTTTTCCTTTTATATGTTGGACATGATTGGGGATGAGATTTCGACTACTTCGGAGCGAAGTTTATTTGGCGACATGAAGTTCGGACAGCAAATTGCATTTTTGTCTTTCAAGAAGTTACTTCATCTTATGTTATGCATTTCCATTTAAGGACGGTGTTGGAATGTAAATGGAATTGCTTACATTACCATAGGTTACTTTGACCCAAAAGGTCGAGAGTTGTGTAACCATGGTCATTTATTATATTAGGCCTACTAAACTTAGAGTTAGCTAAGTTAGTATGAGATTAACTTGGTAGGGACTCATGGGTCCACTAGGCCTGATTGTGACATTAAGTGGAACTATGTTCTCATTTGATCATTTGACCACCATGATGCCAATCATATTCAACCTTAGCAATGCCAAAACACCAACAATCCAATGAGATCAACAAGTCCACAAAGCATTTCTCTATCAACAAAATTGTCTCATGAGAGTACACAATAGATTACTTGTCATCTTTGCAATGACTTGATGACCAAAAGCAATGTAATGCTTGCACAGTTTTGAAGTCAGTAAAAAAACCCAATAGAGTCAACTTACACTAAACTTAAGAATTGTTCACACTTGAAGAACTTTAAAAAGATGAAAGAGCTTTTGAAAAGAAACTAGAGAAAGAGCTTACCTATGAGCTCAAACCACATTGTGAAAAACACCATAGCTGTCCATGGTAGTGAACCCACTAGTCCTTGTAGCACAATTATTTGAAAAGTACGAACTTTAATTACAGCTTTTATTGCAATGTAGGACTCTCTCCAAAATTCTGGTAGCAAGGTGCTCTTCCTCTTGTCGACTTTCTTGTAAGAAAGCCTAATCATAGTAAAAAGCCATATTAGATTGAGCTTGATAAAACATATCAAAATGTCATTCTTAAGTCAAAAAAACTAAAATGCATAAATTAGAAATTCTCCACAAAGTTACGTTGACATTCTCTCTATGTAGTGCTAGACATAGTTACATATGAGGTGTACAATGCTTGTCTAGTTATTTTGTTGAAAATGTTGGTGTAGCACGATTTCTTTAGGGTCATCAAGATTCGAACCCAGGACCTCCCTCATACCGGATGGGATGCTCTACCACTGAGCTATCCACCTTGTTTGATAGTTCTCTCTAGAGTGTACCCCCTCAAGCCACACTCGATCGGGGTCCTAGTTGTCACCTACCCCACAACTTGGGCCACCTAACCATGGCTTTGACACCATGAACTGTTAGGTCTAACTTGGCTCTGATACGATGTTAGAAATCCAAAGGTCACAATATGGATGGACAGACTAGGATTCGAACTCAGGACCTCCCTCATACCGGAAGGGATGCTCTACCACTGAGCTATTCGCCCTGTTTGATAGGTCTCTCTAGAGTGTGGATTGATATTCCAACACAGCTTTGATGGAATGATTACAATTCCTAGAATGGAGTTGACTAAATCTTATTAGAACTCACACACACAACCAATTCAAGAGAAAGAAAGAATAGCACCAAATAAACACGCTCAATAGATCAGTAGGAACTAGAGAAATCAATAATGAAATCTCTCTCACATCATACTATTTATCATACTGTAGGAGTGCAATACCTCATACTTACAGTATTCTCCTAGTCTAAAAGTGCAAAAGCAATCACCAAAATCTTGTACGCAAATATGGTGAAAGCAACTAATCTCTATATCTAGCAAAATTGGTGCTATAAATCAAGCGCCTCGAATTTGACTTGAGTCAACATCTATTCTAACTAAATATACTCAAAATAGAATAGCGCCCATCATATTATGTCACATGTACTTTGAATCCCTTTGCCTATTGTAAATTGTAATTATTAAATTGATGGCTAAGCCATCGGCCTATGGAGACAATTGTAAATTGCAATGTAAATATTAGTTATAGTGACTTATTCTAAGATGGCCAAGGGGATATTGGGTCCCATGAGAGTTTGCTAGACTGACCTCCTAAAAAGTAGGGAGGGTTGACCGATAAACGTGACATGTATCACTAGGACACTTGGTCCAATACATGAGTGATACCATGTATGAGTAACACATGTCAGACAATTCACCTACTAGCTTGCCTATTGTCAGGGTATTGCCAAGTGGCAAGTGTCGACTGTGCATGAAGTTTGCCATGTGTCGACTTTAGGATGTGTCAGGGTTAAGGGGTGCTTGAGGGGATATAGTATGAGCCATGCCAGGTGTTACGAGCACGTAACCAGTGCCAAACCCTAGAGAACATAGGAGGTCAGATACCACAGTCAGGGTCGTGTCCAGCAGCATACACAACCAACAGGGCAAGACGGTGTGAGTAGTGTGCCCCGGCACGGTCCATAGCCATGGCGGGCCTAACACAGCCTAGGGACCCTGTCAGCGACGTGCAGTCGGCCACGTCAGTGCCACATGGCCGACACTTGGCAGTATGCATGCTACCAGTCCTCACACTGGGCTAGGAGGAGCTTGCTCCATATCATGGAGTAGGCAAGGTTGGGTGGATCAGTTAGTGTTTGCCCTACTGTGGTGTTGAGACCTCTAACACTGGTATCAGAGCCATCTCCATCTTTGGGAGCTTAGTAGCAGCAATAGAGAAAGTCAGTAGAGTGTACTGAATCTCTTTCTAACTTTCAAGAATTAGGAGACAGAACCAGCGCTGTAGGGACAGCTTCCTACTGAGCAGACCTCAGTGAAATTCTGACTTGTTTTGAGTTAGAATTTTGGTATAGCATCAGCGCTGCAAGATTAGTGATCTACTTCTGTTTTTCAAGCGAAATTCCTTGAATCCTGAGCGGATTTAGGATAGTAACTGATCCTTAACTCCTTCGCTATACATTCACTTGTCAGTATTGCAGATTCAGGGAGTTAGCTTCTGGTTTTGAGCAAAACTTGGATTAGTTCAGAGGTGCAGGTTCAGCGCTGTGGGTACTCATTCAAATCTGAAATTTTGGAACAGAGGTGGGCCTCAAATCGGAAGGATTTCGAGCAGGAAGGCTGCTTGCCTGACAGCGAGGGGGGAGCACAACCATAATCAGAAATTCCCAGGAATTTTGGGCCCCAAATTCAAATCTTTTGGAGCCACAGTTCTGTGAAGCAGATAGCGAGGGTCTTTAAAGATAAAATCAGACTTTTGCCCACAGTTTCAAGTCTTCAAATCTGATTTTTGGAGACAGATTGGCCGCTACCCTGGCAACGAGGGGGGTACTTGGCAGAAACCAGAATTTTGCAACCAATTTTGAGTTTCAAATCGGATTTCTTGGAGCAGAAAGGGCACACCTCAGATAGCGAGAAACCGAACAATGACTGGGCCCGTTGACTTGAACAATGACTCGTGGACCTGCATGTTCACCACGTGTCGTGATCCAAGATGTGTGCTAGGCCAGGAGGCTCCTACCTCGGAGGTATACAGGGAGAGGTCTCTAAATCCATTCATTCTATCTACCTAGGAGAAGGTGGATGGAGAGCGCTTGTGCACAGCCAGGAGTGCTAGCCTGAGGTAGGAGATGGCTGAAGGCCATGTTGTCAGGGTTGGAGATCGGATCTTGCTTGTTACAGGTCATGGGCCAGGGCTCGGAGTGTGGACCCGGATTAGGTCCTACGGCGGGGTGAATTGTGAGTGTTCGGTTTCTTTGATGACCAGCACCTAGCGCTTTAGAGTTTCGAGATTGTAATACTAAGCAAATGTGTTGATGATTAGTGTTCGAAAACATTAGAAAGTAAGTCTCCAACATAGCTAGCTAGTTTTTGAGGTCATACCCATCAAAAGATCCGTAATACATGGAAAGCTTGTTAGAATTAGTGTTCATTTATCACCCCTCATGTTAATCTAGGTTTATTGCGGCCAGCCTGCGAGCTAGTACTACAGGCCCTATTCTAAGTTTAGAATTCTTTTTTTTCTTGAGTTTGAATGTTGATAGATTTGTCAACCAGAAAATGAATTGCCAAAGGATCAATTTAGAAATGAATGATGGAACTTTATTCCAGGAATCCATAAATTCTTAAAGATAAGAGCCAAACTCCTCGTCCCCATTTCGTAGTTAATAAAGTTTTGATAATAATATGAATCATCTGCCACAACAAAATGGAACTAGTGACTTACAAAAGATCATACTTTATAAGATCAAAACCTGAAGGTGGGAAAAACAAGACAGAATTTTTGATTTGTTACTAGACTATATAAGGTTGAATGATATCGATTTAGAACAATCTGTGATCTATTGGCATGTGGTTACTGGTAGCTCTTCAGCAACCGACCAAATGTGCTTGAATCATCGTTTCTTTGTGAAGATCCTTTGGTAGCCGTGCGAAGTTTTGGATGTTGCAACAGTTTTGGGAATCACGTCCAAATCATTTACATTAGTAGTTTGATGTCACTTAGGACAGTCGGAGCATTTTAGTGTACTATTTCATCTTGTTTGCAACATATTAGAGAGGTCTTGAAGATAGGCTTAGAAATTTCAATATTTGAATACAGATCAAGTTGGAAGTCCAGATTGTGAATACTAATTACTGTTCAAGTTGAAGTTCGAACTAGAGTTCAGAGTTGAGGTCTAAAGTCCAATTGGGTTTTGAAGTTTAATATTCGGGACCCATTGTTAGATGAAGTTTGTGTTAAGTCAAGTCTATTCACGTGCTTAGATTGAATCAGGTTGATTTGATAATCGGGTTTAAGTGTCGAGTGTGGCCAAGAGTCAAGATCAAGTATGATCCCATTTCCTTGGATTAGAAGTACATAAAATCTCCCTCAAAGAATCTCTGTTATCAAAAGCTAACAAGCAAGCACTCGTGGAATGGTCTTTATTTTCCATTTAGGGTTGCTAGTCTCCAATCACTACCGTATGCCCAATTTTAGGCCTCCATAGAAATGTCATAAGACACTTGAGTACATGACTAAATTGCCAAATTTGGGCCCCATACAGTTTATATGGTGGTGGGTTCTTAACGAGATTATCAAGTTGTCAACAGCATAATAGGAGCTAACTGGGTATGGAAAGGAGAACTGTCTGCTCATAAGGGGGGCCAGAAAGTTTGAGAAATTTCTCTTTTTCAAGCTTTTAGTGGATGTACTGTGGACACTTCAAATGCAACATTCTCATTGTAACCGGAAGACTCAGAAGTTTTTTGTTCCTTCCAACCCTTGAAAAGAGACTTTTTCCATCAAATTAAGGGATATATGGAAATGCATTGAATTTGATTTAAGGATGCCTTGCCTCTGAGAAGATGGATGCTAAAACGTACAGTTGGGTTCCAAGCTATTAACAGTTTTTTTTCGGTAATTTCACTTCAAATGCTCCTTCATAGGAAAGCATTCCTTGATATCCATGTGTCACCAATTACATTCTTGGTGGGAGTACAGATAATATTGTTGAAGCCTGTTATTTTGTTTTAACATAACATTCACATATAGGGGATTGGTCTTCCTAGTGAGCTTTGCTGGTGACTTGCCATAACCTCAAAAATCAACCAAACCACCAGTGAAGGCAGACCATTCCCTTCTATAAAGGTTAAGCGTGAATTTTCTTGCAGTGGAAAAAAATTCAGGTCTCATTCTATATAATAAAATGACTTAACAAATCAGGGCAATCTTTCTAGAGGCAGTAAAAAATCCTTATGGACATTCAAAATTCCAAATTAGGGATCTTTAGGGTTACCCTGGCAGAAAAATTTGGTGGAGAGAATTTTTCCACAATGGCATGAATTTTCATTTCAGTCAGTTCAACAACTGAGGAGAACCTTTACAATCACATCAAATCTGGAAACAAAAAAATATTACATAATATAATCAAAAGCCCAACCCATAGCTCTCAGAAGAGTTGAAGCACTCACCCTCCCAGACTGCTGCTGAATGCAAGAGACGATTGAGCAGGACCCTTTGGATCAACTACCAGAACATGTACCAGCCATCCAATTAGTGAGCTTACAATTGCCATCAAAAGAAATGCGAGTCGCCAGCCAGGCAATCCTCCAAAGCTATGCGCAGCTAAAATAGTTGCTGCCATGCTCCCACCAACACCACCAATGCATCCAACTAGGCTCAACCATCCAAAAGCAACCCCTCGGGTTTCTTCGAGGTAGCTGTCGGCTATAAATGACTGCAGCGCTGGAATCACAATAGCCAGACCAATTCCATTGATTGCCCTGAAAAGTGCACATTGTGAAAAATTTTGTGAGAATGCAACAGCTGCAGTAGAACATCCCCAAAACAAAGTGCCAAGCCCCACTACAGAAGGTCGATGGTATCGGATTGCTAGAATGCCAGCCAGAGGTGAAGAGATAGCCTGTACAAGGGCTCGTATAAACGTAAGGGTGCCGAGCTGAGAGGGACTGGCATTAAATGCTTGTCCTACTTCCTTGTAAACAGCTGGCAACAGGCCCTCATCTGCTTTTTCCAGAATGGCAGCCAAATTGATCAACATCAAGGAAATGGATGTCACTCCTACTGTCACGCCTAGGAGCTTCATACTGTCAAAATACAAGAAAATAGTATTAAACAGTATCAAGTCCATTTCCACTCATATACACCTAAAATGCACAAGCCTACACCAGAAACCCAAAAGCCTTTGCAGGGTCTCATGCAGATTGCATTACCAACTTGTGAAAGATGGGATACAAATTTAATTTTAACAGCATTTACAATATACAAGATAGTATAAAACCTAACAGAAAACAGGTGCAAGAATGACAAACTAACAAGATATCTTTTTCAAAAAGATACAAAGTAGACAGAATATAGAAAGCAAGTTCCTGCATCAAATTGTATACGATATAAGAATTATGAAATGGATGGTTCTAATCACAGAACAAAGAACTGTTCTTCGATCCTTAGTCTTGTATGTCATACTTTGAGTTTCAGGCTGAGGCTTGAGAGGTTATTGCGCTTCTTAGCAACGTGGCTGAGATATCATATGCTTTTGGGCTATGCTTCAATAGTCCTCTAAATCAATGTCACACAGTGCTCGTCTTCTGGAAAAGTTGGAGGTTGAGTAGGCAGACTAATGATGTCCTAGGGTGCAAGGTGTTGATATCCATATAGTTCACTTAATTAATTAATGTATAAATTACGTGTTGCTGTGGATCACAAGAATTTTGATTCCTACATATTCAAGGATTATTTTGATTTTCATTTCACAGAAGCAATCTTGGATGATATCTCTGGCCATGATCATCATGTCTATAACTTCCTAGGCGAATTTTTACACTGAATCAGTTGAGAAAGATTTGGCGAAGATTGCCTTGTCAAATGGGGAGCCCATGCACTAAATCTTTCGAAATGCGCATTCGTTGTCTAGAAGGGCCCTATTGGGACAGCTAGTATTTTGGCATGGAATGAGAGTCTAACATGCCAAAATTGATCTTTGAGGAAGATGTTCATCCCATCAAATGTCAAGGGCATGCAGGCTTTCTTGGACCGTCAGTTTATGCAAAACTGGATGTACAATGACTTTGTATGGTATTTAAGATGAAAGGGCATCTATGAAATCACATACATGGAGCTCTAGGTTATTCATGAGCTTATTGAATATGCTGCCAATGCACCCATATTAGGATCTCCTTATTAAGAGATGCCCTTTTATATTCACATAATTTTACTTCAGGCATTCATGAATTGCTTCTTAGCACACCAAAGTCATATTAAGGTAAATGACCACCAAATCTTCTATGCCAATAAGGTCTATGGCCACAAATACTTACTCTAATTAAAAGTAATAGTATTGTTGAGGAGGTTCGATACGGGGAAAAAATTTATGACACCCATACTGGCCCTCAAAAAGTAGCTTTGATTGAGTCATTGTTTCAAAAGCCAAACATTGTCAGCCTCTAACAAGAAGATGCAAAGCCAAACATAGTTATGAACACAACTCGCAAACATGGAATCACATTTCACATTAAAACAATTTCTAGAACATTCATCTATCCCATGTTATGTCTAGGATAGTAACCAAAATTAACAAAAGAAATGTGCAAAATTAAACCCTATGGAGTCCATCCACAAAGTCTCAGACCAGAAACTCCATCATGCATAGTGTGGACCAAATGATATGACATACCTACTCACCTTGTTAGTACCCAAGGGTGTTCACATGCACAAGCATACATCCACAATACCTTCCATGCATTTTACAAATACCAACATACTAAGTTTCTATCACTTTTCCAGAGGTGAAGGGCAGACTTGTTTATGATGAATGCTAGAACTGAAGACCAAAGCCAATCAAATAAAGTTCCTACTTTCTCAAAGAAGAATTAACAAAAATTACATTTTGTTGCTTCAACTTTCTCAAGACCCAACTAAAAAGAATAGCTCATGGCCACAATACACCTCTAAAGATAGAAAAAACTGGCAAAAACCAACCAGCCCCAAATTTGACAAAGAACTCAAATGAGAATGGCATTTGGACTAATATGACAAAAACTTTATATCAATGTTATGCTATGTTGAGAGCATATGTTTCCAAGAAAGAGACCAATGCCAAAGGTACCTCCCAATGTTTGAGTTTGTACACATGAGTAAGAAGCATTCTACTACCAAATTTAGTCATTTGTGATGCTTATGTGTGTTTCCAACAACATTCGATAATATATGTAGAACCCAAAGTTCTTACAAGTGCAAGCTACAACACATTATTAGTATGATATGGAAAAAATGTTTCAAGGGAAAAGGATAGGGCATAATATTATGTTAACCAAAATGCTCGCCTATCAAAAATTGGGTGTACCCATAGTCACAAAAAGTATCTCGATTCAAACCCTATCAGGATGGCATGCCCAATGTTTCTTAGAATCGTATTTTGAACAACGAAATGCCTTTTCAAAAAGGTTCCAATCGAACGAACCTGTTCGAATCAGATTTTTTTTTTCCAAATAGAAATAAAAAATAAAATAAAAACCAATACAAAACGAGACTGCTTTTTCCACTTTTGCTGCAAAAGGTTTCCGTTATAGAGAGAGAGAGAGAGAGAGAGAGAGAGAGAGAGAGAGAGAGAGGGGTGAGCATAATTCAAAAGAGGAGTAAACTAATCTTATAAGTACTAAGGAGAACATTTCAGATTAATCATAAGTCTGAAACCTGCTAAAATGGAATTATGGAGGATAGCGTATCACCTTATTAAATAAAATTGGTCTAACTTAGGTAAAAACAAAAAGCTTAACCTAAATCTAGATTCTATACTTGGTGAATTCTCAAGTTGAATACTTAATCAAAATCCTATAATAGACCTGAAGTGCCCTACTACATGCCAAATTTTTCTATAGCTAATGTAAATAACATAGGCCCTATGGTCAGAGGTGGCACGGCGACGAGGATCAGAGCACACTTTCTTGGTTTGACGAGGATCAGAGCACACTTGCTTGGTTTGACCAGGCCAGATGGGTGGACCTTGGGCATTTCCCCATGCATGTCAGTTCCTGCACCTGAGCGAGAGCGCCTACTGAGCACATATTGAGGAGCAGCAGCAGCGACTGGGCCCAAGGTACAGATTGGTGGGCAGTTGGGTTCTATTGGCACAAGATCAAGCATCGTAGCAGCGGAGCAGGGCCATCATGGCCTAGTTCATCAGTAGCAGGCCCATCACGGCCTCCATCGGCAGCAGCAGCAACAGCAGCAGGGCCATCACGGCCAATTCCATCGGGATCACGCACTTCATCGACAGAGCCAAGCCCACCACAGCCACCATCAGCCACAGCAGCAGGTCCATCATCTACAGGAGAAAGAAAGAAAGAAAGCTTTATTAATGTCTTTTCCATGCCCATTGGGGGAGTCAGTTGGGGGAGTATGATCTTCCTCAGCTTTCGTAAGCTTACATCTACAATCATATGGAGTTGAAATAGGTTTGCATTCTGACATCCCAAAGTTTTTAGGAAGTTCATGTGCATACTTAGAGATAAATAGACCAAGTGCTACTCTCCATACCTCAATCCCAACAGTGAACCAAAGATCTTTCATGTCAAACTCTAATGAGAGATCTTTCTTAATATTCCAAATCAAAACTTTATTAGAACATGTGATGATAAGATCATCAACATACATCACTACAATAACAGTCATCTTTTACCATAACATAAAGTGTAGGGTCTGTACTACTACTCTAAAGACCAAGCTAATGTCTAATTACATGGTTCGAACCGGCCGTTTTGATGGTACGAACCACGTTTGAATCGAATGGGCCAGGTTCAAACCGTCAAACCGATTTTATGTTTTTTATATTTTTATTGAAATTTGATTCTTTCTGAGCCTTAATCATGATTCACATTACTGAGACAGGCATAAATTGATGCATAAGCTCTGAGTAGATTATAATCAATGATCATTCAAATCAGGCAAGGCATTTACTTGGTGGAATGGATTATGGGACCTTAATGGTCATTAGTAAAGAATGCCACAATTAGTGTCTAGTGGACTGTAGATAAATTGATACACTGGCTGCACAGTGCAACCTCCCAAAGTTGAGGGTGAGCATGGCTTTCGAATATGCCATATAGTCTTGGGCAATGGATATTGAGTCTGATTTCTAGACTGTGGCAAACTGTTTCCTATTCAATAGGTAGGAGGTAACATGTCAGGTTAGTCCTCGGTGAGCGTTTACAACTTCAGTCACTTATAGTTAGTATAGAGGAGAACCAAGGGCAGGTACATGAGATACGAAGACACATGTGAATCGTGATCTAATATTAATTCATGAGATACAAAGTTGACATGTGACATGTGTTAATGAGACTAGGCAAGATACTACATCAGGCAGCTGATAGAATCTAGATACAAGAGGGCTGAGGCATGCTAAAGTTTTATGTCAGGTTCAGTCCTTCCTCCAGTTTTAAATTGCATCTAGAATCTAGATGGGAGACCTCAGACAAGCACATAAACTCGTACAACTATGACCTGTGGTCACCTGTCAACGTGTTACTTCAACAATTCGGTACTTGATTTTTAGATCACGATGCAGAGATGCACATTAGTGATGATTTTGAGAAAAAAAAAATTTCCATTACCTACATGCATGGATGTTGGTCTTACTCTTGATTAAAAAAAAGGATTTTCATTAGCAGCGGTTCGAAATGAACCGCAGTTCGAACCGGCCGGTTCGAACCGCAGTTCAGGGTTCGAACCACAACTCTATCAAACATTGAATCAAGCTCCTCAAACTATGTATCAATCCTCACATACCATGCCCTAGGTGCTCGCTTAAGTCCGTATATTGCCTTGTCCAACTTGCAAACCTTGTCTTCATGTCCTGCTATTATGTAATCTTCTAGCTGCTCCATATAGAGTTCCTCATCTAGAAAGCCATTCAAAAATGCACTCTTAACATCTATTTGCTAGATATCCCAACCAAACTGAGTTGCCAATGACAAAATTGTCCTCATAATAGTCAACTTAGCAACAGGTGCAAAAGTTTCTTCATAGTCAATCCCTTCTCGTCAAGCATATTGTAACCAGCATCATTTGTAAAGTAATTTTTTATTAATTGTAGCATAAACTACAGAGGTGCATTTGCTATATATAGCATGATTTGAAGATAATTTTTGCAGGGTTTCCTTGGTTGCAAGCACTGAAGAGCATCCGGGTTATCCAAGTACCTTCTTGGTGTCAAATACGGCGAAAAACCTTGCCCGAGTTCCTTTGCCTAGTGGACAGGCCTAGTGCATGAGGTGGACCCCTCTGCATGCCACAGGTCAGTGAGGCTTCAAGTGGTCAACAACAGTACAAGGAGAAATGGCAATCCAAGGATATATACAACCATGAAGCAATGACTAAGTTCAACCAATGACTAAGGCATATGAAGAATTAAACTATGAATGACATTTACATGGCCTAGTGAAATTAAGCCTAAATGAACAACATTAACAACATAAGTACAAGAACATGGGACATAATAATAAGTAGTAAGTAAAAGCTATAAGTATTTAGAATATTAATACAAGGACCATGTGAAGTTAAAAAGCATTATTCATATGAATTTTATTGAGGACCCAAGGGCCCCAAACTTGCTAGGATGAGAACTTAACAAGTGGCAAATGACATGCAACCCACTAAATGACTCACTATCACTCATGCATGGTCTCTCTCTCTTACTACATGCACGGTGAAGGCCATATAAGGGAGAAGGGGCGCCCAAATTGGGGAGACAATTTTGGAAGAGAAATCATTGTTTGCTACCAAGGGGAAGAAATCAGGTGTAAGCTGCCAGGAAGGATTTGTGCCATGATAGGTTGGAGAGCTTTCCTGCTAGAGAATTCATGCTCAGGAGCTATGGATGAAAGTTTCATAGTTCATAATAAGATCTCTCCATTGTCTAAGTGACTGAGAATTAAACAGCTATTTGTACTATTGTCTCTTGAATATCGCCCCTCTATGTTGTGTCCTTTGCATTTTTTATGCTAATTTTCAATTGCATGTCTTTGTAAGATCTTTGCATGTTGTTGTAGGATCTTTGCATGGTTCTATATGACATTGTAGGACCTTGCATGACACTTAAGTTCGCATGATAAGGTTTTTCTTCAGTTTTCAATAGATAGGAAGCACTATTCAAGTTGCATGCATCATGCATTGCTATTCTTGTACTTCTTTAAGATTTTAGCTTACTTTCACTATGTTAACCCATCAACTTCGATGGGCTTGCGGTTTCATTTGGTATCTCCCCCCCCCCCCCCCCCCCCCCCCTCCCAGTTCTGGGATCTTAATCAAGAGACAACAGTACAAGTAATTGACAGCAGTAGTTGTCCAATCCTCAGTCATAGATTAATCATAAGTCTGAAATTTGTTACAATGGGATGATGGAGGACAGCACAGCCCCGTGTATCGCCCAAGGTTTCTAATTAAGCAAGAGGTTATTGTGGTCTTCATTTCATGAGTATTTGTGACAATGAAACACGTACAAAAACCACTACAATATGGTAGAGGCTTTAACATTAAACACTACACGTCGTGGGCTGGAACCTTGTTCTAACTCTGCGTATCCTCCAAGGTTTCCCATTGGGCAAGAGGCTATTGTGGTTTACATTTCATGATTATTTGTGACAAGGAAACACGTACGAAAACCACTACAATATGGTAGAGGCTCCAACATTGCATGCTACAGGTTGTAGGTTGGAACCTTGTACTAACCCTGTGTATCCTCCAAGGTTTCCCATTAGGCAAGGAAAGTTGTATGAAAACCACTAGGAACGGCTTTGACAGTACACATTATATGTTGGCCTTGTGGTAACCCTATGCGTATCATGGAAGTTTGAAACTTCCACCATTCATGAAGGCCCCACATTCAAATGAAGTTCGTTAGGCCACTTTTATTGCCTCTAGTATCATAAGAAAATTCACGGCTGCCATAAGACTATGGGCATAATACCCTCTACACGGATTAGCTCATGGGCTTTATGGACACAATGCAATTTACACAAAACCCAAAAGGATTTGCCCTTTACACAAAATAGTATGCACTTTTTGATGTAAAACAAATAGGGCACTTATGCCATGTGAAGCCCTGAACTATCACTTAAATTCAGAACAGATTGATGCCAGCAAGAAATACAATTGATTGGAACTATGGATCATAGGCGTAATAATGCCCTTAACATGATGAGCTCATGGGCTTCAGTGCCCTTTATACAAGAAAATTATGGGCTTTCTCGTGTAGAAACAAGTAGGCCAACTCTACCACATGAAGATCTACAGGAATACTAACACTGAGATTCATAGCAAGTAGATTGCAGCAACAAATATAGTTGATGCTAACTATAGATTATCGAATGATGCCCAAACATGGATTCACCTCATGGGCTTTACGAAAATAATGCACTTTACACATAGACAACTATATCGGCTTTACAGGCATAATGCCCTTCACAAAAAAAAAATGTATGAATTTCTGGCCTAAAAACAGGGGAACTATGCCACATGGAGCCAACTGGGAATATGATTGATTCTAGCAATACTGAGATTCATAATATGGATCCATATCACAAACTAAATAGAAATCAAAAGACAAAGAAGGCAATGCAAATGGCAATACCTGTGAATAGAATTGAGATTCAAGTTATCGTAGAAACGTTGAGCTAGTAAATATACATCTGTGCGCGCAAGCACATGATCCTCGGCAACACTACTCCAACCATTCAGAAGCGCGAGTGATATAATGGAAGCTGGATAATTGCATCTCTGCTTTGCTTTGATGGCCACATTCAGCGCTCGCATATAGCCATGCCGACAAGCCGTAGACCGTAGGTTGATGATTCATCAGAGCTCCTGCTGCCCTGGAAACGACGGCTGCCGACTAGGTGAGGCAAAATTCTCTCCATGTGCAGGTGTCCTTCTCCTTTGCACTCTTTTATGCGGGGCACATGAGCAGGGTTTGCCCCTTTGGTGGGTATAGCATTGTCATACATGATTCTATTCATGATGTTCTTTATGAATATGAATTTCATGTTCTTTATGAATATGAATTTCATGTTATTCGCGAGCAAACACACATTTTGCATGTCTTTGATTCACACATTCAGCTTGTCGTTGGGCTGGGTTGACCTTGTCCTTCCATGTGAAGGGATTCGCACTCTTGAAAATGTTGTTATTGATGATCATCTTCGCCAAACTTCTACCAAACAAGGTGTTGCTACGTCTCAAGCAATTCAATTCAAAATAAAAGGAGGTACTATTGTCATCGTGCTCTTGAAGAGGATTTCAAGTTGATGATATTATGTCTAGCAAATCTTTAGGGACATGGCACCCCACTTTTATCTATTATTATATACCATTATCGTCAATGAGTTTCTACCACTTCACAACACACTCAAGCACTTGTTATACTTCGACGTGTCGTAATTGCATAAACAACTGCTTCACAACTTCATTAAATTGTAACTATTATACCCAATGATTGCATCGAGCAGTAGGATTTAATTAGCTACATTGTTAAAATTTTGCTTTGCTATGGTTGCATTACAACATCTCAATTTGCCTTCTGGCGTTTATTATTTACATGCACTCTCTTTTACTCTAATGGATTTTTTCATCTTTTAATAATAAAAGCAAGAAGTTTCTTTTTTTATAAACTTGGTTGCATGGCCACTAAACTCTCTCTCTCTCTCTCTCTCTCTCTCTCTCTCTCTCTCTCTCTCTCTCTCACATTCATTAGAGCTTCATTGTTGACAGTCTAAGTTGGATAAGAATGTTTTATTGTGGTAGTAACAACCCAATCTCGAATATTAGGTACGCTATGCTAGATTCAACCATGTGAATATTTCTACTATTAGTTTGTCTCCCTTTAGGGCGTGCCTTGCAAAATTTAAAATAAGATTGAATCGACCCTTTCCCTTTTCATTTTGAACTAATCCTTGTTCATTTTTATTTCCTTTTTGTCTTTGCTTAACTTCTATATGATGTGAATAACACCATTCCACCAACCCATGAATTGAAGTAATACACATGAGCTCCTTAATCATCTCAACCCTATTCTCTATAAGTTTTTCCCGTGGCTCAATCAAAAGTACAACATTTTTTACCACAATTAGCATTGGTTGACAAGTGTCTCCAAAACTCTTAGACACATTTTAGCTATGAAAGAGGATATAGAATTTGTGAAGAAAGAAAATGAAGAGCTTTGCGAAAGAGTTTCATTGGAAGATGGATGAAAGCATATCAAGATTCTTAGAAACAAACTTCATGAACACAAAAAAATGTATTATCATTGTCAATAATGAGCTAAATTCAAAATCTCTCTCTCTCTCTCTCTCTCTCTCTCTCTCTCTCTCTCTCTCTCTCTCTCTCTCTCTCTCTCTCTCTCTCTCTCTCTCAAGCTTCTTATACTTTTAGGCGTCTCATCTCTAAATGAGTACAAAATGATGGAAAATGTATTTTTCTCCTAACAAAATTACTATATTTTCTAATTAGTAAAATTTATGCACAAATTGAAGAGAAAAGCTTTAACTCAACCATTTAAAATTCATCCACTTGTTTTTCATATTGAAACTTGTGTTTGATTAAAAATCACCTTGGAGAAAATTTGAGTCTCTTCCATTTTTATGGTTGGATCGTGTCATTTTTCCTACGGTTTTTTTCAAATAAGTGAATGTGTAAAGAAATAGCATATGAGTGATTATAAAAATTACATAAGAACTATGATTGAGTTATTTAAATTTATTGCTCGCCTCAATGATATGGCGATTTGGTAATTTAGAAACTAGGTTTTAGATAGGTCCCTTAGTTGCTATGTGATTTAAACTTTAATAGTTTGTGATATTATTTGCAAAAAAGATCATAGCACCAAGAGAAGATTGACTATTATTACTTGATTTGACCAACTTATTATGACTACATAAACATTTTTCTAGTATGCATTAAGCTCAACATTGTCTTGATGAATCACATTCTATTGAGAAACTTGACAATGATGAATAGCACATGGATGTGTTAAAGGTACACATGAAAATATTTCTTTCTCTTGTTCTTTATATAATACTTCTTAATCTTTTTTTCTACTTCTAAATCTCTCTTTATATTATTTTAATAGTCCTATCGCATAAAAGAATGCAAAATGCTAATGTCAACAAATGATAAGTTACTTGACATCATGTCTTTCTTTTTGATATAAAAGAAAATATCAACACATTTAAGTGTCATATTTAATTTGTGTCATGGATCGAGTACACAATGATGCTACAAATCAAAGAGCTAACAATCACCACAGCCTGGTGTTGGATATGTGACCACATATCCACTAATGACAACATCATTACTCGCGACATTTGTTAGCATAAGTGCCACATCAACAGTGTTAGGAGTTTATTATACTTTCATTATGTTGTACTTCAGTGGGGGACGCACACGCAATGTACTTGCAAAGTGGTAAATGGATAAGAGGGTTGGGCCACATGAAAGAGGCTATCACCAGTGGTTGAGTCTGGTGGCAGCCTCCAGAAATGTGGGGGCAGTCCACATGTCAGACGTAAAGTGCTACCTCCGACCTATGCGTCATCATCTGATTGGGCATGTTAATACCAGCTGGCAGAGGCTAGCCTGCCTTCGAAGGTTAACTTTTTTCACCTCCTGAGGCAGAGCCAACCTCCGGAGGCAGGGTAAGAAGGAATATTTTAAGAATGTTCTCTCCTACCTCCTCCATGCCTCTCACACGCACACACGTCGGCGGGCTCTCTCTCTCTCTCTCTCTCTCTCTCTCTCATCGTCGCCCTAAAATTCCCACCATGAACCTGTTTCATAATAACAAATTCTCTCTCTTAAATAAATCTCTTTTGATTCCAAGCATCTCTCCCAAGATTGGAAATAGAAGTTTCCAAGAGCATGAATGCATGCAATTGGCACCTAGCCAAAACCATAATTAGCAATATTTCATTCATGCAATTCATACCTAGTCAAAGCCATAATTAGCAATACTTCACTTATGGTCAAGATAAGTCAATGTTTAAAACCATAATTAGCAATGCTTATGGTCAAGATAAGTCAAAACCCTAATTTCGAACGAACGAATCAAAATGCGAAAATCATGTTTTGTATATCACAAGCATACATTCTCTCTCTATTTCTATTGTGCTATGGTGGTGTCTCTCTAGTCTATCTCTATGGATTGATTTATGCTACATGTTATGGCTAAAGCCTGATGATGATCGTGGCATGTAGTTCAAGTTCTAGGAGCTTTGGTAACATTTCTTGTTTGCTATAAGATTTCAGCAGGTTGAAAGAGTTTTCTTTCTATTTCAAGAATGCAAATAAAAGAGAGAATAAATCATTGATTGCTTGCTATTCTTGTGTGAAGAATGCTCATATAATGTGTATTGCGTGTGGAATTCATTCAAAATGTAAACACATTGAGAATTGTCTAATAGCAGCCCTTCATGGATGTGTTCCCATGGTTTGATAGTGTGCAAGAATAAATAAAGAATTAATCACAATTTTTGCTACAAACACTGATTTGGAGGCAGTAGGAGTCATGCCATATGCTAACAAGTCTAGAAGTTCCATTGGACGACCCAAGGACAGCCATTGCATCCTGTCACTCACTGATCCAAGTGTAGAAAAAATGGAAGAAGATAAAGATCAGAGAAACAGGATTTAGCACCCAACTTAACCGCTTGTTCACATTAATTGCTACTCCCCTCACAAAATGTAATGATGGCCTCCAACAGGAAATTTGAATGTGCTGCTGCCTCGCTGGCTACGCTTGTCTCCACTAGAAACCTGAGTGGAAATCTGAGTGAAGATGAAGCTTGTTGACAGCCAACGACAATGCATGTACCATTGTTGAGGGTGAATCTTCCAGAACAAATGGTCTGCCAGAAACCTTTGCTGGCCATGCCGCTGTTGCTATCGCTTACAACGATGCCTCCCGACAGATTGTGATATTGCCTCTGAGAGCCTACGATTTCATACCTGAGGAAAGACAAGTGAAGAAGGCAGTGAGAGAGAAGACGTTCAAAAAGGTCTCGAGACTCTATTTTGCAGACTTCAAAATTGCATAAAGAAGTTAGTTATGTCCTGATAAAGTTGAAGGTGGATATGTGAAGTGCTCTTTTTCCTTTAGTTTCACTTGAAAATTTTAGAACTGAATGTTGTGGCACTTGTGAGTTTGAAAGTGACCTTGAGATTTTTTTTGCCTTCATGCTATGAAAATACTTTCTTGCAATGAGCATTTCATAATATCATGACTCCAGTTTGCATAAGGAAAAGGGGAAAGCCTCTTTAAAGCCAATTTGTGTGTTTTGTTGTTGTGCAAAACTTGGGGATGAAGCCTTTCCATCCTATGTTCCAGAGTGAAAGTTTTTCTATTGGAGAAACACTAAACAGTGAAATGTCCTTGTCAAAATTCTAGAGTTCCAGAACTTCAATTCAAATTTCATTGACTATTGCTTTGCCATTATTAGAGGTGGGACATTCCCTTTGACACAAAACGACCTTTATTTTTTAAGGACATGCCCTACGTTTGACTAAAGTTGAAGGTCTGACTGTTATTTGAAGAATATCTTGTCAAATGAAAAGCATTCTGTAAAACTCAAGAGCTGTGAAAAAATCAGTCTACTATTAATTACTTTGCGGAGTTTTGACATTCTATTGAATGCATTCGAGTTGTGTAAAACTTTAACAGTAAAATTTTGTTGTTTTGCATTAATGTTTTAAGTTTTTCAATAGAAACAAAATTGCAGTGATTTATTGACAAGATTTCACTGTCATTAGTTTATGTGAAGTTTTATGACTTCATAATAGCCTTCAAGATTTAGATGAAACTGGTCCACAACCCTAATGTGACAAGTTTAGCCTTGTTTGTAAATGTGCAATTTTGAAAGACCTGAAGTTGCATCATATGTGAGGTGATAGTCGGTAGTGGGCACTGATTTAAGCTTCCGAATTTCTAGCAAGCTAATTAGTGAAGATTGTTACTAGTTCCAAGACAATATGATTCATTTCTATCTAAGAATGGAACATTGTTTATTTGAAACAAGCTATTTAATGATGCGGCTGGTCAGTTTCAATTGTGAATTTGATTTTCTATGGAGTTTTCTCCATGGTGCAGGTTATTGTGAATGGCTAATTTGTTCATTGCTAAGGACAAAGAGGAGTTAAACCTAATAATTGAAGCTACTAAATCTTTTGATGATTCAGATGGTTTTCCATTTAAAGTTTGTCAATGTTACTTCCACATCCTGTATATAGGATTCGACATAATCCTAGACTTGGAAACCTGGTACTCCTGTACTCGGGATTATTGTTTATGCCTCGTTATTCCGAACTAGGCTAGAAATATAATTGATAACCTTGTGAGGACTTAGTCACACATCTATTGGCATAGTGTACAGTATCAATAGTAATGAAAAGCATGTATGAGAATATTCTATGCATGGACACATGCACAACTAAAGCAGGGGCTATATCCTCATGTAGGAACTCACCCTACTCCCATTCCATTATGTGTTTTCATTGTCAGGATCCTTTCTCTACACGTGCATCCTATCCTATGGCATGGGGGTGATGCTATTCGAGATTGATTAGTAGCTTTTGCATGGTTGGGTGGTTTGGCTCCACTATTATTCCTTTGTGTGTGTTTTGTAAGCAAGATCTTGGAGGTGCTTCTCCTTACAGTAGTATCAGAGCAAGGCTTACGAAGATTGAAGGGGTAGGAGTTGTGAAGTTTTTTGTTGAATCTTTAGTAGAGATCAATCAGTTTTCTCTTCTTGGTGGTGAACAAGCTTTCAAGTGGGTGTTCTCTCAGTAATTCCACGTGCATGTTGCTAAGATCCATCAGGTATTAGCTTTCTCCATAACAATATGGATGATTGTCGATTTTAGCTAGTTTATGACGATTTTTGTCAGTTTTGTTTGAATATCTTGTAGTTCTGAATTTCTAGCAAGTTTACCTATTGTTAGGAATCCATTAATTGCTGAATTACTGATTGCATCTAGGATTATGCAAGGTTTATGGTTCTGGGCTATGTTTTGGTCAAAAATAGCTTGTTTTTTAGTATTTTTAGTAGAAACGGATAGTAAGAACTATCATCTAGCAAAATTAGAATAATTGAATATTGATACAAGTTGTTTTGAATGATTGATAAGTGGTTGAATGAGGGTTTATGTTAGGGCCATGGGGGTTTGGACCATTAGGAGTTGTCTTGGATGTAGGGGCCAGGCCTAATCTAGATAATAGTCGAGTAGGACCATGGGGTCACACCTGCATGCGGTATAGGCATGTGTGTTGCATCCTAGTATGGGATAGGATGTACATGCACTGTGCTTATGCATGGGTCTTGACTATTACGGGTTAGGGGTACCTACATGCATGGGAGCTAGGCATGAGTTGATAGCACTCTTACATGTGGATTCAGTGCATGGTCAGGCAGGGGGGAGCTACTCTCTATATATACCCTCAAATGTGTCTATAGGGATCATTGAGAGTCTGCGGCCGTTATGATGTCGGATTGGTAAATGCTTACTATCATAGAGATTTGCCATTCTCCCTAGTGCTCGGGGGCTAGATCGGATGGTCTAGGTTTGGTTGGGACGGTTTCATCTACTGCAATCCTCCCTTGGTGTTCTAGGAAGCTCTATCTCGATTGGGAGTTTTATTAGTATCAGAGCCTGATCGCTCTTTGCTATGTATTGATTCATAGTGGGATCATGTATTTTTGGCGCAAATTCTTAATCATGTGGATTCACAATGAGATCATTGGACTGAGTTTATTTGCATGCATAAACTAGTCAATAAACATAGATGTATTGCTGAGAAGTGTCTTATGACAAATTCTCACATGGTATATAGATTTGGTACAGAGGATTTCCTTTTGGCCAAAGTTAATGCCTTTTGTAGAATCTTATGTGTTGAACAAAAAACACTGCCAATGGAGTAATGTAGAATGCGTGAAGAGTGGTGGGCTATTGCATCCATTAGATAATCCTACTACATGATGGGATAGTATCTTGATGGATTTTGTAGTAGGTTTACCGTGTACGAATAAATAAGAATGGTGCAATTTGGTCATAGTTGACTAGTTAACCAAATTGATTATATTTATTATGTTAAAGACTATAGTTTAAGCATCTGAGTTGTTGGACGAGTCTACAAGATATCGTTATTTGTTGATATTGTAGATAAGTTGTATTGATTGTAAGTCATAGCCATTATGAGTTATTTTGTGACTCAAGTAGTGGATGATTTACATAGGTACATAGGAACTTTTGGTTCTAATTATTTTTCATTTGAAATGAAGATTATTTTGGAAAACTCAGTTGGAGTTGGATAATTGGTGGAACCAAAAGCTCATGGCTTTAGTAATGAAGTTTGGTAAATCTTAAGTTATTCTAGATCAGAACTTAAGTATATTGGGGTCTAGATGTGTTCTAGATGAAACTTTGACTTTCGAATGACATGTTGTGTCATGTCTAGAGTGAAGAATTAGGAGACTACATTTCTTTATTGACATCGTAAGGAGAGTAGATTGGCATAAATCAAGAACTTTCCTATTGGAAAGGATTTTTGTGGAGCAACTCTCATGTCTTTAAGAATAGTTGCATTCATGTTCTCTTATTTTCAAATATAGAATAAAAATCCGATGAATTGTGATTGACGAATCATAGTTCAGGTTCCAGTCTACATTTGACTTCTAAGAGAGGATGACATGAGTGGTGAAAAGATTTTATGTTTTGTGTATCAGTCTCACAGTCTCCTAGTGGCAATCTCATTGAATGAGGTATCTTCCATTAATTGAGTTTGTTTGTAATAGTAATAAGCATTACTGGGTATAGTCCGTTTATGCTTACATATGGATTTTAACCTATATCTCTAGTAACAGTTGGAACTGAGTTGATCAAAGTTCAGAAAGTGGCGGATTTCTTGCAAGAAATGCAAAAAATGCTACAGTTAGCATGTGAAATGTTCTAAGTACCCAGGATAGGGTAAGACATTTTGCTAATCTGAAAGGATCGCCTCGGAGAGGGTTCCAAGTTGGGGATTGGGTATATTTTAGAATTCCGAAGGGTTCTAGGTTAATGCGCACTGGGAAGTTTTACAATTTCTCTGCTCGTTATAGTGGATCATATAAGATCTTGAAAAAGATTGGACTTTAGCTTACCAGTTAAAGAGTTATCAGAGGGAATCATGACTCATCCCATGTTCCATGTTAGTCATCTAGAGATGAGTTTACATATCATATTATTCCTTGACATCTGACACGTTAGTGACCGTCATCATTAGGATTCTGACATGTGTTAGGAATTGAGTGAACTATCAACTAATAGGCACATGCCACATGTTCGAATATTAAATATGTGCGTACGCTTTCAATTCATGCCTCTCATTGTGCCAAAATGCGCACTCAACCAATATGAGTATGTATTTATGTAAATCATTGTTCTGAAATATAGTTCAAAAAAATTATTGCTAAAAACAAAACTATAAATATGAGACACCTTCCTCATTTTCACAACTCTAGTTTTGCCTTTTTATATTCAAGAATTTTTCTGCATTAGTCACTTTAAGTGATTTAGTTGTTTTTCTTACCAGTTCTAGACCACCGTTTTACTAAGTTTACTATTCAACACTGTCATGGAGAACGCTAGGATTGAGATTTCAAGACTTCTATGTGGTACAAAGTTTGAACATCAGATAGATAGGATCTTTCCCATCTTCTGTGCCAAAAATAGATACACTAGCTACGGCCAGAGCTAACGCAGAAAGTGTCTCATTTGCCATGGATTATATGAATACAAATTTTTTTTCGTATAGTATAAGAGTTTCTGATTCAGATATTGCATGGATTCCATACAACGTACTGACATACATATGGGGGTGATAGACCATTTGTAGTTAGACTCAATAGATTTTTGGATAATCTGTCTAGAAATCACTATAGAATTTTGACTATTGAGGAGCAGCGTAGGGACAATTTGTTGAACATAAGCTCAAAGATCATTTCAAGTGAGTATTCTTGCTTTCTGAACATACAATTGTTCCAATGCCTATTGACTCACAAGAGGCCATTCTATGCTATGAAATGAACGAAGTTGAGGACAACGAATCTATGCGTGACAACTAACTTCATCTCTTTGATGCTAGATTGAATAGATCTTGGATTCAGGTTAGGCAAGGAAAGAAACAATTATAAACATCTGCAAGATAATGAAATTTGCATCAGATGAATACTGAAAATTGGCCCTTAGGGCTTCTATTATGTATGAACACTGTACATTTTGGCTCAGGACCTTTTTCAATCTACTTTTTTCTAATTCTCATAGCCAACATTAAATCACGTAGCATGAGTGTCACTCGCTTGGCATGTTGGGCACACAGGTAGGCATCTTTAAAGATTGTCGTGAGGTGATTCTTAGTAGCCTCCTACAATGTAGATACAGCCTCGCTAGTGATCCTGTAATCCAGGACTAGATTGTCCATCATTATTTTGATTATTCTCAGAAATGGAGTCCGAGAAAGCAACAGTCTGGTGCACTTTTGGTACTTTTTAATCTCCTTCATAAATTTGGGCTGGCTTTTTTTGCGTTGTTGTCTTGGTGGAGGCTGCATCCTATCCATCCTCTCTTTCCAGTCCAAGGTGGCTGTGAATGAAGAGGAGATCCACCACCAGGAGATCCATCAGCGGATCCACCAGGAGATCCACCACCAGCAGATCCAACAGCAGTGGAACCGTCAAAATCAAAAAGTTCTTCGACATCCGTGGGCAATGTTTCCGCAGCCTGCACCTCGGATTCGATGAAATTACAAACTTCTTTTTTCGTTGGCGTGAGCTTCCATGCAGAGATTTCTCAAAATTTCATTTCGCCTAATAGTCTGAAGTTGCTGAGCAGAAACCCTGATTCTCTGAGGCTCCCTTGCAGTTTGTTTTGTCCTTGCCATATGCTTATGTCTAGCCATAAATAGCTCAAAAATATGCTAAATAGATCTAACGGGTGTCAGAAATTCAATCCACAACAGAAATAAAATCTACAAAATTACTGTATCCTCCACTTGTGAAAGTGAAAAATTGAATGGTAAAATTCTTTTATATATTTTATTGCCCATGCATACCAAAGTTCAACTAAAACTTTTTGGCCGTGTGTAGCTCACTACAAAGTATTTGGGCAATATCACATATGTGCGTATAGTGACATGGAGAGATTACGAACTGCAAGTTCTGTGCACAAGTTTGATATTGGATTTTTGGAATATTCTAAAGAATATTCTTCATGGAATATTCGTTTTGAATGAATATTTCTTTTTTGCATAGCTGTAAAGTGGATCGAATATTCTAATATTCGACGGCGCATTTATTTCTGGTGACTTGTGTTCAATTCCAAAATTCTATAAATACAATATCAACACCAACATAACATTTCTAGTAATTTTTTTTTTCCTTCTACCGTTTTTTAGGTCGTACATATCATTCTTTTGCACAGTTCCTTATAACCTTAATATTGCTATTGAAGACTGCGCACATATTCGATGCATACAGTTAATCTGTTGTTGTTTTTTGTTAATATCACTTTAACACAATGTCTTTAGGTTCTTGTAGATCTTATCCGGAGATCGTGCTCTCTTCATTTCTCGACGATTTTGGGATTATCGAAGCTAGAGAATACTTCATATCGTTGTTTCAACATTTTCTTCATGTTTTTGCTATAGCTCATCATAATAGATACGTGTTCTTTGAGCCTTACAAGATATTTAAAAGTTTTGTTACATTGTCTTTGCAAACGTTTGAGAACATGGCTTTTTTGCATTACACTTTTTTTTCTTTAAACGAGAAAAAAAGAAACCGAGCTGACTGATGATGCCTCAAGGTTTGCTTTGCTCCCTGGAAAAGTGGCGAGTAGTAAAAACGACATAAAAGTGGAAAAAACACAATAGACGAGTAATAAACTTGTCAAAAAAGAGAGAAAATAACAGAAAAATGCAAACTAATTAAAATCCACTCCTAAGATTCTTTAGCACCGTCTCCTCGACAACAGTGCCAAAAAAATGTTGGACCCTTTCCATGCCTCCCTAATCGGTCGGATCTAGATGGAAAGGAAGAGGTTTTGGATTTCCAATCGGGTGAGTAGTCATGTGTAGTAACGGGCTTTGATTCAATGGGGAGAGGGTAAACGACGAAATAGGAGTGGGAATCTAGGCTTGCTAAGGTTGTCAATCTTAGCTTAGGATCTGATCGTGGAATAGCCTAGATTTGTGCATTGTTCATCTTTGATGCTTCTTCTCTTTTTGGTCTTTTTCTTGGTTTGGTTTGTTTGTTCTTATCTAGGCATCCTTGGCTCTAGATCTTCTCCTCAAGAGGTTGATCTTTTCAAGGGAGGCGAACAGTGAAAGAAATCCTACCTACGAATCTTACCATGATTTTCTTAATGAAATGGCGAGAGAGAGAGAGAGAGAGAGAGAGAGAGAGAGAGAGAGAGAGAGAGAGAGAGAGAGAGAGAGAGAGAGAGAGAGAGAGAGAGAGAGAGAGAGAGAGAGAGAGAGAGAGAGAGAGAGAGAGAGAGAGAGAGAGAGAGAGAGAGAGAGAGAGAGAGAGAGAGAGAGAGAGAGAGAGAGAGAGAGAGAGAGAGAGAGAGAGAGAGAGAGAGAGAGAAGAAGAAGAAGAAGAAAGAAAGAAAACTTTATTAACATCTTTTTTCATGCCCAAAGGCATATAAGATGAAACAAGTACATCAAAATGGATGGCACCAAGATGGAGCAATGTCGTCAAAACAATAAAACTAAAACCAAACTAACTAAGAAGAGAAAAATCTCTTCAATGCTCTAACTCTCAACGTAACTTCGAACAATAAGCTTCAATGAAAGGCTCTCACGCAGGAGGCAACATTAAATACAGTCTGAAAATTTTATGTTGACTAAAAGCTCTCATGTAGGAGGCGTCACTGAGTGATGAGTTCCAGATGGGATGACTAGAAAATGTCGACCATCCCAAAAAATAGCCCTTTTTCCTATTGCATTTGCTTCCTCAATGAGCTGCTTCCATTCCTTCCACTGTAAGGCAGTTAGATCCTCATAAACGAAAACGTTACTACCTTTAAGATGTCCACGACACTTAAGAACTTTATTACAATAATTAGTTTATTTGAAACGGATGAAGACAACTGAAGAGTCAAACTTAGTGTGCCAAGCTGCTTCCACGGCGCCTTCCTCTTCCTCATAGAAAAGTGAGGCCAGAAGTTCTTTGGCTGCAAGCAGGGGGTCAATTTCGGAAAGACCTTTAACACGAACGTTTTGAGATTTGTATTATTGTTTGGCTTGTTCTTCCATCGCCTGTGAAACCATCTGATTACTTTTTGCTTCGGTATTTTTGAGCATGTCGGCCCACCTTTTGGACGAGGTCTGAATTTTCTCCTCCAGTGCCTTGACCTAATCAGAATTCACTTCTGGAGCTTTGCTAAATGCATCCATTTGAGCTTTGAGGCTTGCATTTTTCGTTTCAAGTGTAGTTACTCATTCTTGAAGAGCCAACAGATCTGTGTGCATACTAGTTATGAGAGACATTACACCGAAAACGGATGGTGCACTGCATGTGTCGTATAGATCGCCCAGAAGTGTCATAGAAGCAGGAGCCAGAGATGAGGCAGAAAGAGACGGTGATGGAGCAGTTTGCTTCTTTCCTTTCTGACAGGTAGTAACCCAATCTGATTCCATTAAGCATAGACCTACGGGTGGCACAACACTGAGAAAACAAGTCTTCCAAATTGAGCGTAACTAGTGTACAAATGTACAACTCATTGCAGGTACAATGTACAGATAGGTCACTGGTAGACAGGGTCCGAAAACAGGTTGTGCTGCTCCAGGATAGTTGCAGGTATCAGAGAATGCAGATAGGGCCTCGCTTCAGGTCCGTTGCAAATCCATGTAGGCAGTGGGAGTCGGCCAGATTGAGTGTCATGATACATGCTAAGGCTTTCTGATCTTTGATCTTCCAGGCCTTTGCTTGATCACCATCTTCTTGTTTCAGGTCAGAACCTTCTACTACATCCTAAAGATCTCTATCTATCAACATCATCCTGAGTTTTAACTTCCAAATGTAGAAGTTAGATCCATTGAACTTGTCAATGATTGTAACCTTGTTGGATGATGACAAAGAGTTACCAATATGAGACATGTTAATAGTAATACAAATGGAACAAACTTAATCTCTCGGTTTATATGAGCTACGCTCTGATACCAATCTGATAGGGCAAGGGAGTATAGAGAACAGGAACGGAGAAGCGAACAGGAATATTTGCGGAAGAGCTCTCCCGCTACAATGGGTTGCTAGATGCAAAAATAGTCTAATGGAATGTTTATGTTAATTATAATCAGAGCTTAAGTGTTCTATTGCCCAACATGATCTTATAAATTAGTTCATACTCACAAAAATATAGAATGAGTATAGTCCACCAAAGAGATTAGAAATGGTTTGTGTGTGGTATTATTGATAATGGATTTAGTCAGAAGTTTAGTTCTGAAATAGATTGAAAGAGCAGTGCGATAGTGCAAGTTCCTCAGACATCAAAGATAGCCATTGTCTGATCGAAAACTGAGGAGTCGTAGACATCCGTGTTCTGATCAGAGTGAGTGAACAAATGTTATCGCATTCACATCACAACAAACATTCATCTACATTATACAAAGATAGAAAAGCATGTTGTTGCTATATTACATTGAACTACAACAAAATAGTAGTCTCAACCAGAATGACGACATAACTGGGAAGCTCAAAATCATTCGTCTCATGGACGGAGCATCACGTAGAGTGTGTCTGGATGATCCATTTATAGATTGCATCCATATCACCTACAATAAATGTTTGTCACCTAATTAGGTAAGTCGTTGTACTTGGAAGTATTTGGCTTTTGTGACAACTATACATAGTATATACGATCAATGAATCAGGGAATGTTGACGCGGACGAGGACGCTGCAAATCTCTCAGTTCGCATTTTATGTGAAGTGGCTTTCTCTCACTTCGCATTTTTGGGAAGTGGTGGGAACATTCCTCGTTGAAAATTGATGACTGTAAAAAATTTTCTCTCCCTTCAGAATTTTGAGAAAAAGTCAACACTGTCGCAAAAAGCCAACACTGTTGAAAATAGTTGAACTGTTGAACTATGTTGAAGTGTCACATTTTGAGAAAAGTCGACACTGTCACATTTCAGAAAAGTTGACATTGTCACATTTCAGAAAAAGCCGACATCGTCGCATTTTGAGAGAAGTCGACACTGTCGCATTTTGGAAAAAGCCGACACTGCGAAAAAATATAGTTCATTTCTGCAGACTGTTGACACTTGTGTATTTCTGCAGAGTTGATCTAAATGCTAATTTGTGGAAGTTCTTGAAGATGGCCAAGTCTTCAGTGATCTTCAAATTATTGAACTTAACATATGAACTTGAAATATGATAGGATTGGTTACCCTTTGCTGGGAATCAGCCAGAAGCCCATTGTAGACATTCTTCAAATAATTTGATTGTCTAAGTTATGATTCCTGCAGGTATCAGATGGGCAGACAGAACCAATGTTGGTTTTACCTGACTCTAGATCAACGATCAATAAACGTGCGGGAAGAATCTTAGTCATTCACCAAGGAGACAACTGTGGGCTTAATTTCCAACACTACATCCATCTTGTGGTTGACAGGCTCTCACTCTACTTTCACGCTTCCTATTCCTTGGCTTGGGTGTGAAGCTTCTAGAGTTGATTGGTTGCTTCTACTTGGTTGGGTGGTTTTTCCATAGCGTGTTGTCCATTGTCTTTGCCTTGTAAGCAAGATATTGAGGAGCTTTCCCTTATAATCATTGCATATTCCAAAAGGTATCACATGATATGAAAATACCCTGAACGTGGTTGTATAACTGGTTTTCAATCAATCTTCTTTTGAAATAAGTAAATGCTTGTAACCAATAAAGTAGTATATGCTAATTATTCTAACATCTAATTTAGGAGTGAGTAAGAGTTTATTCTCAGCATTTTGTTTACCAATTTACAAAAATCTAAATAGCATTATATCAAATAGACATAGTTTTACTCGCTCTAACTCAATGCAAATCCCAATACTTAGATAATAAGATACTCAATGTTATTTTAATCATATAGGTTTTGAAGCTAGCTTAAGTATTATAAAGTATCCTACTAGATCAAAAAGTATTTCTTTCAAATCTGTATAAGTTTGGAGCCTTATTTAGCTGAATTGGGCCTTATAATCATTATTACAATACCACTATTCACAAATGTAGCGCGGCTGTTCGAGCCACTTTATTGAGAATCCTACTGGCTAAATCTAGTTTAATTTAGCTCCAGGGCCATATTTATCATTGCTTTTAGTAAATTCATGGGCTAATTACATGTAGCACATGACATGCCCAAACTTTGCTATTGCAAAATAGTAATCCATCCCAAATGGCGAACTATTCTACAATCTTTTTATCTCTCTTAGAAAATTGAGATCCCTATGAATCCATTCGAAGTTCCATTCTCATTCATTATGGTTTCAACCAACTTCCATATCCGACCAAAATGAAAAATCGTATTCGCACTTTTTTCTCAATGAAATATAGAGATATATAGAAATATGGGTGAATAAAAGTTCATTTAATTCACCAAGCTATCGAAGAGTATCTACAACTTGGTTAGAGTTGCCTTTGGCATATCAAATCTCATGATCTTGCATAAGCATCCCATCAAACCTTACGAGACCCCTTAGATCATGATTGAAAAAGTATTTTAGAGGCTGATATTCTGTGTACACTATAAACTGATTACCCTAGAAATAATGCCTCCATTTTCTAAGTGGATGAATCACAAAACATAACTCATTCTCCAAAGTCATATAATGCAACTGGGGTTTAGAAAGTTTTTTGCTCTTAAATGCTATCGGTCTATCACTTTGCAATAGAACTGCTCCAATCATTGAATCGCTCGCATCAATTCTAATAATGTAGGAAAATTCTGGATCGCGATTGTAAGATAGGAGCTAAAACAAGCAGACTTTTGAGCTTTTCAAGATATTTGTTTAGTTTTTTATTCCATTCAATAGACAAACTAAGTTGGCCTCTCTTCTTTTTCTTAGTAGCTTTGTCTTTTGCTAAAATCATTAAACGGTGCTCCAACTTTTGTATAATCCTCTATAAATCTCCAAAAGAAAACTACAAAATCAAAAAACAATTTAACTTATCTAACTGTTTAAGATATTGGCCACTCTAGCACTACCTTGATCTTATTTTCAGCCCTTTTAGGGTGATCCTATGGCCAAGATATACCAAGTTGAGCTTAAAGAATTTGCACTTGGATTCTTTAGTTAAAAAAATTTCTCTTCCAAGAATTTGCAAGACAGTCTTGATATGATTCACATGCTCTATAAGAGTTCTATTGTAGATGAGGATATCATCTAGAAATACAACTACAAATTGACCTAGATATGCGTTATATCTATATATATATATATATATATATATATATATATATATATATATATATATATATATATATATATATATATATATATATATATATATATATATATATATATATATATATATATATATATATATCATTCATCATCTATTGAAATGTCACAGGTGCATTCATTAACCCAAAACAAAGCACTTGGATGAATTCTAATCTAATGCTATCCGATTCTAAGATCTATTTTTGTAAAGTATTTAGCTCCATCTAATCGATCTACTAGATCATCCATCTAAGGCAATGGCTATTTATTTTTAATAGTTACTTTATTCAACCCCTTGTAATCCACAAACATTTGAAAGCCTCCATCTTTCATCACTTTCAGAAAAATAGTTTCTATTTGTATATAGTTAGTGTCACGTAAATTCATAAGTCAAATTATTTATCAATCTAATAAATCAAAAGCACTTGATTCATTCAAGAAATGCTTACATACTAAGAATACTAAAATTAAACATAAAAGAATCATGAACTTATTAGAAGTTTGTACCTCGTCATTACAAGTGTCATTGACTTCCATTGAAGTCATCTCAGCATCATCTTCCTACATATCCTAAAGTTTGGAAAATAAAACATTCACATGGTCAATATTAATGCCCCGTACAAAACAAGTCCAAATTTGACTCATACTTTATGTCAAAAACAAGATTTCCATAATTACCATTGCATCATACGTGTATACTTTCCTTTGACATGGAAAATTGTCGAATAGAGAAACTAGTTTTGCGTAAAAACGCAAAAAAAAAATGTACATGTACAAAAAAAATAAATACTGCATAATCATATATGAAAAAACCATGATAGACATTAATATGCGTGCTAAATTTATTTATAGCTTTTTTTATTGATACAATTAAACTATTATTATCATATCAAGATGAAAGTCAAATCATCCATTGATCCAACAGTTCAAAGTTTGGTTGATTTGTGCACGATGTTTTTACTCACAAAAGTCTATAGATTAGCAATCAAATAAAATCAAGTCGTTAAAGTGGGTACCTCATCACTGTGTGCATACTCGGCCTCTATGACAAGACTTTCAAGTTTATCATTTTCTTGCACTTTCCGAAGTTTAATAAAAAACAACATTCACTCAAACTCAATTGTGATGTCTCATAGAAAAGAACTAGATTCAAATTGGACCTGTGTTTGAAAATCAAAAGCTTGCTTTTCATGATTACAATCAAATAACTCACATTTGATTTAAGACTTGTATCATCACAAGTCACCAGCTTTTGATTTTTTTTTCTTTACATACTTTCTTTTAGACTGGATGTAGACAAGTACCCCAAGGTATATGTCTTTTTCTTTCCATTCCTGCACTTAATGACCAGTGAGAAAAGCTTAATAATCTCTATCAAGTGATAGAAACAGTGATATCAAACTCTAATGCCCCAACATCATACTTAATCAATATGATCATCCAGCACTTATATGATGTATAATTCATCTTGAATTACGTATCCTTTCCCTCCATGAGTGTGCTGTAACCATCAATGGACAAATCCATGCCATGCTAACCCACATGATCCTTACAGAGCAAGGTGTGTCATGCACTGCATATCCATGCTTTCAAGTCGTATCTGACAAGGAGTCTAAAGTAATACTTGAAAGGGTTGCCATGATTGATTGTATGATTGTTTCTGTGCAAAATTATGCCATACAAAAATCATACATCAACCATGGTATAAGGACATCACTTTGGATAGACATCATTAATTATAAGTGAGAGATTTCCAAAGTTTCTAGAAGGTACTAGGACAGATCCGTGCCATTCTAACCCTTCCGTAGAAACTACATATCTTATGCACATCCATACTGTCTAGGAACGGTTTTTTAAAATCCTCACTTTTAGAATTTTTGGCAGGGTTTTTTTAAGGAATCAATTAGGCGATCAATATTATGGATGTAGTATCTTTTACATTAGTCGATTTTTTTTTTAAAGGAAAAAATAAGAAAGTAGATATAAAGAAATGTTCATCCCTTTCCTAACTGTGTTTTGTGGAAATCATATAAAAATTGATGACGAAAACTCATACTTGAGAGATTGTAGACGAGTCTTCTTGGGAAGCTGCCATTGTTGTTTTTTTATAAAGGTTTTATTCTTTATATCATAACAACGAGAAGAAAGTCTCTTTAGTCCATATCTATTTTTAAGAGTTATGAAAAACCGTTTAGATAGAGTGTACGGAGTATGCTAATCTGCTTGCTTTGTGAAATCTCGGAGATAGCCATACCTTTGCTTGGAGTGCGATGATGCTTGGTTCTAAAATGAACCAGACTATGAATTATAACAAGCCGTAGTAACCGATCAGTGCTACATAACCACATCAGCCGATAAGCATTTAGTATTGTATTTAGAAACCATGCAATCATTGCTAAACCAGAGAGTCTATGCATTTACTTTAGAGTTGAGCCAAAAAGCGTCCTTCTATCCATTGTTGGATAGGAGAAGTTATGTACAAATGAAGCATCAGAGAATAAAGAGTTTGTTTAGCTTGTTGTCCATCACTGGACAACAAGCTACTTAACTTATATATTTTCAAAAAGTGAGTGCCCATATTGTCCATTGTTGGCCAGTAAGAGTGGTAGTAGCAAACAAAGAGTAGGCAAAGAGTGTTTGTTGTCCATCGCTGGATAGGATACACCTCAACCCATTGATTCATCATCTACAAATGGAATATTAAGCAGCTCGCTGGACATCTGCATTCATTTATGCTTAAATTGAAGCCACAAAAAGACAAGTACTAATACCTTTCCATCGTTGCCCTTACACGATGCAAAGTAAAGCATTCATATGAGAATGCGGATCATTGTCGTTGCTAAAGCAATTCCGCAGAGGGATGTGAAACAATGAAGTGTCATCATTGCGGCCAGTATGGCGTGCTACAATCATATCAATTATATGCAAAACTCTCAATCTGTCCATCGTTGGACAGGTTACCATTTCTTCATAAGAAGTTGATATAAAACATCATTTGATGAGTATTGTTAGCCATATCTTAAAATAATCTTACGAAAGCATCCTATTGAATGCTACAAGCAGTAAGAGAGCAAGCTACTATAGTAAAATGTTGAAAGAAGAAGTACTTACCGTATGAAATCTTTTGCCAAGCGATGAACTGGTAGGGCGCATTTCCAATAGTAGTGAGAGAAGCAAACTCCTCACGGGGTAGTGTGGAGTAATCGTCAAAACTGCATGTTTTTTAATGTCATGTAATGTGGTTTCCCGAAAGGCACGAGTGAGAGAGAGAAAATTAATTTTTCTTCCAAAAAGGATTTATAATTTCAAAAAGTCTTGTAGTGTTTTTTGAACAATAAAGTGGGAAAATCCCTTTAGTTAAACACGGGAAACTTTATTATGCAACTTTAAAAAGTTATTTGGACCTTGAAATTCTGAAGAAACGGTTCGTCAATTGTTGTCCATTTGTTCGATAGCATAACAAGGTAGGGATAAGTAAAGGAGCATCCATGAGAGAGAGACAATGTGATTTTTGTACAATATGTTTTGATCTTAAGACTAGATTAGTTAAACTTACACATCAAGAGAGAAAAGATAGTTATTGCTAATCTTTAATGGTTTGCCTTTAATTGATTGATTTGTAGAATAAAAAGGATGATGGCTTTTGAAAAGAAAGGGCTTTTGATGAAGACAAGCAAATGAGGTATGTCACGCGTCTTTTTCATATGAATATTTTGTGATTTCATTTGAATAAATTTTAATGTTAATTTTGTAGTATATGTTTTGTTTTTGATACTAGATTACACAAACTATATGTGAGCTACCTAAATTGTGTCTATAAATGATGAACATTCTTCTAACAAAACAAGATCTTAATACAATCATAGATGGTGCACAATAAATGATTAAAAGTTAAAACAAACAATGCATTTATAGACAAGAATTGAAATGTACATTACCATTTGATAAACATAGATGGTGAAACAAAAATCACACACACACACACACACACACACACACACACACACACACACACACACAATCTGATCCTTTGAAAAAAAATACATTGAGTTTTGTTTTTGAGAAAGGGCTTGAAACAAAATCCCTTTCTTCCTACTTGCTACATCAAAACTAAAGGGTAAATTAGAAAATATTAAACATTAAACTTTAATCAAACAAAGACTTCTTAATTGTCATTGTCCAAATTTGAGTCTTGTGCGAAAGCTTGTCCTTCACTCTCACTTCCGGGCATCTCCCCCTTCCGCTTCCGCTTTACCGGCTTCTTCACCCGACCCTCCTCTACATAAGATGACGAGCTTCTCTACACATCACAAAAAATAACAAAAGTCAATAACCAATAAGTAAAGTAAATGAAATTCATTAACAAGCAAGAAAGATTAATAAAAAAGATTATTAGATAATAGAAGCAAATAGATGAATGTAGCAAGATTCTACCATAGGATGAATGCCTTGTTGAGCAAGATGGTCCACCAAGGCATTGTAGCCTTGTTGGTACCCAATCTTATATTCGACATTCATGTATTTTCTCCCAAAATCTCTTATTTCGGCATTCGTGCATTGTAGCCTTGTTGGTACCCAATCTTATATTTGGCATTCATGTATTTTCTCCCAAAATCTCTTTGCTATGCAAACATGAATGCAATCATGTAGATACAAAACATGATTAGTAATAAAAAAAACATAACCAAAATAACGATAATAAAGTCAAACTAAAAAAGAAAAACTTACAAATTGGGCTTGTAAATTGGATTTCCCACCCGAGCCAAGGTGAGATTGGCCCAAGAGATTGATTCTTGATGTGGTCGCTTCCCGATGTTGTTTGAAGCGACCCGGATTTGGACTCGTGTATCACCTTTACCCAATCTTTCTTTGAAGCCCATCCCGGCCCTTTTTTTTTTTTTTTTTTTTTTCCATTTTTTACATATGTTCGTAAGGATTGACGCTTATGACGAATATGTGTACACATATTCGTCATAAGCTGTTGGAGGGTTTGCGGATTCCAAGGCAACCCTAACCCTAGTTAATAGGTGAGAGGGATTTGGCACCCTGCGTGTGTAAGTCCAACCCGATGATCACATAGTTATTTGATTGATTAGTTAAAAGTCAATAAAAGGAATTAGGCCTTTTTGCGGGACTTTTAATGTCGCAGGCCCTAAATGTCAAGTTAGTGAATAAAGTTGGGTTTCCCTCCAATTTTGATGGTTCCCACACTTTTTTAAATTTGAATAAAAAGAGAGGCAAGACTGGACCAATAGGATTCAGAGGCCAGGTCCTCCTCTCTACTATAAGAAGGGACCAACTCGAGTTGCTCCTCATGTTCATTTCCTCATTTCAATAAAGCAGATTGGTTCTCTTCAGAAATGGATTGATGAATGTCCTTGTTCTTCTTCTTCCTTTCTCCATCCCTCATGCTTTCTTTGGATTTTGCTAGTTATTGGATCTGAATATTATTGGGATTGAGTGTTATTATACTTTTTATGAGAGAGAAAGAGAGAGAGAGAAAGAGTAAGCTATCTTTGTTGTGGATCGTAGTGTTAATGGATCTTAGTGTTAATGAGTAGGGTTAATGGATGTAGAGTTAGATTTAGATCTTCCATTCATGCTGAAATTTGAACTAAACTATCGCTCTCATGGGAACGAACCTACGCGTGACAACTAACTTCGTCTCTATGATGCTAGATTGACTAGATCTTGGATTCAGGTTAGGCAAGGAAAGAAACCCACTACAATTTTGATGCCGTTTCCGGGGAGCTACGCCAATTTTTCAGTTTGCAGCATGATTGTTGGATGGTTAGCTTGCATTAGACATCTTGTCGTCGCATGAATAGTGTTAGATCTACATTTTAGGGTTAGTTTGGAATTGATTTTGCTTGATTTGAGTGGATTTGCTTGTTTGAAATCTAATCTGATTGTTAAAACAGAGAAAACTATTCAGATCACCAATTTTAAGATCCATTTGGATCTAAGATATTAGATAAAATAACAAAAATTGGTCAAATCTGTCTTATTTGGTCAAAAAGAGACAAAAAGCATCATCAGAGCTTAGAACTTTTTATCCTCTTTCAGGAAACCTTCGCCGAGTTGCAGACACCTTTGGTTTTGATCATAGAACCTTTAGTTTGAAGAGCGAAGATTAATTCCCAGCAGATTTTTAGAAACATCTGAAAAACTGTCAAAAAACACTAAAAAAATCATCAAAACCCTAAAAATACAAAAAAAGAACCTTCGCCCGATTCACTTTGCACAGGTGTGATTCAGATCTATCTAATGCGAAGTCGACAAAAATTAATACCAAAAATAGAAAGGGTTTTAGAGGACCAGTTGTCATAATACTCTTGATCCTTCGCCAGAACCTTCGTCGAGTTTTCAGAACATTTTATTTATAGCAAAATACTATTTTTGAGTTCGGCGAAGATTCTTCTTGATCAGATCATAGAAAATCTTGAATTTTACCCTCGTCAACCATCAAAAACTGTATTTTCTTGTGTGATAAACTTTCACCCGTTTTCTCATGATTGTATCTATGTCGGATCTTTCACCTGAGAGGTCGACAAAGGTTATTTCCCAAAAAATCATCAAAAAAAATGTTTAGAGAGTGTTTTTTTTGTCCAAAATAGCACTACTGAACCTTCGCCAGACCTATTTTAAGTTTTTGATTTTCCAGATCAAGTCTCTGTCAAAATTTGGATAAAATCTGATATATTTTGAATTGGATTCTGAGATATTTATCATTTTTTGAGAAGTATCGATTGATCGAATCTCAAATTTTTTTTCATGATATAGAATCATATTATTGAAAAATGGAATAGATATAGTAGATCTAATCTGAGATAGTTGTGATTAAAAAATCTAGATCCAATCTCATTGTCTGCTTAATCTAAATTTGTAAAGGTGGCTGCCCCTGGAGCTGCTCCTGGAGGTGCTCCACAGGAAGTCAATCCAATTATTGTTAGAAGAGCACCCCGTTTGGATCTACCCAAATATAATGGATTAATAGACCTAGTTAGATTTCTTCAGATCTATGTTGAATCCTGTGAAGTATATGGTGAGATTTATCCTCATAATAAACTTAAGCTGTTTCTTATGGCCTTAACAGACACATCACAAGATTGGTACTATAACCAAGACGAAACTGAACATACAAATTGGGAGGTTGTTAAGCGAGCCCTTATCACACGGTTCAAATTGCGAAAGTTTATGGAAGACTCTTTCCTACTTTTAAGTAAAATTAAAATGGAAAAGCGGGAGATGGTTCGAGATTACATTGAACGGATGAAACGTCTTAGATCTGAATGCGAACCTGTGCTGATTAACGAAAATGCCATGAGTATGTGATTTTTGCCAGGTCTACCTAAACGGATCATACGTGAGTTGAAACGCCATAATGAGTATGCACTCTTGCAAAATGCTATGGACGATGCAATTTGGGAGGAGGATGAAGATTCAGATGAGGAGCCAAATATCAGTTTGTTGCCTTATACAGCAGGGCAGACTACTACGACATCCACCACTATTGCATCAACGAATGCCAATGCTACTACAAAAATGATGTTCAATGAGTTCGAGAAACTTGGGAAGAACCAGCAGAAACAGATGGAAAAGTTGCAGTTGCAATTTGATGAGAAGATCAAAGCATTGGAAAATTTCCACGGGGAAGCAAACAAGGAACTTGAAAAACTTGCAAAGACTTTTCCTACCATGGAAAATATCTAGTGTTCTATTTGTACATGAAATCACACAATGAACGAGTATCCTCAATTGAAAAAATGAATGGAACTCAATGTTTTCCATTTGTGTAATTCACCTGATCATGAGACTGCTTTTTGCAACTTCAACCCTCGGATAATTCAACAATGGTATGCCCAGATGGGATATCGAGAACCACAGTATGGAGGTAATCCAGTAGTAAGACCGCGACAATATGCTCTTGGATACCCGGAACGTTTAGCTTTACCTTTATGACCTTGATGAACAGTGTCCTCAGACCATACTTGGGTAAGTTTGTAGTCGTATTTCTAGATGACATCCTCGTTTACAGCAAAATGAGGAAGGAGCATCTAAAACACCTCAGATAGGTGTTTCGACTGCTCAGAAAGCATCAGCTCTATGCTAAACAATCCAAGTGTGAATTCTTCTTGGTCTTCTCCTAGAACCACTACCATTAGAAGACATTGTGTGTGTAGAGAGGGAGAGAAAGAGAGAGATAAAAGCTTAACAAATGTAAAGAAAAAAAAAACTTGAGAAAAAGAGAAAGCTTGAGAAAAAAAACTAGTGAAGAAATTCGTTCAAAAACGCTCTATTTAAAGTATTTTTTGGATTCAAGTTTGCATGGCAGTGCCACAGGAATTTTTGCCACGCGTGGCAAAAAAAATTCTTTTTTTAATGATGTCGTACTCTGAGGCCTGCAAGGTAATAAAATGCAAATTTTTTTGTGCCCACAGCCTGCAACGTGTCAAAATGTAGACATGCCATGTGAAGCAACAGGAGAAGAGAAAAACTGGTAACCTATATGTTGACGGGAATATCCCTACCTCATTATATAGAGAATAGAGTCCTATGCATGAAACCATGCAACCCCCATGCAGGTCAACTATAAATAGATCATATCTCTTCATCTCTTCATGCAGTCTTCTTGCCTATATCCGTCACATAGACATGCAATACTCTATATGTCTAAATTAGAGTGTCTGGGTCCTCTCAAGGTTATTAGTCATAAACTGGCCTTGACATGAAATTAAATCAGGACGTGACCAACAATCTCGAATACCGGAGCACTTATCTCTTCACAACATTTTCGTCTTTCGCGAATTGTTCACGACAATTTCGCGACATCTAAGTTTGAACTAGAAACTGATTATTTCGCGACACGAGCTTGTTCGCGAATCTTTCAAGCTTTAACAAGAAACCGCGAGCTTCTACAGGAAACTGTTTCGGAAATCTTTTGAGGTTGATCACGAATAGAAATGTTTCGAGTTCGCGTTCGTTTCTCATCCTTTGTCAAGTAAACTATGCACTTTGTTAGTAGAATCGAGATCTATCTGATCAGATGTTCTACATCAACCACCCCACAGAGCACACCGAGCGGCATCGTGTGGATCAACCTCTGGCTCTGGCTCATGATTTGCCGCTACAACCAGGCACTCATTAGGATTGACCTGCACAAGTCAATCATTCATGAGAATAGCCGAAGCAACCGTGAGGGCATTAAATTGAATGTCTCAAACTAATGCGAAAGCATGTGGCATATGACTAAAAAATATGATTTTGGCCTTTTTAGCCAATAGAACTTGATTTTAACTATATGTACAAGCTATATAATTGTACTACATAAAAAGTACATTTATTTCACAAGTGGAAACTGTCATGCCCATGACTAGTCTCGGGTAGCGTCTCCACGCTAGGGACCAGTAGACCAACAACCCGTAAGTTAATTGTGACTATAAGGGAATTGGGGCCCTTATGTGTATATGGTCATAATTAATGGTTGTAGGCCTAAACACATGGTGGTGGAGTTGGTATAAGTCTATCAGTGAGTCATTAGGGAACTGGATGACGTGGCCCAGATAGGCTCCAGAGATGTCCAGTGAGGTGTCACAGTGCATTTTGTGTGAATGTAGGCCTAAGTAGACTCTATTTCCAAAATCGAAGTTTGGAAAACCTTGTGTGAGAGGTAGCATGGCTTGCTTGCTTGGGTGGATGGCGAGGGGGTGGTGCCGAATACCAACTTAAGTTGGTTCTAAAAGTGTAGGTTGAATTCAAGTCCCATGCCTCCACCCTCCATGCATTATGAGCACAAGTGTAATGCATTATGTTGTCCATGAATATGAGGTGTGAGAAAGCTTTGACAATCATCTCTATCTGGCATTTAGCTCATTGCTCAACCTCTCCTAATAGTGCTTGCAAAGAAATTACAAAATATTGCAAACCAATTGTTGGAATTGGCATTTTACCTACTTTGTATGTACTTTACCATTAAAATTTCACCTAGTTCCAATCGTAAAATTCACAATCATAGATTTTAATATAGTGTTTTGTCTCTTTCATCAACATGTTGTGAATTAGGTTGGTCTGGAAAGTTTTTACAAGCATTTTCTTGCAAGAGATGTGGTGGTGGTGAGCTGTGCGACTTGGCATGCCAACTTTTTGAGGCATATACCTCGTGGAACAACATATTCTCAACTACAAATGCTTGTTAGTTGAGGTTTAGCCAAATGCTCTCATAAAAGGGTGTTGGGAACTATGTGTGTGAAAGCAACATCTTTCAACCATGCATTAAGCCTCTATCACTTTTGGCAATGCTCGTAAAAAATCACAAAATGATCATTTGTTAAATTGACATCTTACTTGTTTATTTAAGATTTATAGATTTTTAACTTTTGCTAGATTTAGGTGTAATAAATTTTTTGTTGTTTTGAAAATGGTATCAAGTTTTTTACTGCCTGAAAAAATCAACATTATATATCTTAATAAACTTTTCTTCTTACATTTACTTGGAGGATTTGGAGTTTAGTATTTACAATCTTTGATATAAAGGAATAAAAAAAGATGTTCATACTTTCATACTTTTTGAAAAGTGGCTTTCTCCAATCATTGAACACCTTCCTTACATACAACCTTGCAATCCAAAGGCATGCTAATGAAAGTGTCATTTTATTAACTTATAGCATGGTTCAAATTTGGCCCATTTTCTCTAAATAATTTGTCTTTTCAAATGACGTCTACAAGGAGTTTTGAATATTTCAAAAGCTATTTCATGACAATTTACAAAGAAGCTTTGAATCTTTTGGCTTTTAGGTGAAGTGTACTTATGTGACATCATACCTACTTAGCTTTCTAGCTTAAGTAAAAGGTTCTTTGAGGTGTGGCCTAGTATTTATGGAGTGCATTCATTTGTGGAAAAGAGCCATTGTGGCTTGAATTCATAAAGGCTTCCATAAAAGTGTTAGTAAAGTTCTATAGATAAAAGAAATATGCCATAAAAGAGGTGGTCCTTACTTGAAGTAATAGATGGTCCCCACTTGGGAGAGAGAGAGAGAGAGAGAGAGAGAGAGAGAGAGAGAGAGAGAGAGAGAGAGAGAGAGAGAGAGAGAGAGAGCCACACGTCATTGGTGGTCCCCACTTTTTTTGAGTGAGAAAGGGTGAAGTGATCATAGGAAGCAGCCTTGTAGTTTGATGGTCGAGGTTGCCCGACATGTTTTTTTTTTCAATGACGGTTTGATAAGTCATTTGCCTTTCAAATCTAAAATGATGTTTGATAGTTTAGAGATGGGTACTAATTTGAAAGATGAGCCACCAAGTTGGAAGGGCTGAAAGTTGATTCATGAATCTGAAAGTTTGTGCTGAAATTTTTCTGAAGTTTTATGTGATGTGTATATTAAATCTATTGTGAATCCATACAAGTAAAAAAAAACAAAGGCACATGTCAGAATGACATTTTTGAATTGTATGTGCTTATATGCTATGACAGTCAAATTTTTGGAAAGCTTGTATCCAAAATGGCTTTTGACGGTCAATACGGCTGTCAAACTGCGAGGCTGATAGGAAGTCTTGAGAGAGAGAGAGAGAGAGAGAGAGAGAGAGAGAGAGAGAGAGAGAGAGAGAGAGAGAGAGCCACATGATGGAGGTAGGAGAGAATATTCATCTTAGATTCTCTCCTACCTCCACATGTAGGCCCTAACCTCGGGAGGCCTATGGAGGTTGAAAAAGTCAACCTTTAGAGGTAGGATACCTCCAAAGGCTAAATGATCCCTATCATTATCTTATCCTTGATCTAGTTGCCCCTCACAGCCTCATAGTTGTGCTTCAGTTGTCCTCATGGTTGCCTGATTCTTGATACTTGCCCTCATGTGTTCCTCCCTGCTCCCTGCTCTTCCTTGCTCTTTTCCTAGTTGTTTCCCATTCTCTTCCCCGTGTCGCCCTTCCTCGTTCTGCACTTCCTCATAATGTTCTTCCCCATTCTGCATGTTATTCTTTTTTTACTTCTTGTCTTCCTAATGTTCACCTCTTGCATTTCTTTAATTTTGGTTAGTTTTGTTCTTTAGTGAAGTGTAAAGAAAGGATAGACATTTCTAAGAGATAATTCAAAGATGAAAGATAATTCAAAGAAAGGACAATACACTTCTCTAGATTTGAAAGAAAGCTTAAAGCTAAAAGATAATCTAGAGAAAGGATAGTACCTTTTTTAATTACACAAAATTACATTTGAAACATTCAAAATTAGTTTTGACAAATAGTAAAAATCAAAATAAAATAGCACATCAAGAATATGGCTACCACCATCTTCAACAATGAACTTTTGCTTGCCGCCATCTCCAAAAATAAAGATTTGTTTGGCGCCCATTTAGAACATGTCATATCCATATATATTCGGATGAGCTTCTTTACAATGTTTGATGGTACTTTTTTTAGACTCAGGTATTGTTGTCAACATAGTGTTGATTAGTATTTCTTTTTACCTGTGGCTGTTTTATCATCTTCATGTAGATCTTCCTCCAGAGTACGGTTTGCTTAGGACAAGGAATTCAAAAAAAAAAACTATTACCTTTTGATATGATATGTCACATGGAAGAAAAGTTGAAGCATATTATAATTTTATGGTCATCATGGTTGTTGTACCCTGTTGATCCACATTGCAGCATCATGATTTCAATTTAGTAACTCAATTGGTCATTTGCATGTGTCATAGAAAAAATGGCCTTTTAGATTACTATGAAATTTAAAAGCCTACGGTAATACATATCGAATGCAAAGAATACATTTTTTTAGAATAAATATTCAACTGAATATTAAAAGACTATCATGAAAAAAAAATAAGCTTGAGATTTTATTTAGAAGAAAATGAAGTCCTTAAAAAACGTATTGAAAAGCTAGAGATTTCTGTAAGTGAGCTTGCAAATAGCAATGATGGAATGAAAGTTGCATTGCAATCATTGCATATCTCAAACTTATCTTTAGTAAAAGAGATTGGCTTTTTGAATAAAATGACAAGAAGTAATAAAAGAAGACATCCTAACTCGCTTTAGGACCTTTAGGGACTGTCACCCCTTAGAGTCTTACAGGGCATCTTGGTGCACCTGAGTCAGCTTTACAACATCCTCACCTCGTTTGAAACTGCAGATGTCCTCATCAGGGCCAAATTAGACCTAGGACGCATGGCACAGGCTTAATTCACCAACATTAACAACTTAAATTAAAGATATATTGGCAGTAGCACAGCAAAAGTGTAGATCAAGTTCACTTGTTTCAAGCATATGTAAAGCTGCAAGTAATTTATTGACAAACTAAGAAAGATATCTGAAAGTTCCTTGAACTTCAGAGTGGTCGTGAGTGCTCATGAAGGAGGCATGCCTCCAAGTAGAGCATTGTGTGCCAATCTAGGAAAACAACTGTTGCATTGATTTTTCTGCAAGTAATCCTTCAGTACTTTAGGGGCTCCCACCTTAAGTTTGTCTTCATACTCCCAAGAAGCCTCAATGAGTGGAGCCCATAGCCACTTCACTAGATATTCACGTTGAACGCCAGTTCGCTTTCTATGTGCCAATATTTGTTCTGGTACAAGTTGTCTCTTTGTATCCTCAAGTGTCGTTGGTGGGTGACGGAGTTCGTGTTGTTGATCAAATCGCTCATCCGGTTTGTATCGTTTGAGTAATGAGATGTGAAACACATTGTGTATATCCAAGGTGGATGGTAGCGCCAATTGATAAGCCACTGGGTTGATCTTCTTTGTGACATTATAAGGCCCAGCATAAGGTCAAACGAACACCTTGGATATACGCACTGGATATACACAATGTGTTTCACATCTCATTACTGGGTAGTTGAATAATAAAATCCATGCTCACTGAATCCCAAGAGTATGTTGGTACTGGTAATGGCTAGAGTAGGGGCTAGCGGTTCCACCTTCACTTGTTAACATGTAGGACATGTTTGCATGTAGGATTCAACATCTGCCCACATATCTGGCCAATAGAAGCCTCTCTTGAGAAGTTCATACATGTGATTCACCCTTGGATGTCCGACGGCTAGTACGTCATGATGTTCTCTCAAGACTTTCTTCCTCAGGTTGATGTTGTCTAGGACATATACTCTCTACGTTGTTTATAAACAACCATTTGATCCTTCCAAGTGGAATGTTTATGAGGCTTTCCCAGCTGGAATTCGATCATTAAGTCCTCAGCCAACGCATCTGCACCATAGTTCTCTCTGATTTCTTGGAGTAGACCAATCACCTGAGTTGTTGCCATTGCCAACAAGTGCTCCTGTCTATTCAGTGCATCAGCTATTACATTGTTCTTTCTCGTCGTATGTACAATGTCTATATTGAATTTTGAGAGAAAGTTTTGCCATCACATCTGCTTTGGCGTGAGCATACCTTGGGATGAGAAGTACTTGAGTGATACCTTGTCAGTGAACGCCTTAAAGGGCTTTCCTACCACATAATGTCTCCAATGCTCCACTGCTTGAACCACTGCAACCATTTCTTTTTCATGAGTTGGCCACCGTTGCTCTACGTCACTCAATTTCTTTGAAAAATATACAACTGGTTTTCCTTCTTGCATCAACACGGCCCCAATAGCAAAGTTTGTTGTGTCTATATGTATTTTGAAAGGTTTGCTAAAGTCCGGTAAGGCAAGAATGGGTTCTTGAGTGATCCGCCGTTTTAGTTCTTGGAACGCTGCTTTACATTCCGGTGTCCATGTCATCTTTAGATGAGTCTTTGTCTGCTCCAACAACGGTGCCACAATTTTGCTAAATGCCTCAATGAATCTCCTGTAAAAGTTACATAGCCCCACGAAGGATTTGATGCCATAAACAATTTTAGGTGCTAGCCAATCCAAGATAGCCTTGATCTTCTTAGGATCCATCTGAATTTGTTTGTAGCCTATAACATGTCCAAGAAAATCACCTTCCTCTACCACAAACTCACATTTCTCTCTTTTCGCGAACAGGCAGTTCCTCCTCAGTCATTGGAGAATCGTCCTTAAATGTTTAATGTGATGAGGCTATGGCTAAACACTAAGATGTCGTTGATGTACACAATGACAAATTCATCTAAGCAGTCTTGAAAAATGTTGTTCATCAACATGCAAAAAGTGGCTGGTGCGTTTGTTAGACCGAATGGCAAGTTTCTGTCTGCTTGACTCTCCCTATGGTGTGATTCGGCACGTCCCCTTTGTCCTGGAATATAGTGCTTTCTTGTAAAGCATGCTTTTCTAGACTTAGTTTTTATTTTGCTGATTAAGCTTGGCAAGCCTGGCAGAATCAGTCTAGCTCCTGGGAGCCGTTTCGGCGGCAGAATCAACTTGGCTATTTCTCTTCTTGTTGTTGTTGCTCATCCTTCTGGTCCTTTTGTTGCTCCTTTTACTTTTGAATATGCTCCTGCTCTTGTTGCTCCTCTTGTTCCTCCCAAGAAAATCATAACTCAAGAGGAATTAGATGAATTAGTCACAAAATCTGTTCATATTGTAGATAGTTTCTTAGCTACCCTTGTACAAAAAAGTATAATTTTACGTCTACTATTAGATCCCTAAAGAAACGTATTTTGATTCTCATCACTATAATCAATACAAATCACCCTTAGCTAAGAAAATAGAGCAATTAGGTAATTATTTTGATTTCCATCTTCCAGATTCCCAAAAAAACTTTTAGACTGGGACCTACATTTTGTGAGAAGCTAACAAAGAAAGTTTCATAGATATCAAATGACATTGTTGCCACCAATCAAGCATTTTTGCAACATTCTCTAAGTCGAGATTCTCTAAAAGATGTTTTTTTGTGTTAGCCCCCCTTGGCCTACTTTGTTTTAGATGTTGCTTCAACCTTCATGACTGCACTAAAGGCAAAGGAGGCTAATTTCAATACTCAGGAATATTTCATAGATTGCAGTCCAATGGCTAAATTGTATTTGTTTTGAGAAAAAGTAAGTTTCATTATTTTAGAAATGTTATTATTTGTTGTGAATGTTCTATTTGCTCATGGTATAGTTCTAAGTTCATATCTTATGTTGCAATCGTCACTAGAGTTTGAAATATATTTCTATATATCAGTTTCAAACTTATTATAAGTTAAATTGAATTCTGCTCGATCAACACATCCAGACTTTGAATCAGACGCTCTTCTTCGGGAAATTGTGAAGGAACTACCAACAACGGCGATAATCGTTGCTAAAATAAAAATCAAATCAATTGATGTAGACATTCTTGTCGATCCTAGCTTGTCTGCATAGTGACTTATTTGTTTCCCTATGCATCATGTATCTGTTATAATGATAATTCTCTACTTTTAAGCTGTTACCAGTTGTAAGTAGCTGTAGGCTAGTCTATAGTCAACTACTAGTTTTCTCTCTCACTATATTAAGAGATTATTGTACTCTCTTTCAGTTAGTGTGTGATACAGTGATTGTGTGCTCTTCCTCCTCCTTATGGTGATTGCTTAGGATGAATGATTGATAGTGCTTATCAGATCATTGACATCAAATACTTGTCAATACAAATGCATATTTCATTCTTGAGATTTTTATTGATGCAAATATGGTTTGTTTGAAACTTTGTCTTTCAACAAGTACTATGTTGTTCCTAGTTTCTAAATTGGCAGAAAACAAAGATCTTGATTTTGCTTTTCTTGATATCTCATTGTTAATTATAGACTTTTACTAACACTGAAAAAATTCAACAAATACATTTAAAACGACAAACCAACTTAATCGAACTATTTTTGACCATGTACTTATTTTTTAAAAAAAAAATTTACATCATGAAACAACTTACAAAATGATTTTGATACTGCAATATCAAGAGAAATTCATTCATCACTATTAAAAATACGCAATGGAATAGGTTGGATCTGTCCAATTCCTTTGCAGATCAGAAATGTACATGGAATCTAAAATATACATTCCACAGTCTCCATGATCTCTTACAGTTCTTCTCTTATATTGCAATTTTCCAATTTCAGAGGTTATTACATCTAGGACACCTGCAAGAGATCCGGTTGGCTCCCATTCATTTATGTTCGATGGATATAGATCTGTAAGCCGAAAATAATAGTTCGGTCAATGTTTTATAAGACAAAGATTCAGATTAAATCAAATACGAGACAACCAGTACGTCAATAATCACAATTGAGTTTTTTATGATCTTGAGAGTTTAATCCTTGTACATTTAGTTTTAAATGCATATATACAAGCTGAACCATCTCATATATGGATTTTTCTCCTGATGAAGCTTTGAAGTCTATAATTTTGGCTTTTCAATATGATCGGAAAGAAAATTTTGTGTTTTTGCTTTTACAGAATGTTCCTTTTGATGATGGATGCATCAAAACCCAAGAGTTTTTTGTATACTTTCTTGACACCCATGATCCATTGTCATCTTCATCATTAAAAAGTATCACAGAGTCAATTGAGGACCTTAGTCTCCTAGATGGTGCCATGCCTTACCTGTAAAAATCTCCAAACTAAAAGTTGTCCCATCGAAAAGGAGTGGAGCATTCTATTATTGTTATTTTGAAACATTTGAGTTTTTGGCGCCATGGCTAATTATGGTTAATTTAATAAACCATGATTTGACAAGGCACGGACATTAAAGTTGCATCGGATTACTAATTTTAACCTTGCTTAAACTCCTATCATCTACATTTTCAACCCAGTCGACGGGCAGTGGTGAGCTGGCAGGGTAGTCCTCAACAACCAATAGCATTATCCCGAGCTACTCGACGAAACTTCTATATATTTCAATAGTTTTTAATCTTTTCTAAATTTGACAAGCTAAATTATGTAGAAGTATGATATCAGGCTTTTTATTGGTCCACACAGAAATGAGAAAAAAAATAAAAATGTATCTTTTTCAATGATTTGCAAAAGCAATGCAAAGCTCAAAGAGCCAATGCACAAGCAAAGAACGAAAGGAGCATAACAAACACACAGCTCTAACAAACACACAGCTCACATCACAACAAACAATTATGAACTTTAAAAAAACAAATGATAAGTTATTGCTATTGCTGTGATGGTTAACCTTGTTGTTGCTCTCTTAGTTGCTTGCTCTCCTTGTTGCTTTTGCTCTGGTTGCTCCTCTTTACTCCTCTTTTAGAACTTTCCAACCTGGCTAAGAGTTGCCATTTTGAGTAACATCATTCATTCTTTAGATAAGTGAATGTTTTCCATTGACCTTTGCTTTGGGTGATTGTGGCATAAAAATGGCTCCACCTAAGAGCCTTGCCACCTTACCCCCCTTGTGGGGGAATCCATTCACCCATTCATAGAAGAAAATGAGACAACTTTGATGTGACATTTAAACAAATTAGAACTTGTTATACATGTGGTGTTTAACCCAAAAGTTTATATTTGGAATTCTGGGAAAAGAAAAAACCGTGAGGGTAAAAGACAACATTGTTTGAAGAGGCGTGCGATTTAAAAAATGATGCTTGACTCAACCACCCATACATAACAAAGTGTGTGGAAAAAACAAAAGCAAGAAAAGGCCAACTTTCATTTTTTAATAAGTATTAGGGTCCGGTAAAGCATCACTCCGTTCACACGTTCTCACCGTCAGGACCGTAAACTCCAGGCCAACTAAAAACGCTATAGGCAGGCGGCCCCAGGGAAGGTCCCGTGTTGATAGCCAGAACCCTACCCTTCTTTTGACTGGTGGCTGGCAGAGGTGCTACCTCCACAGATGTGCTGAGACACGTGTCCAATCATGCGCTGGTTCATGGCACGTAGTGGGCCCCCATTGGCTGTCCTCACGCCCACACACAGCTTGTTCAAAATTTAGGGTTGTGGCCAGAACCCTAAGGGTAGAAATCGACAGGTGCCGGCTGAATGTTTGTGGCAGCGGGTTATATATTTGTCCCATAAGCTTTTCTTCTACGACTGTCTTGTTATAAGTATACTGCTTGAAAATAGCTGAACTATAAAAGGCTTAGGGCTACCCAGCTTGGTGAAACCCTAAAGTCTAGGAGCAGGGACTTCAAATAATATTGATCGACAGATAAAGAGAGAAAGTGCTTTGACTAAGGTTGGAATTTGAGAGCTTGATTAACAGAGAATGGGGATTGCGACTGCCCACCAGAATCAGAGCCATCATTAGGTGAAGCATCAGCAGTGATATGGAAATTACTCGATACTCTCTTTTTGAGATAGAATCTGGCAATCATTGAAGATCATAAACCAAGCCAGATTTTCGATTGTAAGTAGAATGATGAGGGAGGGGTGTGTATGATTGAGAAGAGACGGCACTAATAGATGGGCAGAAGCAGAAGAAAATTTGGAGCAATTGGGCATCATGAAATGGTCCAAGTGCTGCTCTTACCCTCTGCTGACAAAGTTGCTGGTGCTGGTGCTGCTGGGATCAATGCTGCTTGCCTCCATCCTCACCCTGCCTCGCAAATGTGAATCCCCCAATTGGTTGCTGCTCTCCAACCAATTGCCAGCCCCCAAAAGCCCAAGAACCAATTTAAGCCATGAATCCACCACTCCCAAAAAACCCACCCGTTCCCCAATTGCAAAAGCTTCCTCCATACCCCCCATCACTAACCCAGCTTGCGTGAGCAAATGGCAACATTTGATGTATAGAAAGCCTTCATCTTTGGTAGCTATTCCTTCTGATCTGGCCTTGGCGCTCAAATCCTACGAAGAAATGCACGCTAGGTGTACCCAAGGCAAAAACTGGGGAGCCACATTCTACAATCCCCGGGCAGATGATCCTTGCAGGTATCTAGTGTACGTAGAGGGTACAGCAGGCCTGGGAAATAGGCTTCTGTCTCTGGCCTCTGCCTTTGCCTATGCCCTCCTCACTGATCGTGTGCTGTTGATGGATCCCAGGGGCCATATTCCTCTTCTTCTCTGTGAGCCTTTTGGGTCTTCCTCATGGCTTCTGCCAAAGGATTTTCCAATCTGGGATATGGAATATGGATCGCCCAAGCTGGGGGAAGCTCTGAGCGCTGGGCTTAACAGTAGCAGGGTGCTGCTCAGCCTGAGACATGAGCAAAGTGATGGGGATAGGCAATTCTACTGCAGTGCTGTGCTGGGGAAGCTGGATCGGGTGCCTTGGATCGGATGGCATAGCAACCAGTACCTCATCCCACGGTTCTTCACCCTCCCTGCCTTATGGCCCCGCCTGTTGCGCCTCTTCCCGGATGTGTCCCTCGCCTCCACCCATCTCAGCAGGTACCTGTTCCTGCCCAATAACGAGCTGTGGGAAAGGATTCTTCGCATCCACTGGTCATACTTCGCCTGCTCAGGTAAGAAGGTTAGCCTGCAGGTGCGCCTGCACGCTCGCCAGGATACAGCAGAGTTCTACCCTCCGGCATTCTCACAGATCATGCGCTGCCTCATTGGCAATCTCATCCTGCCCAATGTCACCCGATTGGATCAGCACGCCAATGGAAGGATCAAGCCCTTGTCAGTGAAGCTATCCCAGTCCCGATCCAAGGCAGAAATGGCTGCATGCAAGATGACAACGTCCGTGCTAGTGGCATCTCTGCAGATGAAGTACTACGAAGAGCTGAAAGGCTTGTATATGAATAACCCCACGGAAGATGACACCTTTGTGCGGGTGCACATGGCTACCCACGATGGATCGGAGGTGCATTCCTTAGATCAGTCAGTCAAGGCATTCACTGAGATTTGGCTGCTGAGCATGGGCGATGAGCTCGCCACCAGCAGCTGGTCCACTTTCGGCTATGTTGCACAGTCTCTGGGAGCTCTGAGGCCATATGTGATGAACATCAGAGGGGGATTTGACAAGGAGAGCCTGACTCCATGTTTTGTTGGTCAGTCCTTTGATCCTTGCAACCACTATCCTTTCCTGGGGCAATGCGAGGGTGAGACGCCGAACTCCGAACACACGCAGTGGATCGAAACCCATATCAAGCCATGCCAAGATGAGGGCGGAGGCATTCAGCTCGTTCAGAAATCTAGCAGTTTTCTCTAAATTGGAGCCCCCAAATATTCTTGTTTTGCAGCGGGATATTTTTTGCCGATCGATGTGGAAGCCCATTATGCTTCACAAGAGATTGCACACTATTTGTACAGCAGATAACTAGAAGCATCTGTCTGCTTGGAGAATAATGTATAGAATGTGAGCAGATTTTGTTGCCGGAAAGAGGCACCGATTATTCTAGTAGATTTTTGCAATAATTTTTAGTTGAGAATCAATGGATCGACCTTCAGATTGCGACCACGAAGAAGCTTCAAGCCCTTTGTAAATTTTCTTGTTGGTCCTAGAGAATCGGCAAATGTAGGTAGAACATAATAACAAATTAATGTTATGCATTCTATGAATCAGAAATTGTGGGACTTGAACATCTCTTGTTGTATGTAGCTTCTGTGGCTTCTGGATCCATCGGCTTGTAAATAAATGTTTACTGCAGCAAAGGTTTTATGCTCTGGTTTTTGAATTATAGGGTTTTGGTGGTGAACTATCAAAGCAATATCTTTGCTATGTGCATGAAATTTCGAAAGATTCAATATCTGTTGCGTTATGAGGGTTTGACTGATTCAGTGTTGGCTGCATTTCGGAAGCTCTGTGTATGGTGGTGGTCTTATAAAAACATGCCCTTGCTTGTGATTTGTTAGAAGTCAAGGTCTGCTCATGACTATTTTTTGCTTGAAAGTATCATGTTGAATGGTTTCAGGCTACTGGTTTAAGCGAATTCTGTAGCCAGTTCAGGAAGCTCCTCTGCCAATTCAAGCCCTTGATAGCAACAGAAATTACCTCGGTCTGAAATGCATTTCTATGCACTGATGTGTATTAAGTATTAAGAGTGTGTTGTCTGACGTTCCATCCATGGTTCTTTGGTCCCAGGTTCGAGCCTCCCTTTGGAAACCAAGAAGCATGTAGTTTGATCATTTAAAATTAATTCTGATCAAATGACGGTGTAATCTAGGAAAAGAGTGTGCACCTTAGGGTGGGATGGATAAACGGACTATTATCATCTTGGTTGCTCTTTAAAACTAGTGATGTTTACCGACTTATCAGATCAAAATATCCAAGCAGGTACCCAAATGTGGCAGGTTTCTGCATGTGTAAAACGTTCTTCCTGTGGCCTCTGACATTAAAACAAATTGCCACATCCTGATATGTAGACTCTTTTAGATTTGGGCAATTTGAGCTTTAGGCATGGACGATGGGATAGAAAACTACATCTAAAATCTCAAATAGCACATTCCCTTTGCGTTGCAAAATTGCCAGTGTACTCTTCTCAAAAGCAAAGGGGAATCGAATAAGCAATTTTCATGTCACTCAGCTCTCATTTTTGGGTTATTCTTTAGGGATCACCCATGTTCCTTTTCTTTCATATAACGCTAGAATTATTCTCATTTTTGTCATTATTTTTTCATATAACGTCAGTGTGGCCATTGCTGCCATTTCCCAAAAAGCCAATTGGTCTTCTCAATTCCCCTTTCTTGTAGGCTCATGCATTATTTGCTATGCACAATGAAATCTGAAGCCATGGTTCTAAAAACAGAAATGTCAAAAGTCGATTTAGCAAATAGTTATGGAAGGACTTCTATCTTAGTTGCACTTTTTATGGTTGTAAAGCGAGGCTGGATGTTGTTAGTTAGGATTTGGAATGTGAAGAACTTTCAAAGGTGACTCAACCTTTATAATGCGCACCTAAAGATTCCTTATAATTGATATAGTGTATTTTTATGAAGTGTCTTAAATTTGCAAAAACCATTAAGTCTATGAAAAGAACTAAGCCATGCTATAAATATTTTCATAAAGATTTCAAGGTGCTTTAACTTTCATAGATTTTTTCATCAAGTTTGATTGAGGTCACACCTACCAATATTGGTAACATCGGTCATCCTTTACATAAAAATATGGGATTTCCGAGTGACCTTTTCATTGGGGCTTCTTCGATAACTCCATTGAGATATGTTGTCTGTACATCCATTTGATGTATTTTCAAATTTGCTACAGTGGAAAATGATAGCAAAATTTGAATAAAAGAATGCTTGTATAAGGGAAGCTCCTTAGATCCTGCTTACAAATCACAAACACAATGGATAACACACTATGGAGAAATCACCCAACCAAGTAGAAGCATCCAATCAACTCTAGAAGCCTCACCCCCAAGCCAAGGAACAAGAAGCATGAAAGTAGAGTGAGAGCCTGGCAATGAATCCAAAACCATCATGAGGAGTAGGGCAAGTTTGGACCCAATATATAGAGCCAAAAGCATCCTTGGCACATAGCCATGCATAGCCCTAAGTTCCCTATACATAGATTCACCTAGACTAGAATCCTGAGCATGGACCAACTATTCATAGAATTGCTATTGATAACTCTACACATGTATACACTGTCTCATACCTTGTCTAAACTCCATTAAGTGTGTTATGGGCCTCACAAGGATATTAGTTACTTTCAGGTCACGTCCAGTATGATGTGGCATAACTAACAGCTTGTTTCACTGGAGTACCGAGTATCCAAGACTAGGAGTATACTGTATTCTATGTACTACTTTAGAGTTCTTTTAGAGTTTTGCTATTAGCGCTTACTGCTTATCAGCGGAAGTGCAAATCAGACATAGTTTTTTAGAAATAGCTTAGAGTACGCGGTTTCTATCTGCAATTGTCTTGTGCTCATCATTTTGCTGAATCAATCTATTCTTTATTGCATTTAGTAATATGTCATAATCTCTGTGATGTCATATTGCTTTTGTCTGATAATTTAATTCTTCATTGTTTGGCTACATAATCACTTTAGCTTTGATGATCTCAAAGTTAGTTGCTAAAAGATTGAACGTGACTCTTGTCATTATGTTTTGTTCAATATTGATAGGCATAGTCATGCATTAGAAAAATAGGCTCATTCTGTTACACTCGATAAGTCGTTCACAAGCTTCAACTTGTCATTATTGCTGTATCACCTCTTTCCAACAAAGATCCCTATCATCCCTTGTCCACACCCATTCCTTCCCCCATGTTCCACCATATAATTAATCTTGAAGCTTCATCTCACTTTTCTCATTCATGCTTCAAGATCTCATTCTCACCTGATTGATCAATCTGAACTTGTTCTAGTTCTCCATTGAGGCACTTCGTGAAGCAGACGAGCTACAACAACTGCAGCATACCAACGATGCCAACTTAGAGCTCCCGCCGAGCAATGACAAACATATTACCAAAGGACCTTGGAGGTTTTTCACAAAACAACAAGTGGTGTTTTTGCAATTAAAGAAATAACAAGTTATTCACTTGTTGACCATTCAAAGGGCACTACTTTGTGTTAAAAAAAACAAAAGGGTGATCGTTCCAGCCTTTATTCCAAGCAATTCTTCATGGAGCTCTGAACAGTACAATTGACCTCAAAGAAACTGTAATGTGACAATCAAAGTTTTGCCAACATCATGTCTTCAAGAGACAACTATGAGCAATAAACATTTGATCCATTCATTCACCTTCGCCACCACCCCCATATCTGACTCACATCCTACCACTTACCCTCATCTCCATCTCATTACTGGTCATTTACACCTTGTGTTGTTTTCAAACCATATTCAACAACCCAAGCTCTTCTACATCATCCATTGAATCATCAATGTAGGCACTTGGAGATACAACCCATCAAAGAGCCAACTCCCATATGATTCACATCAAATCTTCTGGAGATGCTCATACTTATTCAAAGCTTCATCTTCTACGAAGCAACATTTTACAAAAAGTTCCATATCTACAAGCTGCACCAACTTTGACTCCTCCAACACCATAAGAAGCGTGGTTCTTTTACATTGCCATTAGCGTGCGACCACCAATCCAATAAAGAAGGGGATAATGCTAGCCCAAGTCCTTCAAGTTTAAGAGTTTATTGTGTTTTGTAAGCCCACAAGTAAATTCTATTGATAAGGCAAATAAGGGCTTAGGAAAATCTTATATTTAGATCTTTTTATTATTGAAATTTAACTATTACAAACAACCATTTGTAATAATTCAACTTAGAAAGTCTAAGTTTAAGATTTAAATCCTAAGTTTATTAAGTCAAGTGCACTTCATTTTGTTAGAGAAGACATTTTACAAGTTAATTAGCAATAAGCTTATGTTTAGTCCCATAAGCACATTAGCCACTCTTGGCATATATGGGAGTGGAGGTGAGCCTTCCATAAGACTTGTATAAGCTATTGTGATAATAGAACACTCTTTTTGTGTTATCTTTTTATGCTAGCATGTGTTCCCATTGGTGATTGAATACCTTGTGGTAGGTGCTTGAGCCCCACTAGGCCTTCTCCATTGATTTATTTAGCATTTCATTATGGGATAATTGTTTATCTTTCATTTCTAATCCCTTGTGGAGTTAACTATGATTATTTAGAATTTAGTAAGTGATCACTAGTTGGGTGGCAGCCATAGTGATGCTAAAATTAAGTACAAACTCTTCTAGTTGGGGGCAGCCTTATGAATTAGATTAGGATAATCTTCTAGTAGGGAGACTGCCTTAGAAGAAGATCAAGTACCAACCAATAGAACTATGATTTGAGTGGATCTTACCCATACTCACCCCTACACAATGACCTTTAGGATCATTTCTAATTCTATTAGATGGGAGACTGCCATAATAGATCTTAGAAAGAAACTAAAAGTACAACAAATGAGTAAAAACGAGATATAAGAAATGACAGAACCCTTATGGAAATGGGACTTGGAGAATAACTTAGCACTCCTAAACTCCTAAACTTCTTATGACAACACAAATTGATATATCTAGTTTGGATGAATTGTGCGCATGATACGCCATGTTGCTCACACTATGACTTACAAAGTCCTTTCATGCAAATTAACATAATAGATGAACACGTACTTGATTAAGAACCCGTTGTGATCCTCATGCCCTACAATATCTACACTCTGGACTGAGAAAGGAAACTGACATGGAAAACATGTCACACAAGGATATGATCTAGCTCAAACACCATGGCGTTTGACAATGCCACAGTGATCTTGTACATACACAATAATACTAAACTCTATTTTCCATGGAAATATGCTTATCAAGAGTTATTTGATAATGTCAAACATCTTTTAGCTATGGCTCCTATTTTAGCTTTACCAAATTTTGATCATAAGTTATCAAGATTGACACTAGTGCTATAGGTGTTGGCACTATTCTTTGTCAACCTACTTGAGTTATAGCTTATGAATCTCGTTGTTTGCATCCTTATGATAAACATTATTCTAGTGTTATGGACATATAGCACACAGTGATTGTGTTCATATATGATATCATACAAGAGAGATGGACTTTGATGAGTGGACCAACATTACATAGTGTATGCAGAATGGTCAAACAAGATGGAGTTGATAGAAGAAATAGATGAGAAGTGACATAATGGAAGTAGTACAACATTGACAATGCAACTTATATTTCAGAAATGTGGAAAGCAACATCAAATGAAGTACAACAAAAATTGTATAATAAAGAATTTGCATTCATCAGTATATTTAGATGGTATTGAGAGGGAGGCTTAACCATGACTGGAACTCAACCTAGGATAATCATAAAACCCATACAACCATATCTCTATGCCTACAGATGTAAGTCATGCACATTTCCGAATAGTCAAATATGAAAGTGCAAACATGCAATGAAAAAAAAGATATTTTGAGAGAAAATTACAAAGTAAAAGCTAGTACGTTTGTCAGATTGTACTTGTTGTTTTACAGTCATTATTGATTGGATCTTATGATTGCATGTCAGTTGAAAAGTCAAAAGGGTGCTTAGGTAGTGATTTTTAGCCAAAAATTGGGACATTTTTGGACTAGAAATGGGCTATGAGAACCATAATAGACTGAAATCAAAGAATGTAATTATCTCTCCTAATTTGAGAACCTTCATTTAGGTTTGACAATGCTTCTTGGTTTCCAAGGGGAGGCTCGAACCTGGGACCAAAGAAACTTTGGATGCCAAGCTAACCAGTTGAGCCAACCCTGTTGGGTTAGGTTTGACAATGAAAGAAGCTCACCTTAAATGTGTAGAAAAAAGCACAAAAATGATGAGGAAAATTAGAAAATCAAGAAGCAAGGTCCTACACAATTGATAATTTATCAAATACAAAGGAAACACCCAAGTGTGGGAAGAATAAAAATGTGAAAGGGCTAGAAAAAGTATGCAGAATCTCTTAAAAACTTCAAATATTGAAAAAATCTTTGTAAATATACCTTGCTCTAAGGTGAAATACAAGCAATTAACTACAAGCTACATATCTAGCAGTATAAATTATCCTATAAAATTGAGAGATGGATGCATTCGCCGTGATTTTGGGCATGAACATTGTATTGCAGTATTGGGTAGGAACTCAAACTTGGTCCTCTTTGATTACAAGGGATGTATCTGTATGACAAAAGGTCTACCCACAGGATGTGTGAAGAGTGTTGACATCGAACAAAATCTAGTTGTTGCATCAATGATGAAAAGGATGACGAGGGGAAAGAAGTCAAAGTGTTTCCTTGCGTTTTCCTGGAGGTTTTAGAAGGGGAAAACGAGCAACAAGAAAATATGCCAAAAGAGGTGGCAGATTTGCTAGAGGAATTTAGTCATGTATTTTTGCAGGAACTTCCAGCTACCTCCTCGCAGACCATAAAATTGAGTTGGTACTAGGAATAGAACCAACTTCACAAGCACCTTACAAGATGTCACAAGAAGAGTTGGTGGAACTGAAACAACTTGGTGAACTGATAGACAAAGGATTTACTAGATCTAGTGTTTCACCTTTTGGAGCTCCATTTTTATTTGTGGAAAATGTAGACAAAACTTGTTGCATTATTCTAAGTTGGCTTTTCAATAAGTTCATGTCGGATGAATGTTAGACTTAAGCGTGTTTTGGGGAAACTGCTCAAGTCCCAGCACCCTCTGAGTCATTGACGCTTCAGTCATGTAGAAAGATTGAGAAGTGTCTTCAACTAGCAATAATGCCAAGTGCTTAGCTTTCTTTGTATTATGGAGTCACTTCCAAAAGCAAAATGTTTATGTAAATTTTGAACTAGAGGTTTTTGTGAGCCTTCTTATCACAATTCTCAAGTGGACAACCAATAAAAAGTTCACACATAGCACATGAAATTCTAGTTGACAAATAGCATTTAATATTTCATGTAAGCAAGTTGAAGGCCAATATGCATGAGAGCTCTTTTCCTCAGCTTTCCAAAAATTGGAAAAAAGGAAGATTCCCAAGTTAACTTGTTGACCAATCATGCACACATGCCCGAATTGGGTTCAACATGCTCAAATTATGCACTTTGGTGGATACATGACGATTGTTAATTGTTAGGTCCTTTCTATGAAATAATCTCATTGTTAATATTACAAGCTGACTTGGTTTAATACATTCAGCTATTATGATCTCTTTTATATAGTTCCCTTCTAACAGAAAGGATGTCAAATTTAAGCTCTTACTTTATTATGTAAGTTTTGTGACTTGTTGTGTGGTTGGCAACTTCATAAGCAATGGATCATACATTTCTCTGGTTTCTACAACATAGAGAGCAGTGTGGGTGATGGGGATAAATGCAAAAAAACGTAACAAAATGCATAAGCAATTCCCCTACTTTTGCTAGAAAACCAAATAGAATATATAAGCAATTATGTTACTTGTGCTAGGGAGATATCATACAATAGACTATATAGGGAAAAAAACCTCTTAATAGGACAATAGGCATTTTTATATGTATATATACATATACATATGATTGATTATGGGTCACATTATAAAACTATTTTAAACTAATCATCCATATAGTCAATGGAAAAAAACTCAGAAAATAGAGCAATATTGCTTTCTACATCACTTGAATTGGAGCTCATACTTAGAAGATATTTAACTTGGAAGAAAGTTAAGAAATTCCATAAAAGCCATAAAACTTCATCTATCTGATTAGGATCTTTAAAAATCTCAGTCAAACTAAAATCAAATACTGTCATGCATATATTTGTTGGAATCAACTCGAAGAGTAAACAAATTATAAAAGATTTCAAGAGTTTGCAGTTGAATAAATATCTTTTAAAGCTTGCTATGTGAATACACACCCTATCAAGATGATTTGCTTTACTATATCAAAGAAATCATATATGAGATAACCTAAGATCAAATATCACATTCACCATATCATTTGTGAGTAAAACTGGTCTTTGATTCCACCTGCTACAGACAATCTTCTCGTTTCTCTACAAAAACAATGCAGATATGAAGATGCTAGAGTCTTCAATCTCACCCTCATCGACAAGGTTACCTGCTTGTTTTGGTTTCCCTTTGTCTTGTTCCGCCAGGAATTTGCGACATTCACTCTTCCAATGGCCCTTTTTACCACAATGGAAGCACTTGTCTTACTTCTTGGTCTTATTGGAGGATCCCTCATCCTCCTGAGACTTGGCAAATTGCTACTTAGACTTCTTCTTGCCCTTGCCCTTGACTTGTTTTTGGCGTGTCGCAAGTGCCTGATCGTCAGTATTTTGACATCTAGTTTTCACCATTTCTCGCCGTTGCTCTTCCTGCATCAAGATTCCTATGAGCTCGTCAAAGGTTGGCAATCTTTCTCTTGATGCTATTCCGCTCACAAACATCTGATAGGGTTCTGCAATGCCACACAATGCATTGTGCACCAGCTCCACATCACGTATGCGCTCACCAATAGAATGCAGTTCATCCCTCATTGTCTTGATTCTGGTCATGTACGTCTGAATGTGCTCTCCTTGTTCCATTCGGGCACTATTCAGCTTTGACTTCAGAAACATGATTCTTGACGGATTTGATGTTTTGAACTGCTCCTTTAGCACATCCCATGCCTATCTGGGGTAATAGCATCACAAATGTGGGTAATGATGTGATTCTTCACTGACAAGTTAATGAAGGTCAAAGCTTTCCTCATCTTTTTGTCGAACACTTTGATATCCGCTTCATTTGGCGGCCTTCTCTCATCACCTATGATGACTTCCCACACGTCTTTCTCTGTGGAGAGTGTTTTCTGTCTGTGTTACTGTGTAGCATGATCTGTGTTCTTGTGCAAAGCAAATTCTAAGTTGGCCATTTGCGGGTTGCTTATGTTGTTTGACCCGCCAGACGCTTAACATTGGTGCGTCTACCGGGAGCTACTTGATAAGGGAATAGTGCTTGAAGGGTAGTCATACTATTAACAGTCTACAAATTTGATGTATCTCAGATTGCATGTCTTGAGAATGATTCTAGTTTAGACCGTCGACTCCAAGCTAGCATGTTTGTGCAATCGAAAAATCAGTATCGTGTTACTACAAGTCGAAGTGGTTAGCATCACACAATGATGTGTGCTGATCCCACAAATAGAATATTCACCGTAGGGCCTTGTCAGTTATTATAGCATTATGTTGTTGTTGCTAGTTGCAACTTGTTGATTGGTCAATTATGTCGATGTGGGCATGGAAAGCAACAGAATCATCATTGTTGGATAACATATTTGTCGCATGGGATTCAAAGGAAATGGAGCATAAAGGAGATTTAATAAGGTGTAAGCTCTCTTGTGAAACACTGACCATAAGGTATCATATTTCATGTCAAACATGCTTCTTAAGTTTTATCTATAGGCGATATAAGTTTGGTCATGGCCGATGGGACCCTCTAGACGCGGAGACGAATCAGCAAGAAGTGGAGATATCCATACATTTGCCCCATGATGAAATACGAGAAATTCATATATATAAGGAGTGCAGCCTAGAAGATCTTCGGTATATGCTTCGATTAACTTTTGTTGATGTGCCAGTAGATTTTGTCTTCACTCGTAATAGACAAAATGTGAGTCCCTAATTTCCATCAGATTCCTGAATTTTAGATAGTAATGTTGAATAAATATAGGATTATTAACTTTGTGTCTGCTTTTGCAGATACGGAGACGAGCCGAAAAAGATCATGAATGTGTTTCATTTTTACAAATAGGGACATTAGGAGTCCAATGGGAATAAAGGATTTAATCTAATGGAAAATAGAAAACACAATTAGTTGGTTGTGTTTTGACTCTATTCTAATATATTTGGTTACGTTTTGACTTTGCTTTTGCGTTGTCACATTTTATATGCCTGTTACTACATTTGTGGATGTCCAAGGTTTAAACTTGTTAGGGTTTAAATCGTTTAGTGATATGCATTTTAATACTATTACTGGTTTTCTTCGAAGGTTTTCGCTAACTGGCAATTAAAAATTTTTACTCCTGAGCCTAGACAAGAACATACTATATTTGAAAAAGAGGCCAAAACTTTTATAGGAGCACTTACTAAAAATAGAACCCTTCACTATACAAGGGTGCTTGGGTCCTCATTTCTCCACTTCATCCCTTGAGTGTCAGAGTGTCAGTTTTTTTAAATTCTCTGTTTTTCATCTCTCGTGTTCTCTGATATGTTTTCAAAGGCTAACCAATGTCGGTGGAAATGGCACGGACGAAACAAATGGCTAGAGATCCCAGAGTGACTGCATTGTTCCATAGGGATGCACTAGCCACCCTCGATGAGAGAGAGAGACGGGAGAGCAGAAGCAGGAGTAGGAGTCGCAGCCCTATAGCGTCTCAGGAAGATCTGGCCACTCAGCGTGAAGCTGAGGAGGACATGGCCCATACAACAGCTGCACAGGAGGACCAGACTGAGCAGCAGTAGCAGGAGGACCAGCAGCAGCAGTAGCCACCACGAGAAAAAAGCCCTTCCCCGACGGCAACTGAGCAGGAGGAAACAATGAAGTTCCTAGATGAGGAGCTTGTGGTATCGGGTGAGTTGCCAGTTCTGAATGATTCTTTCTTCGACCCATTTCCACCAGCAATGGGCATGGACACATAAAATTTAGGCATATCGGGGGACACCACACCCACCATGTCACCTCCAAGTCACGGCCCGGTGATGGGTCCGATGATGTCATTGCTGGTGGATGGTTCTGATGAGGGCACCCCGATGTCGCACACAACAAGGATGAAGCAGAAGGCGACCCATAGATGGTCAGAGAGAGGAGCACACGAGCGAAAAAGAAAGAATCCTCGCAAGGCAGGCTCTACATCAAAGTGACGGAACCCTGCAGCTCAGCAACTATCACCACTGCCCACACCGCCAACATCGCCTCCACCTCCACCGCCTCCGCCCCCACCGCCTCCACCACCTCCTCCACCACCTCCACCACCACCACCTCCACCACCACCTCCACCACCTCCACCGCCTCCAAGTTCTGCCGCAGCTAGCCCAAGTAGGACCGTAGAGCGTGGTAGGGGTAGGCCGGCCCCTCATGCAGCACCATGGGCTGGAAAGGAGCTCCGCAGGATGCAGCCACCACCCGTGTAGAAAGTGCAGGATCACGAAGTCCGTAAAATTTTTGATCCCTAGGGCCCCTTTTGTGAGGCTTGTAAAAGAAATAGTCGATGAATTTTCCTTGGGGAACAGAGTTACGGCAGATGCGGTGTCTGCAATACAAGAGTCTGCAAAAATGTACCTAGCGCAGCTCTTTGAGGACTCATTTTTGTGTGCAATGCACGGGAAGAGAGTCACAATACTCTCGAAGGATCTCCACCTAGCTAGAAGGCTAAGGAGAGAGCGCAATTAAAAATATCATGTACATGATTTTATTTATAATATACTGAAGATTTGGTGTCAAGTATCTTGCAGATTTTCAGGTTATGTGAATGCAAATTGTTGTGATTGAGTTTGATATCTGATTTCAGTACTGTTTATGTGAATGCAGTTATTTGAAAATTTTAGTATCATCTATGTGAATGCAATGATTTAAAAATTTCAGTACTATGGGAATGGTAGTTTCTTTAACCATGTTGTAGCTAAGATAGGTTTCCATGTCGTGGCATGAAAATCACGCCAAGGCGCGACCAGGGCCGGTTTGACCAGGTCAAGCGGGCCCTGGTCGCGCCCTGGCATGAAAATCACGCCACGTAAAAAATAAAAAAAAATTTATCAAAAAAAAAAATTAAATTCTAAATTCAATGAATAAGCACATCATATAATGACAACAGAGAATTAGGAGAGTCCTCAAGAAAAAAACGACAAAATCTTTATTCACATTTGATCCATTTCCTTCAGAGAGGACTTCAGCTTCTCTGATCACTTCTCTGATGACAGTACTGGTTTTAACATTTCTAATGCTAATTTAGGAGCATCTCCCTCATCCTCATAAGGGCCAATTAAACCCGAGAGAATGAGCCGGGTCTCGAATCTAGGGCAGAAATCATTCAAAACGGCTTTTCGGAGGACACGGTAAGCCTTTGGCTCTGACGGTGACACGTCCAGCTCACCAATGTGCTTGGAGAGTGCTTTGCATTTAAGAAGCTCTGTCTGTCCATCTGGGCTGTACTTGTTGCTGAAGCAAAAAATAAAGTTGTTGGACAAGTTCCCAATGTAGTGGGCCATAGACCTGTCCAGAGGTCCTACTTCAACTTTCTCCCGAGCGCCACCCCTTCGCATTGCAAATGCATCAAGCTCCACTGCATCCTGCATTTGGTTCAAATTATTGCAAAATGAGTTTAATGAAGACAAACAAACATAACAAACACACGCAAGTTGAATTGTTGGGTCAAACTTGCCTTGGTGCCTTCATCAATGTCTTTGGTTTGCGCAAGGTCAATTCCTTTGCTTTTGTACTTCACGTCAGCAGTTTTCCCTTCGAGTACCTCGAATGGCCTCATTTGAACTGGTGGTGGTTGAAGCATTTTCAATTGGCAAAGCACTCTTGCCAGTGCTTGCTCGGTGGTGTCCGTGTCATGCCCGATCAGCTTCTCATACGTGTCGTCAGGCTGGGTGTGGTCGAAAGTGGAACTGCCATTTTGCAAATTTACCAATGCTGCCAGCATCTCATCTTCTCGCAAGCCGAGAATATGTTGCAAGTCATGCATGAATACATACTCCTGCCCATCAATGATGATTTGAGCAAGGCCATGTATTTGAAGCACGACATCATCGGACTCATCTATATCTTCTGGCTCCGCTGATGTGGATGCACTTGTTGCCTCTTGCGCAGCCAAGACTGCTTCGTGCTCCGTAGATAAATCTTCCTCTTCACTCGAGTCGTTCATCTCGTTCACCTGCTCACTAGGATTGTGTTTGTTGCTGGCCACAGTCGCTGGAAACTCATTAAACAAAAAAATAACAGTAATCTCACTGGATAGAAACTTCTTTCCTACACTTTCAAGATCAAAAGTTTTCAGCTGATCCTTGGTCAGCTCCAAGTAGTGATCGTTACCCAAGTGACTAATAAATCTGTTGAGACGAGCAATAAAGGGTCTATCTCCTTTCCATATATAACTAAGCAAGTTATATGGAATCCATATGATAGTTGAGCCAGGAATTTGTATGGCATAAGGCTTCAAAGTTTCATCTATATACTCACTCACGTACGTGAATGCATCCGTATTAGCCTGTAGAGTGGCAAGCGTGTCTATTCTACTGGTAAACATACAATAAATACGATCGAACTGATCTAAAAACTCTGTGGGGGCTAGCAGATTGGCCAACTCTATTTTAGGGGACGACATTGTTATGCAACTAAGAACACTAATTGACCAGCAAACTAGTAGTCTAATTGAACAAGACAAGCTAAATTATGAGGAAAGAAATTTCAACAAAGCAAGAAGTGACAACAAAATGAAAAGTGTCAAAGTTCAATGTGAACTAACCATGATATAAGCTTTATTAGGCATATACTAGTTTCCATCCCTAGGGTCCTATTGTAGTTAGGACAATGAAAGGTCATCCTATACTAACCCAACTCTAGTTGTAATTTGTAACTTACCTATTAGTTGCCTATTATAGTCTATGCAAATAACCTACAATAGTCTATGAAAATGAGACCTAAACTTAGGCCTGTGTATGGTAACCCAAGATAAAGGTGCCACGTAGGATTGGTTAGCACTAAATTAATTATGATTAGAAAACTTGTTTAGGCAAGGAAGAGGCCCTTTTTGAGTCCAAAAAGGGCCCTAATGTGCGAATCGCTAGACAAATAATTAGTCGCGAAGAACTACAGAAAATGCATACATTCTGAGATGAAGCTGAATGCAATAAAAATGGTATTGATTCAGTATGAAAAACAAAACAGAAGTATATGAGTATAGTAAGTTGAGGATTGAAGCCGCGTACTATATGCTATCTCTGAGCGGCTAAAATGAAAGTCTGAATTAAGCGCAATGTTGATAAGCAGTAGCGCAATAACAATCTCTAAAATAACTCTAAGAAGTGAGCTAGAATGCTCAGGAGTGTTCAAGCTTGCGGGCTTGAGAGAGAGAGAGAGAGCTAACTATTCAAATGCTTCTAGTTCATAACTTGAAAACTATATGAATATGAATAGCTATATATATACTAAGCAATTAGGTTGTCAAATGCGATTGCCAGTTGGCCGATGTCCACTAACATCCATCCAGCTCCTTTGTGTACCAAGATAGAAATGAGCTTCGCCTAGATCGGTCATGTCGAATTCGGAAGATAGCATTGTCTTGGCTTCTTTTATCAAATCGGTACTGTTGCTGAAAAGCAATGTATCATCCACGTATAAAGTGATAATGATAAAAGACTGTTGCACTGCTTTGAAATGTTTGAATTTGAAGAGCTAGGTGTATAGCCGCGATCAATAAGAAAAGTATTGATCCTTTGAAACCATGCTTGAGCAAATTGCTTCAAGCCATAAAGTGCCTTATGGAATTTACACACATGATTGTGTTTATCCTTAATAATATAACCTTCAGGTTGCACCATGTAAATGTCTTCTTCGATAACTCCATTGAGATATGTTGTATGTACGTCCATTTGATGTATTTCCAAATCTGCTGCAACAACAAATGATAGCAAAAGTCGAATAGAAGAATGCTTGACTATTGGACTGAAGGTCTCAGTGTAGTCGATGTTGTATACTTGAGAGAAACCTCTGGTGACAAGTCGTGCCTTTCTCATGTTGATGCTTCCATTCGCATTGTACTTGACTTTGAAAATCCATTTGCAATCAACTATGTTTTTGCTAGCAGGTAATTCGACAATTGTCCATGTTTGGTTCTTTATAAGAGATGAATACTCTTTATCCATAGCTTCTTTCCATAGATCTGAATCAGGCTGACGGAGTGCCTCTTCGACAATCGTCGGCTCCTAAACAAGGTAGGATGCAGACTCGTCGATATACCTACTAGGTGGTCTGCTAGTTCTTGAAGATCTTCTGAGTAATAGATGAAGTTGATAATTTCCATCATACTATAGTTGCTGAAATGCAACATCATCATCTTTTGATTCGTCGCTGATTTGTTATTCTTGGACCTTCAATGGGAATAGTTGACTGAGGAACTGAAAAGTTTAATGCGTCAGAAGAATCTGATAGGTCAGCTACATGGAGATTGCCTTTGAGGTCTTGAAACTGATATTCGATGAAGATGACATCTCGACTAGTGAATATCTTCAACTCGATGGGGTCGAACAACTTCTAGGTTTCATCTGAAGTAGTGCAGCTGATGAAAACACATTTGATACTCTAGAAGTCGAGCTTCTTCCTGAGATCATGAGGTATATGCGCAAATGCAGTACATCCAAAAACTCGTAAGTTTGATAAAGAAGATTTGGTATCTGTCCAAACTTCGAATGGTGTCTTGTCTGAGAGAACTTTAGTAGGACATCTGTTCTGAATATAGGTTGTTGTTGAAACAGCTTCAGCCCAAAAGCACTTTGGAAGAGTCGCATGTGATAACATGCACTTTGTCGATTCAAGTAAGGTTCTGTTCTTTCTCTCAGCAAGACCATTTGATTGAGGCGAATAAGAGGTAATGTTGTTGTTAAGGCAATACTCCTTGAATTCAGTGGAGATGTATTCTCCTCAATTATCTAACCTCAATGCTTTGATTCGTTTGCCAATTTGATTCTTAGCATGCTCTTTGAATTGTCTATATTTGATGAAAGCCTCTGATTTTTGTTTAATGAAATAAACAATTGTTCTTCTGGAGAACTCATCAATGAAAGTGATGAAATACTTTGCATCTAATAATGAAGGAGTTTGCATAGGTCCACATATATCTGTATGAACAACATCTAACAAACCTTTTGTTGCATATGGTTTGATCTAAAAGGAATCCTAGCCTGCTTTCCAAAGATGCAGCTATGACAGACAGGGAGATCAACTTTACCAGAAGGATAGTCAAAATCAAGAACCATGGATTGTCTGGACATGTTTAAAATAGATGCATAATTCAGGTGTCGTAAGTGATGATGCCATAGTAATGCTTTTTTGACTAGAACAGTGGTTTTCAAGGCTTGACTAGACTCAGAATAGCAATGCACCAATCTATATAAGTAACTATGCCTCTTGCTGAGTGCAAGGATCTTATTACTCCTATCAATAATTTTGCATTGATCAGATTCGAATTCTACCTTATGATCTAAATTTGTAATTTTACTTACTGATAACATATTTGTAGAGAGTTTAGGATTATATAAGACCTTTCATAGAAGTCTGAATTGATCATGCTGAAATCGTAATCTTACAGTACCTTCACCTTCAATAGTGTGAGTACTATTGTCACCAAAATGAACAAATTTCTTTGTGCTATAAGGTGAGTAGGAGTTGAAGTTCTCACGTTGATTGGTCATGTGTTGAGTTGCTCTAGAATCCAAAAACCATGAATCATCCAAAAATGCACTTTGATCTTTGACCATGAATGTGTCTTCATCCACTCGACCTGGGGAGATGATGAAACTGTGTTTGCTTGTTGATCACGTTGCTTGGTTGCATTCTTCACGTGGAGAATTTGACAATCTTTCATCTCATGGTTATTGCGCTTGCAATACCTACAAAACATCTTCTTTTTCGATTGTGGATCTGATGATTGTGCTTGACTTTGAGTCTGTTTCTGATTCGTTGCAGCCTTCTTGGAGCTTTTCTGCTTCTGTCGCTTACAGCCTTTGTTGACATATAGAGCTTGAGAGGAGGAAGTAGACGAATTGTCTTGACTTCTTCGATTGTCTTCTTGCAGCAACATAGTGACAACTCTAGTAAGAGTTAAATTCGAGTGTGTCGATATGATCATCACCTAGTTCTCATATGTAGAGGGCAAGCTTGAAAGCAATGTCATAATTGCATCTTGATCAGCGGCCATCTGTTGCAAGAGTCTCTTAGACTGGTTAATGTGACTTTGAAGAGAATCGCCAGTAGACATCTTGAATGTGAAGAATTTCCTTCGTAGATGTAACTTAGTAGCTACGTCACTCACGTCATATAGTGAGTTCATGATGTCCCAAACGTCTCTTGACGTTTTAGCTTCAACTATGTGTCCAATCTGTGTATCTGATGTATTGAAGATAATAAGCGCAAAGGCTTCACCGTCCTCGATTTTCACTTTGAGTTGTCATCTTCAGGTTTTACTTCTAAACTTGTAACAACATCCCATAATTCGTTGGAGATTAGCAAGGTCTTCGTCTTAAATTTCCACAAATGATAATTGGATCCATTCAGCTTGTCTGCGATAAGACTAGCTTTACTTTGAGAATCCCTCTGGAACTTAGTCTGTCGATTGTATCGATGACGCTAAGATGCAGTAATGCCGACAAAGGACATCAATTCTCTGATACTAAAAGGTTGAAAAGAACTGAAAAGTATGATTATCAATTTGATATCGTGAAAGATATCAAGTATTAGAGATTTTGCCCTGATACCATGTCAAAAAGAGGTATGTAGAAGATAGATCAAACTAAAAAAGAAATGAACTAAAAAAGAAACGAATGAAAATAATTCGAGTGTCTAGAACGAAAACTTTTTGTGCGTGGCGGAATAAACTATCCTATGCTTTCTCAATGCATGACTATGCCTATCAATTTCAAACAAAAACAATAGTGTTAGAAATCCGAGAAAATCCGTAGATCTGTATAAACAATGGATGAAGATTAGAATCGATTAGTTAATTAGTAAGAAGAAGACTAATCCAACACACTTGAGACCCCTGTTTCTTTCAACACCATCATACATATGAAAAATTCGAGCCATCCCGCTGCCGCTCTGAGAAAATCTGGGCAAGAACTAGAGGCCACTTTGAGACCAGCTTCAATAGAATGAATCTACACCAAGCCAAAATTTGGAACTAGAAAAGACCTTTTTTCAAGTGTAGATGTGGTGATAAATGCAAAAATAGCTCTTCCATCATTTGGTTTGACCATGCTATATGGTTCATGATGAATAACCAAGCCAAGATTTAGTTAGAATTAAAGTAGAATCACTGTGCTACTGTATTGTGGGTCCTATCAGTTGGCCTCGCCACGAGGCAAGTTGACGGGACACGCGTCCCGCCAACGGCAACCTGGGTCATGCATGGGTGCCTGAGTGAACAACTATATGTACATTGTAATTTTGTTTTGAGAAATACAGTTGCTATGTGAGCTTGTCCCTCCTGGCAAATGCACCAATGTTAGTCGTCTGGCAGGTCAAACAACATAAGTAGCCCAAAATGGCTACTCTGTATAGTTCACAACCATATGTATAGATAATCGCCTTTCAAACAATAGCCCATTATTAAATTCCTCCCGACAGACGCACCAATGTTAGGGCCTATTTTGACGGGGGGTTGGTCCAGCCAAAACGTCCTAAAAGGGTCAAGGGGCCCCACCTCTAATGGCGGTTCGGCCCTATGTGAGCAATAGAGGATTGCCACTTCCAACCCTGATGGCCTTCTCTATTGCCCCGTGCTCCCCAACTGATGAGGGTTTTCCAAGCTCTCAGAGATATGGTTGCAAGGAGGGGGTGCTGTCAATTTTGGTGCAATGATTCACTAGCTTTCTAGGATTATGGTTCTGTAAAACTTCTTATCACTAATTCGAATTAGGATCTTGCTAATGTCTCTTTCCCCATTGAATTCGGCTTACTAAAAAATCTTACATGGGCTTGAAAACCAATTTATTTCCTATGATGTGCTCGTGGGATGCAAGTTATACACACTGCTTTGTTTGATAAGCGGTGATATTTTCGCCGACCGTCAGATCTAGGTATTTCGCTAGATAAAACTGATGGCGAGTGTGACTAGTGTGATGCTTACCCAAGGTGGTGTATTTCAACCGCGGATGGTGGACGACCTGCTTTGGTGTTTTACAGAGGTCGGGTTCAGTTGATATGTTTCATAATTGACAAAGCCCGAAAAAACATTTCACAACTTGACGATTTTGTATAGTCATTTTACTAACCGAAAAATATGCAAGACGACTTAGTAAAACATCAAATTGTGAAAAAATCCTTTTCTTACTCTTCCCTAACACATGTACTCCAATGCGACGTTAAAAACACATGGCCCAAATTTTTTCTAGTTTCATACATTGAAAACAACAACAAATAGGTAAATCACTCATATATACCCACAACCTAGCTATAATCTCAACCCAATCTTCGTTGCCCCAGTATTGAAACTAATTATTCAGTTAAGGGCATGCGAATGAATGATGGACTCAAACATAATACACACCCAACAATGATGGTTTTATCGTTTTAAGAAAGTATGATCAATTCTTAAAACTCAAAATCAACGAAAATACTTCAGAAACCCTTCTTCAAACCAAAACTGTTTATGGCTACATACCACACTCTATTCCAACTGAAAGAAGACAGCGTATGAAAAAATGGCATCATGAAAAGTGTGAGTCTTACCTCAATGTGCCATTAGGTAGCCGTTGCTGGAAACTCTAGTCATGAACCTTGTAGCAAAAATCAGAGTCAGGCATGTTGACACAGTTTTCTCCACTTTACGCGTGTCCAATCGAATTGGTGTAAAAAGAGAAAATGAAGAAAGTAAAATTTTCTGAAATATGAACGGTGCGACTGAAATGTTAACGGTTGAGTTGAGAGAAAACTGAACCGAAACTCTGTAAAAAAAAAACAGGCCAGAAAGATACAATGGCTAAAAAAATCAGCAACCCATCACTCACACCAAGCCCTCAAGCAAACCATCCCACTCATTCAAGATATAAACCTACTAGTATGACAATGGATTACAACCAACCAACCAACCCTCACCATGAAATCACTCTCACCCATCAATCCTCTCAATAAAAGCAAGTAAACGTCCTCTCCAAGTAATTTGAAGCACTCAACTATGAACTCACACTAGTAATGAGGTCCAAGCAATCAACACAAACAACCATAATCTCTCAACTCCTCAATATGAGCAAGCAAACATAGTAGATAACATCACTCCCAAACCACAAGACAACTACAACTCTCAACTCTCAAACATACCCACTCCTAAAAATACTAACACACAAAAGTACTAACATTTTAACAACCCTAACATAGAGCACCACCATTCACAATCACTTACACCAAAATGGAACTAACTTCCAAGCATTTTCAAGCAAGCAAGTTCTCATCAAAAAGACTCTCAACCAACATCACATCAAAACTATCACATCAAACTCATCAAACTCTCCACTCTCAACTTAGCAACTATCAACATCATCTCATTATCCAAAATTCCAATTATCATCCAACTATATCTTAACACAAAGAGTGGTCTCCTTTTATAGTAAATCCCAAGTGTCCTCTTTCAAAATGCCATCTTGTCATTTTTCATGCCCTTCAAGCCCTCTTTGCCATTTGTCCCCAACCCATTTGAAAGTACACCTAGTGGCCTCCATAAGAGAGTGGGGAAGTGGTGCATTCAAGGCTCTCTTCCAAAACTAGCCAAGATGCCATTTTTGTCAAAGGCTAGGGAGACCATTCAAGTTTCCCCTTTTAAACACCCTAGAAGCCCAAAATGTCAATGGCTAGTGGGTGTACCTCCCAATTTTTATAGCCTCCAAGGTGTTTTGGCATTTACTATCCAAATTTTGGGTGAGGCCCTTTTTCAACCCCTATTTTAAGTAGGCAGCCTTCATTTTTTCTTTGGGTACCTTCGTTTTTTGTCTTTCTTCGTTTTTTCAAGGGTCATGTGCCTACTGCTCATTTGTCTGGGTTTTTGGCCTGTTGGGTAACCACTTGGCCCACACATTTCGTTGATTGCCCGTAAATTGCCCAAACTTTGTCGTTAGAGTTCTGTGACTCCTTGACACTGAATCCATATTTTTCGGTCCCGTTTTTACCCGAAACTTTTCTTTCTCGATTTTTTTCTTCTCTGGTTGACTTTTTCGGCATTCATGTGTATACTGAACTGCTTGGAGCCTGATTTGTTGATGCGGGCTCGTCTCGACGTGCAGCACTCGATGGAACAGACGACATGCATGACGGAGCCCGTTGCAATACTGGACCACTTCTTGAAAATGCCAAAAAGTAAACGATTGACTTTATCAGCACACCAAGCAGGTTGTTGCAAGTATGGATAAAGTTAGATACCAATGATAAAAAAAGAGATTGAAGTCTCTCGGAGATACCAATCTCAATGATTCAAGATGTCCAGTTCTTGGTGAGCCCTAAAATAGTGTGCAATTGAAAAATGAACATCATTCATTCGACCTTTCATCATATGAATGCATT